>CM042148.1:23973114-23975614 GCA_023376005.1 Doryteuthis pealeii
GATAGATAGATAGATACATACGTACGTACATATGAACAGATAAAAAAGGGGGATTTTTGTCCTCGCAGAACAATATTTGGAACAGGTAACTAGGCATTCAGATTGAGAACGGCAGGCACATAAGAGATGAAAAATGAATCATTTCAAACTTTATCATTTTTCCAAACTATTAACCCATCAAAAAAAAACCCCAATCTTCCAAACAGTAATTTGAATTTACAACTCTTGTAGAAAGACAAACATAATTGTCTTCCCTTGGATTGTGTGTGTGACTTCATACGTCATGTGTTAGTCGGTCACATGATAATTCAGTCCCTTAAAACTCTCCCTTTGGTCCCCATTCACTGAACAGATAAGACCTACCAGTGTCCAGTCCTCGCTCGTGGAGTGAAAAGGACACGATCCTCAGTTCTGTTCGTAGAAAAGAATAGAGACAATTAGTCGCCAACACAGGCATAGCTTTTATTTCACATCGTCATGAAGATCATAGAAGACACTTAAGTCTTTCCTAACGATTTTCTTGTATCTTTTCATTGTTACATAATAGTGGTGGCGTGGAGCCATGAGAGTAATCTAATATGTAAATTACACGGAAAGTTTTTAAGCAAGAATTTTGAGTTAGAGGAGAACGGAAAATTTTAAATGATGATTCGGCATAGACACATGGCATGTTTTGATTGGACGAGCGAATGAGACGTAGCGAAGGTGAGGGAGGAGGAGTGAGAGGTCAGAGTGTGAATTGAGTCTAGGAGAAGGTGCTAGGAGAGTAAAACATGAATTTCTTGCTCTTGGCAGTTGTGATTTGGGGGGAACAAAATTCTCTTGAGAAAAAGAGTCTTATTAGTAAAAACTCTAAATGGCACAAGGCAAGACATCTCTCAGCCCCTAAGTTGGTTCCAGACTCCCTGACATCATAGAAGTACCAGTCAACTGAACAACAGCCCAGTAACCAGGATTCCGCCCTCTCCGATGTAGTACCGGTACAGAGATAAGTATTTATTTATTCATGAAACATTATGTTAAATTAACCTGTTTGGGACATATGTATTATGATATTTTGTTGCTACATGTTGTATATATTAAACATTCATATGTGAATTGTTCATTCGAGTTAATTGTTTGTCTTTTCTTACCGAATGTTCCATGTTAGTGCATCCATAGATGCACTAATGCATTTATAAGGACCTAGTATTGGTTATAAACCAACATTCTTATACTCTTGTTAAATAAACATGGCATGTTTCAATAAGTTTTGACTCAAGTGAAAGAGAAAAAAAAACTACGAATGTCTGTAGTTTGGTTACATTCACTGACCTTTTCTTGTTGGTAGGTTGGATTTTATGGCGTGTCAACCCTTGTTGGGTTATTTTATGTCGAAGACGTTTTGTTTTATTCATTCTTCATGGGTATTCAATCTTTTAATATTTAAACTCATTTTTTAAATACAATTTTTTAAAACTCATTTTTTCTAGTTAACCTTAATAAGTACAACCACCTCGGGTCAAAGTGTACCTTGGAATAATAGCGATGAAGGGGTACTCCGCATTTCCCAGAGCTCCAGAATTCGAACCTCATCATTAGATGCAGTTTAATGTCAATCCCAGGAGATAATCGAATGTAATTACTAAATTCCTGATGAACCTTGGTATACCAATGACGATGCATCCCAACGCATCCGTCAATAATTTTGACGATCTGTCGGCTGGAGCTGTAGAATATGTAACTGTAACTCTGTAGAGGGGTAAGACTCCCCCCAAAGGAGGCCACCTTTCTTTCTTTCTTTCCTTATTCCTACTAAAATTCCTTCTTTCTTTCTTCCTTTTTTCACACATTATATGTACATACTTTCTTTCATTTTTACATTTTTTCTTTAGATAGTCAGCGATTGTCTTTTAGCACATATACAATAAAAAGTGCTAGGATTTGACCTAAGGACAATAGGGTTGGGACAATCATATAGGGGCTATGGGTTTGGCGTAACTGGCTGATTGATCAGAAGGGGCCTCTTCGACCGCCCGTCTAGCCTAAGTAAAAGCCAAAGTGGAGCGTTGCATATCATGGGCTTCTCAGCAACCAAGATTCTGTCCTTAAGTATCACGGATTGCCACCCATGGCCAACAGATGGCCTTATTGGGGGGGGGGGATTTTACCTTGCAGAGGTGCAGTCGATGTACTCCACTGCCCCAGCTGACAGTGCGTGTGTCTTTTCTATGCCGATGTTGCGTCAGTTTTTTTTTGTTTACAACCGAGCACAATTCTACAAATTCTTTTTCTATATTTTTGTTTTATTATAACTTATCATTTATTGTTATTGTACAAAAACCATCGCAAAAAATCGCCGAAAACAGTCGCTGGAATTAATATTTATGAATCGAAAATTTCAGGATTGCGAGTCCGGATCCAGCCCAGGATCTCAATTAGCTCTCAGAGTCCCCCTGATTCCAAAATGGTATGATATGTTGGGCTACGGACCCTAGGAGTAAATTTTTAAAAGTTTTGG
>CM042148.1:23978114-23988114 GCA_023376005.1 Doryteuthis pealeii
CATGTTAGCCTAGGGCTTCCAGATTCGGCATTGATCTCAGACTTATTTCCGGTCCGTGTTTATAAGTCTCGGAATCCGACACTAATTGGGCGAAGAAGGTTCACAGAAGATGTTGTAGCGATGGGCCACCGTTCCCCAACGGGGTTAGCTAAGTAGAGAAATGTTGCATAGGGTTCATAAATTTCTTTGGAATATACACACTTTACGATATGGATTTACGGTTTTTAAGAAACCCAGGGACTTTCTTTGACAGAAGCCGGAAGAGAGAGAGAGAGAGAGAGAGAGAGAGAGAGAGAGAGAGGAGAGAGAGAGAGAGAGAGAGAGAGAGAGAGAGTTTATGTTTTTTCTTCGTGGGGTCTCCATAGATTCACTTATCTTTTTTAGTCAAGTGGTTCTCTCTTTCTTCTTTGAGGTGGGTTCCTATTTTAAGTGTGATTTACAGTTTTTTTTCATTGGCTATCTCTCTCTGTCAAACACACACTTCTCTCTCTCTCTGCTATTTATTGTGTCTCTCTCTCTCTCCCCCTCTCTCTCTTCTCTCTATATTATATATATATTATTAATATATATATATACATAACACGCGCACACGCACACACACACCACACATCCACACACACACACACAGACACAACACAACATATATATTATATATATATTGTGAATAAAAAGGTCTTAATATATATTTGTGAATAAAAAGGCCTTAAAATACCATGGGTATCGTGATTATGGACCATTTCCATTCGTGGGTATCTGGGGGGCACTCGAGCTTTGTCAGATTCACGTTTTTTATTTTACGTGGTTTGACGATGCTCGGTGGGCCCCAGATACCCACGAGTGGAAATGGTTCATAATCATGATACCCATGGTATTTAAGACCTTTTTATTCACAAATGAATTTGCTCTGTTTATAAAAATTAAACATTGAGCTCTCATATGGAACCTGAACTCTACAACAAACTACTGTTAGAGAATAGGACCAGCCTAGAATCACCCTTGTATCTAGGAACTTGGTACCCCAACAAAGTATATATATTATATATATATATATGTTTGTCTCTCCCTTTCTCTCCTCTCTTCCCTCTCTCTCCCTCTCTCTCTCTCTCTCTTCTCTCTCTATATATATATTATATATATATATACATACACGCGCACAGACGCACACGCACACACACACGCACACACACACACACACATATATATATATATATATATATATATATATATATAATATATATATATAAAGCCCTTAAATACCATGGGTAAATATATTTGTGAATAAAAAGGCCTTATATATATATATTATATATATATATTTATATATATATATATATATATATATATATATATATTTTCACACACATCTCATACCTGCCACTTTCTTGTGGCCAATTTCGACTCTTTTGAATTCAAAGAAAAATTATTTGAGCAATGTTCTCATCTGCAAATTTTGTTTTGTTTTTTAAACCAACCACTCTGATCTCTCTCCGTTTTGCCTTTTTTAAATTTTCTCTTTACAGTCTCTATCAAAGGATCCCACCCTGCCATTACTACAGTGATACTAGCTGCTACAATTTCATTCACTTGAAGAAAAAGCTGTGGTTTCATCAGCGAAAGCCATTGCAATAATCATCGAGAGGACGAAGTTTTTTAAACCAAGAGCTCTGAGAGTAATTATCCAAACAATATATGGGAAGACGAACCGATACGAGCCCACCATTCCCGTCCCAATATATAATATATATATATATATATATATATAATATATTATAATATATATAAGTCATCCAAAAGACACCGTTTTCGACGTTTCACGATCTCTTCAGTGTGTCTAGACACAGCAACTCCTCTGACCGGAGCGAGCGAATTGACTGATTTTTCGTCAGCCCGATTCGTTTAACCTCGTCGGACATTTGACACACACCACACACACACACACACAACACACACACACACACACACACACACACACACACACACACATAATATATATATATATATATATGTGTGTGTGTGTGCCTGTATGCATGTATATATATATGTTTATGTTATGTATATGTATGTATGTATGTATATATATGTATGTATGTATGTAAATATATATAATATGTATATATGTATGTATATATATATATATATGTATACATATATATATCAGAATCTGTGTTACGCCTCAAATATACGTGGTTCAAAGTTAACTGACTTGAAAAATGTAAAAGTTTTTAAATGAAATAACTTGTGCATTAAATATTTTATTCATTAATATATCAACACTGAAAATTTTATTAAATTCGGTTAATTTCCTGATGTTTGGTATTTTTTCTTTCGGCGGGGTGACATACGATGGTGGAATTTAGGTTCGTTAAGTTCGATTTAACCATTTTCTTTCCATTAACTTTAACTTTTAACATAATTAAACATTTTAGAATCTAATAAAGAGAGACTACTCATTCAACTGTGGCATATAGAAATCTAATATATTGCTAGGGAAGTATTGGAATTATAATTAATCAGAATAATTTTATTTATTTTGTTACTGTCTAAAAGAACTACAATGGTTAAATTACAAAACTACTAGTAGTACTCGCATAGTTACTTCATTTTAGGTATGATCCATTTTCCAATAGAGGTACCAGGTACTTTGTACAATATCCTAATTTTTCCTTATGCCTCCTCCTTTTCGGCATATATTTCCAGTCCCTAAACTTTGACATCCCTATATTAATAGGAGCTTAAATACGAAACTTAGCGATCGCAACATCTTACTATTCCCTCGACTATAGTGTATATCAGTGGGGCTTATATAATGAAATTTGCAATTTATTGGCAAAATGTCAGATGTCATCTGTGTGGAGTGTCTTGATAGGAACGAGAATCTCTTTTTACATCGAGTTTATTCGGTTGGAGAGTCCGTTTGATGATACATTCTCAATTGGCTCTGTGTCATTATCGTGCAAATGACTGTTTAATTATTTCTTAGCACAGGACAAGATCAACAAGCCTCGTGCAGTGCTGGAAAGATAATGGAAAAACACGAGGGAAAAGGGACAAGAATTTGTGAGGAAGAAAAAAGGATAGATAGATAGATAGAGAAATATATATATATATATATACTATATATATTACTATAGAGAGAGAGAGAGAGAGAGGGGGCGAGAGAGAGAGAGAGACAGACAGACAGACAGTCAGACAGGGAAGGGAAAAGAAAAACACGACAAAAGAGGGACAAGAATTTGGAGGAAGAAAAACAGCTAGATAGATAGATAGAGAAATAGATAGATAGATAGATAGAGAGGGGGGATTTGAGGGAGAGAGAGACAGAGACCGACAAGACAGATAGATAGACAGACATACCAGACATACAGACAGACAGAAAAGGGAAAAGTAAAACACGACAAAAGAGGGACAAGAATTTGGAAGAAGAAAAAAACAGATAGACAGATATAGATAGATAGATAGATAGATAGATAGAGAGAGAGAGAGAGACAGACAGACAGAGAGACAGAGAGGGAGGGAGGACAGACATACAGACAGATAGACAGAGAAGGGAAAATAAAACAACGACAAAAGAGGGACAAGAATTAGAGTAAGAAAAAAGATAGATAGATTGTTAAATAGCGAGAAGAAGAGAGAGAGAGAGGAGAGAGAAGAGAGGAGAGAGAGTTAGAGAGAGAGACAGACGACAGAGACACGAGACAGACAGACAGACTGAGAAGCGGGAAAAGTAAAACACGACAAAGAGGGACAAGAATTTGGAGGAAGAAAAACAGATAGATTGGTAGAGAGATAGAGAGATAGAGATAGAGATAGATAGAATAGATAGATACAGACAGACAGACAGACAGAGAAGATAGAGAAAGATGAAGAGAGGTGGGTTGAAAAAGGTAAGCGATGAGAGGTGGAGGAATGAGATATAGAAAGAGAAGAGAAGGAAAATAAAGATGAGAGAGGGGGTGGATGGACGATAAAGCGATCGATAGAAAAGAAAAAAAGAGATGAGGGAGTTGGATAAAGAGATAACGTTGAGAAGGGAGATAAGAAAGAGAAAGAGAAAGAGAAGAGAAGGGAAAAATAAATATGTGTGTGTGGGTGAGAGAGAGAAGAGCGAGAGAGAGAGAGACGAGAGAGGAGAGAGAGAGAGGGGAAGGAGGGGAGAGGGGGTAGATAAGGAAAAAGATAGGGCGTTGGATGGAAAGATAGCGAGAGAGGTCGAGGGGGAATAGAGCAATGAGAGGAAAAGAGAAGAGGGGGAGGAAGAGAGAGAGAGAGTTGATGGAGAATAACCAATGAGAGAGAGAGAGAAGAAGAGAGAAGGAAAAAGAAATGAGGAGGGGAGATAGAGAGAACGAAAAAGAAAACATAAAGATGAGAGAGGGAGGTAAAGTCATCGGCGTGGCCTAAAGTCGGTATCAGCCGATCAGCGAGGGAGTCTATCACATTTTCTCTAGCGCTAGACCGAGGAGATTGTTTTAGCGTCTCAGGTAGAGCGCCACACCTACCATCAGCTCCTCACTTTACCGCACAGAATCCCTGTGCTACTCATACGCTGATTTGGCCGAGGGCCAAAAGTATCGAACTGGAAACTTGTGGTTTCTAGACGAACGCTCTACCGACTGAGCTAACTCGGTCCAAGGAGGAGCTAAAGAGAAGGGGAAAAAGATGAGAGAGGAAGTGGGAGATAGAGAAAGAGAAAGAAAAAAAAAGATGCGGGGAAAATAGGAAGAAAAGAGAGAGGGGGAGGGTGGATGGAAGATATTAGAAAAATGATGATTATTAGGCCGTGGCGAGGGGGGTGGGTGGGGGGTGGGTTTGTAGAATAGGGTCAGAGGGAAGAGACAGGATTGTTCCCAGAGAGTGGCGTTACTGTTTTTTCAGTCTATTGTTTATTAATGTGTTTTTGGCCGATTATGCCGGTGCAATATAATCAAAAACCGATAAACGTAAGCGCACAAACCCGAAAGACGTAGACAGTTGCACATTATGACGTATAAAGTGGCTAAATGTAGCATTAAATCTGAATTCAGTTCTTCGGTGCGAATGCCTTGCTGGATATTTGCTCTCTTGTTTGTGCCTCTAAGCGTGTCGGTCTTTGTTTGAGGCCGGACATTATTACTCGGAGGAAAATCCCGGTGAACTTCTCTTAATTTACAGCGAATCACGTGATCGTGTGTAAAGCCCATTAATATGGTTATGCCTATGGACTGGGTGAGGGGGGGAGAGTCCCCGTAGCGTGGTGGCTGCACTGCAACATCGTAGTTAGCGAGTTCGAACTCCAGTTCCAAGAGCACCAACTATTATTGTTATTATTATTAACTCCTTTTGAGTTTTCACATCAGCATTAGCTGATGGTCTTTCACTGGAGTCTGAGTGACAGCAAGTTCTCCTCAGGTTCTCTTCTGAGTATTGGGCAGATTGCAACAGTGCAGTGTTCTGAATGGTTTCAATCCTTCCTCTGATATCCAAACTTTCCAAACCCTTTTTCTAATCCTTTTGGGACTGTTCCAAGTGCACCAACCACAATTGGTATCACTTTCCACTTTCATGTTCCATAACTTTATTATTTGAGTTTTCACATCAGTGTTAGCTGATGGTCTTTCACTGGAGTCTGAGTGACAGCAAGTCTCCTCAGGTCTCCAGGACTCTTCTGAGTATTCTGGCAGATTGCAGCAGTGCAGTGTTCTGAATGGTTTCAATCCTTCCTCTGATATCCAAACTTTCCAAACCCTTTTCTAATCCTTTTGGGACTGTTCCAAGTGCACCAACCACAATTGGTATCACCTTCACTTTCATATTCCATAACTTTTTTAGTTCTCTGGCAAGGTCCAGATATTTGTCTATTTTTTCATTTTCCTTTAGCTTCACACTGTGATCTGCTGGCACTGCAAGATCCACCAGTTGACAAGTTCTTTCTTTTTTGTTTATCAACACTAGGTCTGGTCTTCTTGCTGGGATAAGGTGATCCGTTTTTATTTCAAAGTCCCAGAGAATTTTATGCATTTCGTTCTCAAGAACAGATTCTGGTTTATGCATATACCATTTTTTTGCATGGTCAAAATTAATTTTTTTGCATAATTCCCAGTGCATCACCTTCCCAACCCAGTCGTGTCTAGTTTTGTATTCTCGTTGTGCTAGTTTGCAACATTCGCAGAGTATATGGTTTACAGTCTCATCTCTATTACCGCATAGTCTACATTTACTATTTTGTTGGGTCTTATTAATTTTCGCTTTGATGTTATTATTATTATTATTATTATTATTATTATTATTATTATTATTAGCAAGAATTGTGCCCTCTGGTTGTAAGTATTTAAGTTCTAATGCAATGAAATATATTAGACTAGAAAGACAAACGAAATTAAATATGAACGCATATAAAAAGATTAAACTTATTCTAATTATGTTTTAATTGTTTTCTATATAAAATCATTCATAAGATTGATCCTAATACGTTGGAGAATAAAACAATATTAAAGATCTATAACACCAAGTAATTCTTTATTAAGCCCGCTTTTGTTAAAACCAGTATGCAAATAGTCACAACATTATGTAAACGTTTATTTCTTGGTGATATATAATTGCAGGGTTTTAAATGCACTAAAAATATGGGCTGTTTTGAGGCAAATCTAAGTCAGATTTTCATAGATAGCATCGTTAATATGTAAGATTTTGATTATAAATTAAATACTCATTGATAAACTTACACAATTCCTGAGGTATTGTGACGTAAACAATAACGTAATTTCGGTTACAGACAGACACCGAATCTCCATTATAATAAGATTATCATTATTATTGAGGTTTTCACACCTGCCGTAGCTGGTGGTTCATTAGAGGTATCTTTTTCCAGTCTTCTGGCTATCTTTCTAATGTCAGTATCCAGTTGAAATAGGATTCTTCCCATACTATCAGTTCGAACGCTTTCGACTGTTTTTCAGTCGTCATCATGGAGGTATATGATTTGGTGTTAGTTCTTTTTTTCGTTTTTCTTGTTCTTTTATCTATTTTGTTGTTAAATTAGAAGAGTCTATTATTTTTAGAGGGTTGCTGATAGTTTGGGAAGAATCTTATTTCAACTGGATCCTAACATTAGAAAGATAGCCATGTGTCTGGAAAAGATACAATCAAGATCATGAAAAAGAAATGTACCGTGTTGTTTAATAACACCTGCCTACAAAATAACTTGCTGCCAAAATATACAACATTTAAACTATATATATATAAATATATATATATGTATATATATATAAATGTTGTTCTGGTTCCAACGGGGAGAAAATTCAATATTTTATAAAAAAAAAAAAAAAAGAAGGTCCGCAAAATGTATTTTGTTCTCAGAAAAAAATTTTTTTTCAAATTCTTTTTGTTTTACATATGCTATATATATATATATATATATATATATATATATATATATATATATATATATATATATTACCCGACCGTGGAGCATTGTTTTGGGAGAAGTCTCCAACACAAAACTTTGCAATTTTTTTTCCAAAGCAAAAGGTGCTCTTTTCAAAACACCTCACAGCTGGGATGCCCATTGGATACTTGGTCCAAGAGCTCAAAGGAAAAGAACATCAAGTCTTGTGTTCGTTATTAAAAACTATCACCGGACAAAAAAGAAAGAAAAGACCCGAGATGAAAATCCCAAGTGGCTCTAGACCATTAGAGAGCATAACTAGAAAAGCCAGCCTAACACAGTCTAAATCCCAGATACAAAGGTAGACAACATACCTAGTTAGACGTAAGTCGACCTAACCAGATCCGTAGATGATGATATCATTAAAATAGAAACGATATATACGAAATAAGGAAATTTATTTGGGTGTTGTGAATGAGACAAAAATCTTTTTACCATAAATCCTGGCTTTATTCAACTTAAATTGTGTCATCAAATTATAGGAAGCAGAGGTTGCACTTTTGATGGTCGTAGAGGAGAGACATTTTGGATTATTTTCATAACTTCAATTGAAGTTCAAGCAAGGGAGACAACTGAGTAATGCAACATAAACAATTTTGTATGTTGGTATTTAACTACAATCCCTTGGCTGGAGATGCGTGCTGTGACGGTTATCGACTTAGGAAATGAACTCAGTGACACAAGTTCAAATCCTGGATGAGGCTGTTTCCATTTCATATAACACTAATAACTTTGGGAAAGGTATGCAGTGATACTGATAGCTTTTTAATTTAATGCATCCTAAAACGCTTGGATTTATTTTGAATGAGTTCCAGGGAAATTCATGGGTTCCCTTTAAAGTTTCTTAATAAATTGTAGGGTTTTTCTTTATGATTGTGGAAACAACTAAAGCTCTTTAACTCCTACCTTGTAACCTATCCTGTGTAATTCATTTCTAAGAAATTATTGAGATGTATTGCAGCCTACAATTCTAAATTGATGCCCCCTATATATATATATATATATATATATATATATATATGAGAGAGAATCCAAAACTTGGTAGTAAGGGATGATTCTATATGTGATTTCTAAGATACACTGTATTATTATTGTATGATCCAGTATGTATAAATACAGTGAATCTTTAAATCACTAAAGAGAGCTCAATGTATAATAAACTTTTTACATTATATACAGAGCAATATTTATCTTAGAAAGGAAGGAAAAACTCAACACCGTAATTCCATAATAAATTTATTTCGACCAAAATTGGGGCCTATATAAATCTAAGTTGATTTAATATAGCTCCCCAAAATCCAGTCTCATCAGATGGAAGATCAGGTTATTTGAATTGCATAACTGAAAAATTTTACTTCTCAAAAAATATTATAATAAACATATATGTGTGTTAGAGAGAGAGAGAGAGAGAGAGAGAGAGAGAGAGAGAGAGAGAGAGAGAGAGAGAGAGAGAGAGATTTTCAAACTAGTCAGTTACCAAGCGCCGTTGACTACATATTATATTAAATTGGTTCCGCTATTTGATGTTTCGACCTCTCCCAAATGTAGAAATAATTGGTTGGTTGGCTGGTTGGTTTTTACGGCATGTCAAACCACGTGGGATTAATAATGCCGAAGTCAGACTTTTTGCAAGCAATTGTAGAGTTTCAAGTTCAAATTTCAGCATACAAGTAACAATTCGTCATACAAATATTTTGGATTCCCCCCTGTGCTTGAAGGCGGTGACTGAGGGTCAGTACCCTGAGTATGACGTTAAACTGCATCTAATGGTGAAGTTCCAATTTGGAACTTTGGGAGTGTGGAGTTCTACCTTCATCCCAGGTCCACTCTGACACGGAGTGGTAGTACCAATTAGGATCCCCTCTATGGGTTAAATAGAAAAATGAGTTCTAAAATGTGTTTAAAAAGAGTTTTAACAAAAAATTGAATACCCAACTAAAATGAATAAATAAAAAACCACTGTTGGGTTCAAAATTTATAACATCAATTATAATTGTTGGTTGAACAAAACAACTCCGACCAAGAGTGTGAAATGTAACAATAGACTTTAATATAATCACATGAAATGATACATATAACAGAAATACAAGGAAGATATAATAAAGAACACATTCAGGAATAGAGATACAATAAGGAGGTATACAAGAGATACATAAATATACATATAGAAATAAAGATTTTTTAAAAAATCATTTTTATAGTGAGTCAGAAGCATTAATTAAAATGTAATAATATATTTTTGAAGGCGAAATAATGCAAATTTATGTTTAAAAAATATTTTATTTCAATATCCCCGAGCAGGGCCTCATTATTTTATATAGTATTAAAAAAAGATATATATATATATATATATATATATATATATATATATATATATATATCTGAAATGATTTTCAAAACATCCCGCGAAACAAGACGCCGCACGGATCTAACGAAGTTTCACTATCTTTGCGAGCATAACTTTACATCTTTGCGAACGTTTGCATTTACATTAAAACATTCAACGGATTAACATCACAGTTGAGTTTATCAAATACAGATGAAATTTAAAAAAAAAATTTTTCAAACCCTCTGAAG
>CM042148.1:23993114-23998114 GCA_023376005.1 Doryteuthis pealeii
TAAAAGGGGCAGACAACTCCACCAGGCGAATACAAACAAACGCTACATACCAATGTTAAACGGCCGAATCCGCACTAAAATTTACCCATAGCTGGAGAGAGAATAGGTGGATTCGTACTTTTACGAAGGGTATTAGCGCGATGTGAAATGCAAACAGCTGTGTCCAGGAATTGAACCCGTCTAGCCGTGTTTATTTTCTACGACGATAACCATTACACGAGGCGCCTCCATTCAATTCTATTTTATTCATACCCAGAAAAATTTAGATTACCCAACATTTGAACTTTCAAGCCTCGCCTCAAACCGTTTCATTCACTTTCGCTTGTATCCTCGGCATTTAAATCAACAAACAGATTTAGAAAATAAAAAAACAGCCTTTTAAATAGTCCGCGTTCATTTATGAGCTTAGGTAAAAAATTTAAAAAAATAGAATAAAAATAAAAATAGAAAAATAAAAATAAAACAAGAAAACACCCCCCCCCCAAAAAAAAACACAGAAAAAAAAAAAAAACACACGAGTACCACTTTCGTTTCAAAATTAGTGATTTGATCCTGACTTGAACTTCAGCGATATATGTTATTTACCGGACTTTTCAGCTCAGGTTCGGAAGTTAAGCGACTAGCAGAATGCTGACTTTTCTGATAGAATATCGATCTTCATGTCGATAATCTGACAGAAACAGTAGAATAAGATCGGGTCTTGAACTTGCCACAAATCGATATCCATTACTGCCACAAGAGATCCGTTCTACCGCCAGCGTGAGTTTGGATCGAGGTGAGAGGAGGGTGAGGCAACGCTGCCGGATGCGAGCATCAACATTTTTCGACGTTCCCCACAGAGATGGAGCAGAACTTCCAAATATAATAGTTGAAGGAAGTATTGTCGGTAAACAGATACCAAGAAGGCGGACGATTACCTTTTTGTCACTTTGGGCCACTGAACAGACAATCGCACAAATATATGGAATTACATATTACCAAATAGTGTTTAGAAATGCACGCACGCACACACGCACTCTCATACATGATATAAATCTAGGTATCATGTATAGATATATATATCTTATTATAATGGAGATTGTGTATTTTTCTGTCTGTAACCGAAACTATATTACTACTCAAGTGACAATTCCCTTTGTTATCATTCTCCATGATTCTATTTCTATTTAAACCGCAATTAATAATAAAACTGTTTGACATTATTAATACTGTTGGCCTTACCTAAATACTAATAACATGCAATTGTATTTATATATACAACAAAATACCAGTTTTCAGTGTAAACGTAAAGCTAATTTGCATATTGATATTAAATAAACTGATTTTAATAAAAATGTGCTTGGTATTATTGATTTCTAATTGTTTGGTTTTATCTTAATGAATATGAGTAAACATCTCTTCAATAAATCCTAAAAGAAATTCATTAGCAAGAAGAAATAACTGTAATTTTATTCTTTACTTCCTATTTTAACTAAATAGTTAAATTAGGAAAATTTAGCATTGAAAAACGGAAGTGATGAAAGAGTAAGTTTCAGTTGTTCTATTTTCCGATTATACCCCCTCCGTTTCAAATCTTTTTATTTGAATTCTTAATTAGTTTCATTAGCCTTTCTGATTTAATCTAATATTTTATTACATTTAAACTTAAATACTTGCACCCGGAGGGTGCATATATTTGCTAGTATATGTAAGAATGGAAAGGGAATTGAATCCGACAATATGAGGAAAAATGAGTAAAGAAAAGAAATATAGATGGATAAAAATGAATTTTATCGATATCACTTTTAATCGATATCACTTACACATGTGTTTCGGTCCGTTTATCAAAAAAATAAAAAAAAAAAAAAAAAATAAAAAAAAAAAAATTCACTCTGATGAAGGTCGTAAAAAATCTCTCTGTGTACGGAATATTTTTACATTTTTCCTACTATTATTATTATTGTTATTATTATCATTATTTCAATTTTATCTGATTATTTTAATAATAATAATAGCGTAAACCGTATACATTTTGATAAACGGACCGAAACACATGTGTAAGTGATATCGATTAAAGTGATATCGATTAAATTCATTTTTATCCATCTACATTTCTTTTCTTTACTCATTTTTCCTCATATATATATATATATATATATACAAATGTGAGTATATATATATATATATATATATATATATATATATATATATAATTATTTGATATATTAAAAAACGAAACGCTTGAACGTCGATAAAACTACTCATTCATATATAAATGCATCCTCTAAATATTTTTTTGTATTCTTATACTTACACCCCCATATATATATATATATAAAGTTGTTGTCGAGGTGGCCTAAAGTCGGTATCAGCCCATCAGCGTGGGAGTCTATCCCCTTTTCACTAGCACTAGACCAAGGAGATTGTTTATGCGTTTGAGGTGGAGCGCTACACCTACCATCAGCTCTCTACTTTACCGCACAGATCCCTGTGCAACTCATAAGCTGAGTTGGCGAGGGCCGGTATCGAACTAGGAACCCTGTGGTTTCTAGCCGAACGCTCTACCGACTGAGCTAGCCCGGCAAATGGTTTTTTATTTTATTTAAGCAGCATTTGTTAAAAACCACGGAATGTTTTATACTTTATAATTTTCAAGTGTTGACCTATACCATAAAATTGTGTATAGTTTCAAAACTATATATAATAACATTAATTTGTAAAAAAAGATTCCTTAAACTTTTAACAAATGAGAATGTGCTAAATGATTAAAAAAAAATTGATATCACAAAATTTTTTGTGATATTAATTTTCATTAGTATTACTAGCAAATATATGCACCCTTCAGATGCAAGTATTTAGGTTTTGATGTAATAAAATATTGTATCAAATTAGAAACGATTTAGAAAATGATAAACTGAGGGGGTATAATCAAAAAATAGAACAGCTTTAAATCTAACTCTTCCATCATTTTCCATCACTCCCGTCTTTCATTTTTCCTAATTTATCAATTTAGTTAGATTATGAAGTGTTTAATAAAATTACAGTTTTTTCGTCTTGTTTATGGATTTCTTTTAAGATTTATCCCCGAGATTTTTGCTCAGATTCGTTAAGAGGAAACCAAACAATTAGAAATCAATAATACTAAGCATATATTTATTAAAATCAAATTCTTAATATGCAAATGAGCCTTCTCGTTCACAATGTAAACTGCTATTTTGTTGAATATATAAATATACTTGCTTGTTGTTAGTATGTAGATTAATCCAAAAGTATCAATAAGATTTAACAATTGTATCAATAATTGAGGTTTAAATAAAAATAAAGTCATGGTGAATGTAACGTCAATAACTAAGGGAATTCTGACTTGAGTAGTGATATAGTTTCGGTTACAGACATACAAACACGCAATCTCCATTATAATAGATTTGTATTATTCGGACTATTGTCGTCATCATCATTGTTATCTGTACACATAGCTTAGTGGATAAAGGAGTTAGGTTAAGACAGTTCTAAGTGACAGTGATCTCTAGACTGCAGGTTCAATCCTGGTCAAGGGCCGCAGTAACATAGAATAATAATTAACACAGCTTAACACCTGTATGTTAATGAACGGAATGAGAACAGGATATCCCCATGGACAAATAAAGGGTTCAAAGTTCCGTGATGGCTCCCGATTACGACGAAGAAGGTTCCCGAGTCTGAGATGGTTCACGAATCTGACAAAAAATACCTGTAGAAAGCCGGAGGGCACATCCGCCGAAACGTTGTACAGATAACAATGAAGATGAGGACAATAGACCGAATAATACAATCATACTAATTATCAAGCATCATCTAAAAAATTCAGAGAAATATTAATTTTCATACCTTACACACAGACTTTCAAAAACTATCTCCATAAATCTGTCACAGCTCTCTTCCAGAATCCTTATCCTCTTCCACTGCTTCAGCTACAACACTAAAATAATACATAAACACTAATAACCTATCTATACCACCTGTAAACATTGCTCGTAGACAATAAGACGCATGATTCTTCCCTCTTAACTCTTTAATCGTTCACCCCTGTCCACACTTGGCCATATCTATACCTCCTCCTCTTCCAACTCCCCCCCACTTATATTGGCCGCATCCTCTACCAATGTCATCCTTTCGGACCGTTGACCCCTCTTTCATTATGCCTCCAGCCTTCTTCCTCTCTTCTCCCCTATTCCTGTTTTCTCCTTCATTTATAAACTCATTCTGAATAAGTTTCTGAATAAATGGTCTTTCGACAAATATTAGGTACCACCAATTTTCCCTGTGAAATTTACCCCCCCCCTATATTTAACACTATGAAACTTGCAGAAAAATTAATATTATCTTGAAAAAACTTTTTCCATTCAAAGAAGAAACATTAAAAAACTCCTGATGATTAAAATCAATTTTTTCAGCTCACGGAAATAATGATTATTATGATTGAAAAACAATGTTTTCATTTTTGCACCGTTAAATCCACTGAAATTTAACGTAGCCAAAAACAAGTTACCACAAGAGGATTTTTACAAAAAATTTTATGAAAAATCAATTAATTATCCGATTTTTACGAAAGTTTCCATAGCTATTTACCTTTGGATGTAAATATGTCTGAAGAAAATTTCTGAAGAAATATTAATTGAATCAATAGTTAGTGTTGTTATTAATACTTTCACTTTCATTACATATTGTTCCATATTTTCATGGATTTTTCTGAATCTGTTATTTTCTTTATGATTGACCTGGGAGTAATGGCAATAAAGGGGTACTCCACACTCCCCAGAGCTCCAAAATTGAAAATTCACCAGTAGATGCAGTTTAATTTGTTTATTGATTTTAACGGCATATCAACCCGTCTGGGGTTATGTCATGACTAACGGTTAGGAAGTTATACATATCGTGTAGGAAACGCGTGATGTAATGGTTAAAGTCATGGGAAATGGACTCGTCGCCCCGAGTTCAAATCCTGAACGTGGTAATTGCATTTCACTTAGCGCTAATACCCT
>CM042148.1:24000614-24021513 GCA_023376005.1 Doryteuthis pealeii
TACGACTCCAATTAAGCACTTATTCTCCAAAAAATTATCGGCAAAAAGCCATTCTAAACAAACCTTGTTTACAACTTATCATATCGTCGTGTCATAAAAGTCACTAGAAGTGGAATGTTAACCTACTCTAAACAAATCATAAAAATCTAAGAAGTTCGTTTGGTGTTGAGGTTATGGGATCGGCCTGTCAGCTTGGCAGTCCGGTTTCAAATCACGCACAGGGCGGTCTTCCGATCTATAGCTCTGCTGATGAGGCCTAATAGGCCGAAATGTACATACAGAGATTGATTTTTCTCGATTTGTTTAGCCATACATTTAATAGGTATTCCCGCCTAATTCATTATTAATTAATTAATTTCTAAATTAGGTACGACTCCAATTAAGCACTTATTCTCCAAAAAATTATCGGCAAAAAGCCATTCTAAACAAACCTTGTTTACAACATATATATATATATATATTCCCATTCTCTTTTTATCTATCTATCTATCTATCTATCTATCTATCTATCCTTTCATTCTCTTCATATCTATATTTTTGTCTGTCTATACTCTCATTCTTTTAATACTCTTCATATCTATCTGCTTATTTATCTATTTATCTATCTATTTACATCTCTGTTTTTTTTTGTATGCACATCAGTCTGTGTATCTATACTCGGATTCTCTTCATAGCTATCTATCATTACGTTAGTCTATCTATCCATTCAGTTCAATTATTTCTTACCAACTTGTGATTTTTAACAACGAGTCCCGGTAATTATGAACTTTTGTTTAGTAAATTCAGGTGTCCCAGAAAAAAACAGAACCCACAAATTTTGTAATAAAACTGTTAATTTTAACTAGGGGGGGTAGCGTTAGAGTTAGGGTTAGGGTTGGGGTTTAGGGTTAGGGTTGGGGTTTAAGGTTTAGGGTTAGTTTAATGGGAAAATAAATAAATAATTTGGGTTCTGTTGTTTTTTCTGGATCACCTCTGTACAGGGTAACCCAGAAAAAACAGAACCCAAACCCTAACCCTAACCTTAACCCCAATTCTAACCCAAACCATAACCCCTACCCTAAACCTAAACCTAAACCTAAACCCTAAACCTAAACCTAAACTCCCTAGTTAAAATTAACAGTTTTATTACAAAGTTAGTGGGTTCTGTTTTTTTTGGGACAGCCTAATTTACTAAACAAAAGTTCATAATTACCCGAGTCCCAACCCTAACAAACCATTATCGATTAGTGTCTTACACACACTTATTGATACTTAAAAATATCAATCTTTGCTATCCCATCTATGGGTTAAATAGAAAAATGTATTTATAAAACAATTGTATTATCCATTAAGAATTGATTTATTTCAAAACTTTATCAGCATTAAATGACCCACTGAGGTTGATATGCCGTAAAACAAAACAAAACCAAAACCAATCTTTGCTACTTCGTAAATTCTATTTACAATAATATTTCCCGTAAATATTATCATACTTGATGCTTGAGAATTTTTCGGGTACAAATTTGGCAAGTTCACTTTTGCAAACGACCCATTCAGAATGTTAAAGATTTCAGCTAGAAAAAGAACAAAATCCGAACGATTCTGAATTATTGAATTACCGCTCCAAGATATTTTATAAAGTCCATAACATAGAGCTTCAATTTTCAATCAGATTCTCAAGCCAAAGAGAATAATGAACCCTCTTCAACAACGTTCATGTTTTTGAAATAATTTTTTATAATTTTCATCAAACATTGTCAGCAGTTCAATTTTTATTTATTTTTTTAACATTTAATATATCTCTTATTATAATGGAGATTGTGTGTTTTTCTGTCTGTAACCGAAACTATATTCCTACTCAAGTCATAATTCTCTTAGTTATTGACATCACATTCTCCATGATTTTATTTTTATCTAAACCTCAATTATTAATAAAATTGTCTTACATTATTAATACTGTTAACTATGTCTACATACTGACAACATGCAATTATATTTATATATTCAACAAAATAGCGGTTTACAGTGTGAACGGGAAAGCTAATTTGCATATTAATATTAAAAAATCGAATTTAATAAATATGTGCTTAGTATTATTGATTTATAACTGTTTGGTTTTATTTTAATGAATATAAGCAAAAATCTCTTCAATGAATCTTAAATGAAATCCATTAACAAGAAAAAATAACTGTCATTTTATTCTTTACTTCCTCTTATAACTAAATACTTAAATTAGAAAAAATAACAATGAAAGACGAGAGTGATGGAAGAGTAAGTTTCAGTTGTTCCATTTTTTATTATACTCCCTCTGTTTCAAATCTTTTATTATAACCCCGCCCCCTGTTTCATATCTTTTTATCTGTATTCTTATTTAGTTTCATTAGCCTTTCTAATTTAATACAATATTTTATTACATTAAAACTTAAATACTTGCACCCGGAGGGTGGATATATTTGCTAGTTAGTATAATGGATTTATCATAAGAATAGAATTTGTCTCCACTTTATTGTAATGCTAACTTTTAGGTGTTACATAAAAATTTAACATAATAAAAACTAATTGTATTTTTATATTTATTTATTATTCATTTTTATTTTTTTGTTGTTGTAATACCCCAAAATAATTCGTCTCAAAATAACATTGTGTCACTTTCCTTGAACATGTTATTTGCAAGAGCAAATACAAGTTAATTCTCTGTAGAGTAGTTGTCAGTAAGTTAACTAAGCTGATCATTACTGCAGTAGAGTTTGATTATTTTTTAAAGTTTACAGCTAGGAGTATTATTTTGGCGCTTACTTAGGCAAGATGGGCGGTAGAAGAGACCCACCACCCACCGATCAGTCGGCTGGGTGCGTCAAGCTCTTGCACCTATATGCCTGTCCCACCCCTATTATCCTTATGGCAGGCCTCCAACCCTTTTTAACATATATCTTTTTAGCTAGTATATTAGGTCTGAGACCTGTCAGCTGTTCCTTATAAACATTCATCTTAATTCCACAGAATATTTATAATCTTTCCACAGATTATCTAACATTGCCTTAAAGGAGTTCAGAGATGGGACATTCACTATTGATGAAGGTAGTTTATTCCATGTATTCACCACTCTGTTACTAAAATAATTTTGTCTTTACAAACATTTTATATAATAATGATAATGATAATAATAATAATAATACCAATTGTAATTGGTGCACTTGGAACAGTCCCAAAAGGATTAAAAAAGGGTTTGGAAAGTTTGGATATCAAAGGAAGGATTGAAACCATCCAGAACACTGCACTGCTGCAATCTGCCAGAATACTCAGAAGAGTCCTGGAGACCTGAGGAGACTTGCTGTCACTCTGACTCCAGTGAAATACCATCAGCTAACACTGGTGTGAAAACTCAAAAGGAGTGAATAATAATAATAATAATAATAATAATAATAATAATAATAATAATAATAATAATATCCTTTCAGCTAGTATATTAGGTTTGAGACCTGTCAGCTGTTCCTTATAACCATTCATCTTAATTCCACAGAATATTTATAATCTTTCCACAGATTATCTAACATTGCCTTGAAGGAGTTTAGAGATGAGGCATTCACAATTGATGATGGTAGTTTATTTCTTGTATTCACCACTCTGTTACTAAAATAATTTTGTCTTGTATTTGCTTTACAAATTTTTTTAAAGAGTTTTAATTTGTGACCCCAATGTTTTTAATCAATTAATGAAATTATGCCTTGAAAATAAGGTATAAAAATAATGTATTAATACAATTTTCAAGAGAATAAAGTTAAACTTATCAGCTTTAGAATTATTGAAAATTTCAATCAAGTAATTGAATTATTAAAGGAATCTCCTGAAAGTTTAATATTAATTGTTAATGACTCAATTATGTGAGAAATAGTGAATAAAAGGAAAGGCTAGGGGAGTAAACCCTGAAAACAAATCAATTGATGATGGTAGTTTATTCCATGTATTCACCACTCTGTTACTAAAATATTATTAAAATAATAGTATATTAGGTTTGAGACCTGTCAGCTGCTCCTTATAAACATTCATCTTAATTCCACAGAATATTTATAATCTTTCCACAGATTATCTAACATTGCCTTGAAGGAGTTTAGAGATGAGGCATCCACTATTGATGATGCTAGTTTATTCCATGTATTCACCACCCCGTTACTAAAATAATTTTGTCGTGCATTTGCTTTACAAATATGTTAGTAGACGGTAGCTGGGGTGTCTTAATGTTTTGGCTATGACGTTAAACTATCTGATGGTGAGGTTCCAAATCTGGAGCTCTGGGGGAATGTGGAGTACTCCTTCATAAAGAATGAATAAAACAAACAGTTATGAATATAAACTGATATGAATATTTTTTTTTAATCTGTTAGCTTAAAACGATGTGTCTTTCGGTCAAGTCATGTTGAAACCACTTGTTTGACGAGATCACAGAAGTTAAGCAGCGATGAACCTGTTCAATACTTACATGAGTGACCATTTAAGCAACAGCAGGTATTGTAATACAGGGGTTCAGTGCGCTTCGGCCATTGGACCGGTCATGTTAAATTAATAGCCCCCTCGATTTAAAGGGGTAGGGCTGGGTTTATTGCCTGAGGCACCCCCCTTGAGGGGGAATGCCGAAGGGATCGGCGCAATTTTTGTTCTTTCCCACCCATGAGCTTCGGTTTGTGGGTGGGCTCACGTTAATAGGGCCTTGTGCCTAACCCGTACAAGTGGGGTACGAGGTAAATAAAATTAGGTACCTGGCCGCACAGAACGTTTGAATGTTTCTTGTTTTCTTTTTTTTTTCTGATTATCAGTCTAAATGTTGATGTTTAATTTTGAAAAATGACTTCTGTGCCTCATGACAGGTCTCGGTCACGTGATAGGTCACCATATAGAAATGATCAGTATTGTCATTTAAATCAAGTTTTTTTTTTAATTATAATTATTTCTTATTAGAAAGGATTTTCGTTCTAAAATAAATATTTTCGTTTACAGAGGTGTTGTTGATTATTAATTTATGAACAAAAGGTTGTTTATTGTCTATTGATGTTTGCATTTGACATAAGACCAGTCCGGATGATTTATTATTAGATTACGTCATTAACGATTATCGAGCAAATGTAGGCCGGAGCATATGAAGGCCGGTCCCTGAAAATATTGTCTTAGATGAAACCGGTCCGTGGCGCAAAAAAAGTTTGGGGACCGCTGCTGTAATATACCGAATATCAAAATGACTTGATTCGGCATTAAATGACCCAAAAGGATTGATATGCCGTAAAACAAACAAACCAACCAACATTAAGATATGTGTTCGTTTTGTATCACTGTGTCTGAGTATGACACTAAACTGCTTCCGGTGCTGAAGCCCAGGAGAATATGGATGCACCCTTTCGTTACGATTCCTCCCAGGTCCATTATGACCCGTAATGGTAGTACTAGTTAGGGTCTCATCTTTAGGTTGAATGAATGTTCAAAAATTATTAGCCTTTGATGGAAATACTTTAAGCCATATAACTGTGTGTAAAGAAATTATCATTATTGAACAGGAATACTTATTCAAAACCGTATGTCCTTGAAAAGCAACACATCACTGAATAAGTCCCGGGCCTAACTAATAACATATTAGTGTCACATTTTTTGCACACGCCACCCATGAGTCTCGGCTTGGGGGTGGTCCCACATTAATAGGGCACGTGGGGTACGTGGTAAATATCTAGTATGTAGATGTGGCCAACAGTATTAATAACGTAAGACAATTTTTATTAATAATTGAGGTTTAGATAAAACTAAAATCATGGGAATGTGACGTAAATAACAAAGAGAATTGTGAATTGAGTAGTGATATAGTTTCGGTTACAGACAAACGCACAATCTTCATTATAATAAGAAGGTGGTTGGAGGATGCTGGGGTTCATACTTTTCCATAATAGTGTGACTGAAGTTTGAATGTGCCTACTACTATTTTGCAGGAATTCATCCTGAGGTACATGTTTGGTTTCTGTGTTTAATAGCATATCAACCCTCGTAGGTTATTTAATGCTAAAGCCATCCTTGTAGAAGAAAGTAGTGGTACTATTTAATCCATAGCTGGGGGACGGGAGGTACATACATTTCCCAAGGGTATTAGTCATAAAGTGAACATAATAGTGCGACTAGAACCCGAACCCGGTTACTACGATAGCGCAGTCGAACACGTAAGTTTTTAAATGCCATCCTTGGCCAGTTGAAAAGGGCTTAAAGAAAGTCCTGTGTTATGGAATCCTTTGGTGAGCGTATAAGTTCTATCCTCCGTATTGGTAAAGGTCCAGTGATTTAATCCTATGTCCGTCGTCAAATAATGTCAGCGTAGTTATGGCCAGTAGCGTTGGTTAAGTATAGTATCAACCTCGGAGTACTGCCAGTGATTGGCCAAGAGTTAGATCATATGATTCCGGCCTAGTCTATAAGTAGGAGCGGGAAATTAACACACACCTTATATGTCCAAAAGAAGTCAACAACTATCCCACGGGTTAGTGTAGAGTATCTTAAAATTATTTAAATCGTTGTACCCAAGAGCGAGATTGTTGTCTCTAACTGACGTCAACTAAGTTTAATTGACAGTTGGGTTAGCTCAGTCGATAGAGCGTTCGGCTAGAAACCGCAAGGTTCCTAGTTCGATACCGGCCCTCGCCAACTCAGCTTATGAGTAGCACAGGGATCTGTGCGGTAACGTAAGGAGCTGATGGTAGGTGTAGCTCTCCACCTCAGAAGCAAAATAATCTCCTTGGTCTATAATCACAGCTTGGAAGAATTGTCGCTTTAGCTTGTCAGTGAGATCAGATTTCCATATGATTGATAATTTGTTTGTGGCAGACCATGCCTTTCCTATACGTGTATTAACATCGCTTTCTGTGGATGAGATTTTACTACCTAGGTATGTGAACTGTTCCACTGGCTTAAGAAGCTTACCGTCAAGTGTGGAGATGTCTCCTTTCTTTTTCTTCACTGCCACCATAATATGTGAGAGGGGATAATATTTTTTGTGATGCTAAGGCTCAAAATCCAACAAAAGATTCACCAAAAACTTAAAGGAGTCGGTTTATTTCAGCCAGCCAACCATCTACAAGGTTCCGGGTTCGATACCAATCCCCACCAACTCAGCGCACGAGTTGCAAAAATTAGTTAATCTGATCTGTGGGGAGCTGACGGTAGATATGGCGATCCACCTCCGACGCTAAACAATCTCCCAGGTCTAGCGCCAGTGAAAAGGGCTTAGACTCCCTCGCTGTCCGGCTGATACTAACCATAGGCCACTCCGCCGACTTTACTTACTTTTTTTTTCAAGATACCATATACTGATTTGAAACCTAAAATTAATAGATTCCTTCATACAAAATGGCAACAACACTGGAATAACAACAATCACAATAAACTCATTCTAATTAAACCCACATTGAGAGGTTGGAGACCAACTTTAAAGAAGTCTAGAAAGGAACAAGTCATTGTATCCCGATTACGCATTGGTCATACAAGACTAATGCACTCCTATATACTCAAACAAGAACAACAACCACAATGTGGAACATGTCAAACACCTTTGACAGTTAAACACTTATTCATGGAATGCAGGTTTTTTGCTTACATCAGAAACCGTTATTTTAATGCAAACAATATGAAAGATCTGTTTGAAAATGTCAACATGGAGAATATTCTCTCTTTTTTGAGGGAAATAAAATTCTACCATAGAATATAGACATGAAACAAACCAATACCATACAACATAATACCACATTTTTAAAAAACAATTATTAAAAAGTAGGAATATGAATACACGATATGTATAACTTCCTAACCGTTAGGTATGACATAACCCCAGACGGGTTGATATGCCGTTAAAATCAATAAACAAACAAACATTACTTTTTGTTCTTATTGTTGTTGGCATCCTTCCGTCTACGAGAGATGATGGAGTAGTGTCTAATTTTTTTCGGGGGCAGGGAACTATGTGGCATAGGCAGGATCATATGGAGGATGAGCTGTTGCCCAAGCAGTAAATCCCTCTTCTCCACACTGCCGCTGTAATCAAAAGGAAAGGTAAGAAGCCAATGCAGTTTGCCAGTGAAGTTGCTGGGTAACACTAGAGTTCAGCATCAGACCACCTTTGGGGCTCCGGCTCCGGATTTGTTTTCGGGGTTTTACTCCCCTTTCTTTAAATTAGATAATAAAACATTTTCTCCTAAATTTGGAACTGCGTAATAATTTTGAGGAGTCTGTGTTGCACCGAATGCCATTTTTTAATCAACCAAATTCTCAAAGAAACGAAAATTAGTATAAAAGGCTAATTAGAATTAATTCTTAAATAAAAAAGCATCAATACGATCATGGGCTGTTGTTACAAAAATCTAATTGAAAATATCATAATTTTTACACAGAAAAAAATTGTTAATGATTCAAAAAGGTTAAATAGTTCATCTTATCATGGAGATGTGTGTTTGTCTGTTTGTTACTAAAACTATTCCGCCCTGTCGGCAGGGGCGTTAGAATGCACCGACTGCACCTCTGCAGAGGGGTAAGACTCCCCCAATGGGACCGCCTGTTGGCCGTGGGTGGCGACCCGTGATGCTTAAGGATAGAGCCCAGGTGGATGAGCAGTTCATGACGTGCAATACTCCACTTTGGCCCTATCTTGGGCTAGACGGGCGGTCGGAGAGGCCCCCTCCGATCAATCGGCTGGTCACGTCAAGCCCTAGCACCTATATGATTTTCCCAACCCTATTGCCTTTATGGCAAGCCCCAATCCCTTTTTATCATATGGGTGCTAGAAGGCGGTGGTTGCGGGTCTACATGTCCTGGGAATGATGTTAAACTCTATCTGATGGTGAGGTTCCAGTTTTGGAGGTTTGGGGAATGTGGAGCACCCCTTCATCACCATTGCTCCCTGGTCCACTCTGACCCGGAGTGGTAGTACCTGTTAGGGTCCCATCTATGGTTTAAATAGAAAAATGTATTTATAAAAAAATTGTATTATCCATTAAGAATTGATTTATTTCAAAACTTTATCGGCATTAAATGACCCACTGAGGTTGATATGCCGTAAAACAAAACAAACCAAACTAAAACTATTACTACTCAAGTCACAATTCCCATAGTTATTTAAGTACATTCTCCATGATTTTATTTTTATTTAAACCTCAATGATTAATAAAGTTGTTCTTATACTGTCTATCTACATACAATATATTTACCACGTACCCGACTTGTACGGGTTTGGCACAAATGGGACCACTCACGAGCCGTGACTCATCGGTGGCAGGTGCAAAAAATGCGTTGATCACGTCGGCATTTCCCCTTAAGGGGGAGTCTCATGCACTGGGCAATAAACCCAGCCCTGTCCCTTTAAATCAAGGGAGCAGGTGTTGCCTGGGGGGGGGGGGGTCGGCTAGAATCAACGATGTTAATTTGTAAGGCCCAGAGGCCGAAGCTCACTGGACCCCCGGTCGAAACCGAAGTTAGATAGATATTTGCCTCTCATGCTACTTATGAGAGCGTGACATAAGGACATTTTTATGTGGACCCACCCACAAAATTTGACCTTGTGTCACATCCTGCTCGTGCGGAGGGGTTGGTAGATATGTATACACTAATATACACATACTCAAAGTAAGCAAGTAGACGGAGAGGCCTATTGTCGGTATCAGCCGGAAATCAAGGAAGTCTATCCCCTTTTCGCTAGCACTAGACCAGGGAGATTGTTTTTCCTGAGGTGGAGCGCGACACCTACCATCAGCTCCCCACCCTGCCGCTTAAAATTTGACCTTGTGTCACATCCTGCTCATGCGGGGGGGGGTTAAATATATATAAAGATCCAAATGTGAACAGGCAGATTAAATATCTTATTATAATGGAGATTGTGTGTTTTTCTGTCTGTAACCGAAACTATATTACTAATCGAGTTACAATTAACATAGTTATTTACATCACATTCTCCATGATTTTATTTATATTTAAACCTCAATTATTAATAAAATTGCTTCACCTTTTTATTAGTGTTGTCCATATCCACATACAAATAACATGCAATTGTATTTATATATACAACAAATAGCGGTTTGCAGTGTGAATGGAAGGCTAATTTGCATATTGATATTAAAAATGTGATTTTATTAAATGTGTGCTTAGTATTATTGATTTCTAATTGTTTGGTTTTATTTTAATGAATATAAGCAAAAATCTCTTCAATGAATCTTAAATGAAATCCATTAACAAGAAAATAACTGTCATTTTATTCTTTATTTCCTAATTTAACTAAATAGTTAAATAAGTAACATTCAGCAATGAAGACGGGGTGGGATTTTTACGATCCATTGAAGAGATTTTTGCTTATATTCAATTAAAATAAAACCAAACAATTAGATCAATAATACTAAGCACACATTTTAATAAAATACATTTTTTAATATCAATATGCAAATTAGCCTTCTCATTCACACTGCAAACCGCTATTTGTTGTATATATAAATACAATTGCATGTTATTTGTAATAGTAGATATCACACACTAATAAAAAGGTGAAGCAATTTTATTAATAATTGAGGTTTAAATATAAATAAAATCAATGGAGAATGTGATGTAAATAACTATGTTAATTTTGTACTCGATTAGTAATATAGTTTCGGTTACAGACAGAAAAACACACAATCTCCATTATAATAAGATATTTAATCTGCCTGTTCACATTTGGATCTTTATATATATTTACCCCCCCCCGCAAGAGCAGGATGTGACACAAGGTCAATTTTAAGCGGCAGCGTGGGGAGCTGATGGTAGGTGTTGCGCTCCACCTCAGGAAAAACAATCTCCCTGGTCTAGTGCTCGCGAAAAGGGGATAGACTTCCTTGATTTCCGGCTGATACCGACAATAGGCCTCTCCGTCTACTTGCTTACTTTGAGTATGCGTATATTAGTGTATACATATCTACCAACCCCTCCGCACGAGCAGGATGTGACACAAGGTCAAATTTTGTGGGTGGGCCCACATAAAAATGTCCTTATGTCAGGCTCTCATAAATGGCATGAGAGGTAAATATCTAACTTCGGTTTCGACCGGGGGTCCAGTGAGCTTCGGCCTCTGGTCCTTACAAATTAACATCGTTGATTCTAGCGGGACCCCCCAGGCAACACCTGCTCCCTTGATTTAAAGGGGCAGGGCTAGGTTTATTGCCCAGTGCATGAGACTCCCCCTTAAGGGGAAATGCCGACGAGATCAACGCATTTTTTGCACCTGCCACCGATGAGTCACGGCTCGTGAGTGTCCTATTTGTGCCAAACCCGTACAAGTCGAGTACGTGGGTAAATATATTGTATGTAGATAGACAGTATAAGAAAACTTTATTAATCATTGAGGTTTAAATAAAAAAAAATCATGGAGAATGTACTTAAATAACTATGGGAATTGTGACTTGAGTAGTAATAGTTTTAGTTTGGTTTGTTTTGTTTTACGGCATATCAACCTCAGTGGGTCATTTAATGCCGATAAAGTTTTGAAATAAATCAATTCTTAATGGATAATACAATTCTTTTATAAATACATTTTTCTATTTAACCATAGATGGGACCCTAACAGGTACTACCACTCCGGGTCAGAGTGGACCAGGGAGCAATGGTGATGAAGGGGTGCTCCACATTCCCCAAACTCCAAAACTGGAACCTCACCATCAGATAGAGTTTAACGTCATTCCCAGGACATGTAGACCCGCAGCCACGCCTTCTAGCACCCATATGATAAAAAGGGATTGGGGCTTGCCATAAGGGCAATAGGGTTGGGAAAATCATATAGATGCTAGGGCTTGACGTGACCAGCCGATTGATCGGAGGGGCCTCTCCGACGCCCGTCTAGCCCAAGATAGGGCCAAAGTGGAGTATTGCACGTCATGAACTGCTCATCCACCTGGGCTCTATCCTTAAGCATCACGGGTCGCCACCCACGGCCAACAGGCGGTCCCATTGGGGGAGTCTTACCCTCTGCAGAGGTGCAGTCGGTGCATTCTAACGCCCTGCCGACAGGGCGGAATAGTTTTTAGTAACAAACAGACAAACACACAATCTCCATGATAAGATGAACTATTTAACCTTTTTTGAATCATTAACAATTTTTTTCTGTGTAAAATTATGATATTTTCAATTAGATTTTTGTAACAACAGCCCATGATCGTATTGATGCTTTTTTATTTAAGAATTAATTCTAATTAGCCTTTTATACTAATTTTCGTTTCTTTGAGAATTTGGTTGATTAAAAAATGGCATTCGGTGCAACACAGACTCCTCAAAATTATTACGCAGTTTCAAATTTAGGAGAAAATGTTTTATTATCTAATTTAAAGAAAGGGGAGTAAAACCCCGAAAACAAATCCGGAGCCGGAGTCCTAAAGGTGATCTGATGCTGAACTCTAGTGTTACCCAGCAACTTCACTGGCAAACTGCATTGGCTTCTTACCTTTCCTTTTGATTACAGCGGCAGTGTCGAGAAGAGGGATTTACTGCTTGGGCAACAGCTCATCCTCCATATGATCCTGCCTATGCCACATAGTTCCCTGCCCCCGAAAAAAATTAGACACTACTCCATCATCTCTCGTAGACGGAAGGATGCCAACAACAATAAGAACAAAAAGTAATGCTTGTTTGTTTATTGATTTTAACGGCACATCAACCCGTCTGGGGTTATGTCATGCCTAACGGTTAGGAAGTTATACATATCGTGTATTTATATTTATACTTTTTTAGTAATTGGTTTTAACAATGTGTTAGCATTATTGGGGATTATGTTGTATGGTATTGATTTGTTTCATGTCTATATTCTATGGTATAATTTTATTTCCCTCAAAAAAGACAGAATGTCCTCCATGTTGACATTTTTAAACAGATCTTTCATATTGTTTGCTTTAAAATAACGGTTTCTGGTGTGAGCAAGAAACCTGCATCCATGAATAAATGTTTAACAGTTAAAGGTGTTTGACATGTTCCACATTATGGTTGTTGTTCTTGTTTGAGTATATAGGAGTGCGTTAGTCTTGTATTACCAATGCGTAATCGGGACACAATGACTTGTTCCTTTCTAGAATTCCTTAAAGTTGGTCTCCAGCCTCCCAAAGTGGGTTTGATTAGGAAGAGTTTATTGTGGATGTTGTTATTCCAGTGTTGTTGCCATTTTGTATGAAGGAATCTATTAATTTTAAGTTTCAAATCAGTATATGGTATCTTGAAAAAAAAGTAAGTAAAGTCGGCGGAATGGCCTATGGTTAGTATCAGCCGGACAGCGAGGGAGTCTAAGCCCTTTTCACTGGCCTGGGAGATTGTTTAGCGTCGGAGGTGGATCGCCATATGCACCGTCAGCTCCCCACAGATTAGATTAACTAATGTTTGGAACTCGCGCGCTGAGTTGGTGGGGATTGGTATCGAACCCGGAACCTTGTAGTTCCTTGGTGGATGGCTTCCTGGCTGAAATAAACCGGTTCCTTTCAAGTTTTTGGTAAATCTTTTGTTGGATTTTGAGCCTTAGCATCACAAAGAATATTATCCCCTCTCACATCTTGATGTTTTCACCGGGTTTATGGTGGCAGTGAAGAAAAAAAAAGGACACATCTCCACACTTGACGGTAAGCTTCTTAAGCCAGTGGAACAGTTCACATACCTAGGTAGTAATATCTCATCCACAGAAAGCGATGTTAATACACGTATAGGAAAGGCATGGTCAGCCACAAACAAATTATCAATCATATGGAAATCTGATCTCACTGACAAGCTAAAGCGACAATTCTTCCAGGCTGTGATTATAGACCAAGGAGATTATTTTGCTTCTGAGGTGGAGAGCTACACCTACCATCAGCTCCTTACTTTACCGCACAGATCCCTGTGCTACTCATAAGCTGAGTTGGCGAGGGCCGGTATCGAACTAGGAACCTTGCGGTTTCCAGCCGAACGCTCTATCGACTGAGCTAACCCAACTGTCAATTAAACTTAGTTGACCTCAGTTACAGACAACAATCTCGTTCTTGGGTACAACGATTTAAATAATTTTAAGATACTCTACACTAACCCGTGGGATAGTTGTTGACTTCTTTTGGACATATAAGGTGTGTGTTAATTTCCCGCTCCTACTTATAGACTAGGCCGGAATCATATGATCTAACTCTTGGCCAATCACTGGCAGTACTCTGAGGTTGATATTAAACTTAACCAACCCTACTGGCCATAACTACGCTGGCATTCTTTGATTACGGACATAGGATTAAATCACTGGACCTTTACCACTACGAAGGGTAGGACTTATATGCTCACCAAAGGATTCCATAACACAGGAGTTTCTTTAAGCCCTTTTCAACTGGCCAAGGATGGCATTTAAAAACTTACGTGTTCGACTGCGATATCGTAGTAACCGGGTTCGGGTTCTAGTCGCACTATTACGTTCACTTTATGACTAATACCCTTGGGAAATGTATGTACCCTCTCATCCCCCAGCTATGGGTTAAATAGTACCACTACTTTCTTCTACAAGGATGGCTTTAGCATTAAATTACCTACGATGGTTGATATGCTATTAAACACAGAAACCAAACATGTACCTCCGGATGAATTCCTGCAAAATAGTAGTAAGCGCATTCAAACTTCAGTGACACAATTATGTTATTAGTTAGGCCCAGCTTATTCAATGATGTGTTAATTTCAAGAACATCGGTTTTGTAAGTAAGTATTCCTGTTCAATTCCACAAATTTCTTTTTACACAATTCTATGATTTAGTGTTTCTAAACCTTAATTTAAAATTGTCTTACGAACTGTTGGATTACATGCCCTATTAAAGTATGAATCCAATTCCCTCCAGCTATGGGTAATGGTAGGAAGAATGGAAAATATGTTAGGGAAATTCTGAATTTGCCTTTAAACTCCGCTTAATAAATTGACCTTGTTCAATCCTGCTCGTTTGGTTTATATATATAGCTTAAAGTATTTCCATCAAAGGCTAATAATTTTTTAACATCCATTCAACTTAAAGATGAGACCCTAACTAGTACTACCATTACGGGTCAGAATGGACCTGGGAGGGATCGTAACGAAAGGGTGCATCCATATTCTCCTGGGCTTCAGTGCTGAACACCTGAAGCAATTTAGTGTGATACTCAGACACAGTGATACAAAACGAACACATATTTTAATGTTGGTTGGTTTGTTTGTTTTACGGCATATCAATCCTTTTGGGGTCATTTAATGCCGAATCAAGTCATTTTGATATTCGGTATATTACAGCAGCGGTCCCCAAACTTTTTTTGCGCCACGGATCGGTTTCATCTAAGACAATATTTTCAGGGACCGGCCTTCATATGCTCCGGCCTACATTTGCTCGGCCTACATTTACGCTAATGACGTAATCTAATAATAAATCATCCGGACTGGTCTTATGTCAAATGCAAACATCAACAGACAATAAACAACCTTTTGTTCATAAATTAATAATCAACAACATCTCTATAAACGAAAATATTTATTTTAGAACGAAAATCCTTTCTAATAAGAAATAATTATAATAAAAAAACTCAATTCAAGTGACAATACTGATCAATTCTATATAAAAGAGTGAACAAGTGAATCAAATGATAATAATAATGAGGCACAGAAGTCACTTTTCAAAATAAAACATCAACATTTAGACTGATAATCAATAAAAAAAATTTGTTTAAAAAATTCAAATGTTCTGTGCGGCTCGGTACCTAATGGCCCGCGGCTCGGTACTGGGTCGCGACCCGGTGGCTGGGGACCGCAGTACCTGCTGTTGCAGTATAAGTATTGAACAGGTTCATTGCTGCTTAACTTCGGTGATCTCGTGAAACAAGTGGTTTCAACATGACTTGACCGAAAGACACATCGTTTTAAGCTAACAGATTTTTAAAAAATATTCATATCAGTTTATATTCATAACTGTTTGTTTTATTCATTCTTTATGAAGGAGTACTCCACATTCCCCCAGAGCTCCAGAATTGGAACCTCACCATCAGATAGTTTAACGTCATAGCCAAAACATTAAGACACCCCAGCTACCGTCTACTAACACATTTGTAAAGCAAATGCACGACAAAATTATTTTAAGAACAGAGTGGTGAATACATGGAATAAACTACCATCATCAACAGTGAATGCCCCATCTCTAAACTCCTTTAAGGCAATGTTAGATAATCTGTGGAAAGATTATAAATATTCTGTGGAATTAAGATGAATGTTTATAAGGAACAGCTGGCAGGTCTCAAACCTAATATACTATTATTTTAATAATATTTTAGTAACAGAGTGGTGAATACATGGAATAAACTACCATCATCAATTGATTTGTTTTCAGGGTTTACTCCCCTAGCATTTCCTTTTATTCACTATTTCTCACATAACTGAGTCATTAACAATTAATATTAAACTTTTAGGAGATTCCTTTAATATTTCAATTACTAGATTGAAATTTTCAATAATTCTAAAGCTGATAAGTTTAACTTTATTCTCTTGAAAATTGTATTAATACATTATTTTTATACCTTATTTTCAAGGCATATTTTCATTAATTGATTAAAAACATTGGGGTCACAAATTAAAACTCTTAAAAAATTTTGTAAAGCAAATGCAAGACAAAATTATTTTAGTAACAGAGTGGTGAATACAAGAAATAAACTACCATCATCAATAGTGAATGCCCCATCTCTAAACTCCTTTAAGGCAATGTTAGATAATCTGTAGAAAGAGTATAAATATTCTGTGGAATTAAGATGAATGTTTATGAGGGACAGTTGACAGGTCTCAGACCTAATATACTAGCTGAAAGGATATTATCATTATTATTATTATTATTATTATTATTATTATTATTATTATTATTATTATTATTATTATTATTATTATTCACTCCTTTTGAGTTTTCACACCAGTGTTAGCTGATGGTATTTCACTGGAGTCAGAGTGACAGCAAGTCTCCTCAGATCTCCAGGACTCTTCTGAGTATTCTGGCAGATTGCAGCAGTGCAGTGTTCTGGATGGTTTCAATCCTTCCTTTGATATCCAAACTTTCCAAACCCTCTTTTAATCCTTTTGGGACTGTTCCAAGTGCACCAATTACAATTGGTATTATTATTATTATTATCATTATTATTATTATATAAAATGTTTGTAAAGACAAAATTATTTTAGTAACAGAGTGGTGAATACATGGAATAAACTACCTTCATCAATAATGAATGCCCCATCTCTAAACTCCTTTAAGGCAATGTTAGATAATCTGTGGAAAGATTATAAATATTCTGTGGAATTAAGATGAATGTTTATAAGGAGCAGCTGACAGGTCTCAGACCTAATATACTAGCTGAAAAGATATATGTTAAAAAGGGTTGGAGGCCTGCCATAAGGATAATAGGGGTGGGACAGGCATATAGGTGCAAGAGCTTGATGCGCCCAGCCGACTGATCGGTGGGTGGGTAGGGGGTCTCTTCGACCGCCCATCTTGCCTAAGTAAGTGCCAAAATAATACTCCTAGCTGTAAACTTTAAAAAATAATCAAACTCTACTGCAGTAATGATCAGCTTAGTTAATTTGCTAACAACTACTCTACAGAGAATTAACTTGTATTTACTCTTGCAAATAACAAGTTCAAGGAAAGTGACACAATGTTATTTTGAGACGAATTATTTTGGGGTATTACAACAACAAAAAAATAAAAATGAATAATAAATAAATATAAAAATACAATTAGCTTTTTATTATATTAAATTTGTATGTAATACCTAAAAGTTAGCATTACAATAAAGTGGAGACAAATTCTATTCTTATGATAAATCCATTATACTAACTAGCAATATATGCACCCTCCGGGTGCAAGTATTTAAGTTTTAATGTAATAAATATTGTATTAAATTAGAAAGGCTAATGAAACTAAATAAGAATACAGATAAAAGATTTGAAACAGGGGGCGGGGTTATAATAAAAGATTTGAAACAGAGGAGTATAATAAAAAATGGAACAACTGAAACTTACTCTTCCATCACTCGTCTTTCATTGTTATTTTTTCTAATTTAAGTATTTAGTTATAAGAGGAAGTAAAGAATAAAATGACAGTTATTTTTTCTTGTTAATGGATTTCATTTAAGATTCATTGAAGAGATTTTTGCTTATATTCATTAAAATAAAACCAAACAGTTAGAAATCAATAATACTAAGCACATATTTATTAAATTCGATTTTTAATATTAATATGCAAATTAGCTTTCCGTTCACACTGTAAACCGCTATTTTTGTTGAATATAAAATATAATTGCATGTTCTCAGTATGTAGAACATAGTTAACAGTATTAATAATGTTAGACAATTTTATTAATAATTGAGGTTTAGATAAAATAAAATCATGGAGAATGTGATGTCAATAACTAAGAGAATTGTGACTTGAGTAGGGAATATAGTTTCGGTTACAGACAGAAAACACACAATCTCCATTATAATAAGAGATATATTAAATGTTAAAAAAATAAATAAAAATTGAACTGCTGACAATGTTTGATGAAAATTATAAAAAATTATTTCAAAAATATTAACGTTGTTGAAGAGGGTTCATTATTCTCTTTGGCTTGAGAATCTGATTGAAAATTGAAGCTCTATGTTATGGACTTTATAGAATAATATCTTGGAGCGGTAATTCGGTAATTCAGAATCGTTCGGATTTTGTTCTTTTTCTAGCTGAAGTCTTTAACATTCTGAATGGGTCGTTTGCAAAAGTGAACTTGCCAAATTTGTACCCGAAAAATTCTCAAGCATCAAGTATGATAATATTTACGGGAAATATTATTGTAAATAGAATTTACGAAGTAGCAAAGATTGGTTTTGGTTTTGTTTTGTTTTACGGCATATCAACCTCAGTGGGTCATTTAATGCCGATAAAGTTTTGAAATAAATCAATTCTTAATGGATAATACAATCTTTTTATAAATACAATTTTACTATTTAACCCATAGATGGGATAGCAAAGATTGATGTTTTCAAGTATCAACAATTGTGTGTAAGACACTAATCGCTAATGGTTTGTCAATGTTGGGATTCGGGTAATTATGAACTTTTGTTTAGTAAATTAGGGTGTCTCCAAAAAAACAGAACCCACAAATTTTGTAATAAAACTGTTAATTTTAACTAGGGGGTTTAGGGTTAGGGTTAGGGTTAGGGTTAGGTTTAGGTTTAGGTTTAGGGTAGGGGTTATGGGTTAGGGTAGGATTGGGGTTAAGGTTAGGGTTAGGGTTTGGGGTTCTGTTTTTTCTGGGTCACCCTGTATAGGGTGACCAGAAAAAAGCAGAACCAAATTATTTATTTATTTTCCCATTTAAACTAACCCTAAACCTTAAACCCCAACCCTAACCCTAAACCCAACCCTAACCCTAACTCTAACGCTAACCCCCCTAGTTAAAATAACAGTTTTATTACAAATTTGTGGTTCTGTTTTTTTCTGGGACACCTGAATTTACTAAACAAAAGTTCATAATTACGGGACTCGTTGTTAAAAATCACAAGATGGTAAGAAATAATTGAACTGAATGGATAGATAGACTAACGTATGATAGATAGCTATGAAGAGATCCGAGTATAGATACACAGACTGATATGCATACAAAAAAAAACAGAGAAGTAAATAGATAGATAAATAGATAAATTAGCAGATAGATATGAAGAGTATGAAAAAGAATGAGAGTATAGATAGACAAAAATATAGATATGAAGAGAATGAAAGGATAGATAGATAGATAGATAGATAGATAGAAAAAAAGAGAGATATATATATATATATATATATATGTTGTAAACAGGTTTGTTTAGATGGCTTTTTGCCGATAATTTTTGGAGATAAGTGGCTTAATTGGGAGTCGTACTATTTAGAAATTAAAATTAATTAATCAATGATTAGGCGGGAAATACCGTATTACATGTATGGCTAAAACAAATCGAGAAAATCATCTCTGTATGTACATTTCGGCTATTGAGGCTCATCAGCAAGAGCTATAGATGGAAGACCGCCCTGTGCGTGATTTGAAACCGCGACTGCCAGCCTGACAGGCCGATCCATAACCCAACTACACACGAACTTCTTAAAAGATTTTTTATGATTTGTTTAGAGTAGGTTCAACATTCCACTTCAGTGACTTTTATGACATCGCGATATGATAAGTTGTAAACAAGGTTTGTTTAGAATGGCTTTTTGCGATATTTTTTGGAAGAATAAGTGCTTAATTGGAGTCGTACCTAATTTAGAATTAATTAATTAATAATGATCAGGCGGGAATACCTATTAATGTATGGCTAAACTAAATCGAGAAAAAATCAATCTCTGTATGTACAATTTCGGCCTAATTAGGCCTCAATCAGCAGAGCTATAGATCGGAAGACCGCCCTGTGCGTGAATTTGAAACGGCGGACTGCAATATATATATATTACCAAACTTATTGGTAAATCCTCGCGGTGAGAAAAAAAAACAGCAAATATGTTTGATTGTAAAAATATACTACCAAAACATCAACCGGGAAGAAAACAAATTTTGAAAAAAAGAAAAGACAAGATAATCGTACCAACAAAAAAATAATCTATTGGCTAAAAGAAAAAACAATTTATATGCCATATATCTATATAAGAATATACCTTTATATTCCATCAAACCGCCAGGAGACTAAAGCTAATAAGTAAAACGTGCTCATAGCTAAGTAGAGCAAATAGAGTTCAGATTCTTAGCCCTGAAGAGCATTAGCGAATACTTTTAGTAGGTGTTGTCTGACTCTTATATATATAATATAATTATATATTACACTATATATTAAATGCTAATTAGACTGTAATGATTTTTTTTAATTTTTAAAGTTTAATCTTAAAATTAAAAAGTTAACATAATAAAG
>CM042148.1:24021613-24034113 GCA_023376005.1 Doryteuthis pealeii
GATCTGGAAAATAGATCAACTTTTATGTTCTTGAAGGTATCTATGATGTTCAAGGTTGATACTCCGGGGATGTTGGCGGACGTTACACATGATGGCCCCCAAAAGTTGATATTTGGTTCGTGTTAAAATGAATGAACTTTCAATGATGTATTACAGATATATGTTATTTAGTTAGTTATGGCTTTACTCATCCTTCACCCCACCTCCCGTAAGATATTTCGATGCCTCTAGGGCGGGTCAACTGAGTGCAATATGCGCTGACGCACATAAACCACAGATCAAATTGATCAGCGTGTGTGTGTGTGTGTGTGTGTGTATGTAACTATGAATCTATCAATGAATGTGTGTTTATATTTCTTCCTCTCAATCTGTATGTTGTTCCTATGTTCATACAACATCGTTCATAAATAAGTACACTCCTAGAAATCTACACACACACACACGCACACACACACACACACACGCGCACACACACACTCACACACACACACACACACACACACACATATATATATATATATATATATATGTATAGATTACTAGGAGTGTACTTATTTATGAACGATGCTGTATGAACATAGGAACAAACACTATATATATATATATATATATATATATATATATATAAAAGGATATGAAAACACACAATGCTGTTAAAATGAAAATATTTTATAACATATTCATAGCTAATATTGAAAAATATTTCGATTTATAAAAATCATCTTCAGAGCTTGTTTGTACTCCGGACTCATCGAGAGAGGAGCTGAAAATAATTTGAATTCAAAACGAAAACATTGATGTTTGTGTTTTCATATTCTTTTATCTATACTTATACCGTCAGATTCATTTCCTTATCTTAACTTATATATATTTATATATAAAATCACACACACACACACACACACACACACACACATATATATATATATATATATATATATATAAAGCAATTAGCGACAAAGTAAATATATATATATATATAATAGACATTAAATATCACCCAAACTTTTGTGTTTCTAGCCGAAATTGAGCTAAAAAAATTATGAAGATTGATTTACAAAAATTAAAATATACATAGAAATAGCATTGAAATTTTACTTTAAAATGTCAGCATTTGTAAACAAATCAATACACCAGTTTTTTTTAGTTGACACTGGGTAGTCGCTTCTAATTTATATTATAAAAGTTTATAATTTAAAAAAACTTACTTTTCTTCTAAACCAACCATTAAAAGTAAGTAAAGTAGGCGGAATGGCCTATTGCTTGTATTAGCCGGACAGCGGGGGAGTCTATCGCCTTTTCACTGACACTAGACCAACATGATTGCTTGTGCCTCTGAGGTGGAGCGCCACACTTACCATCAGTTCTCCACTTTACTGCGCAGATCTAAGTTGTGCTTCTCATGCGCTGAATTGGTGGGTCCTAGGATCGAACCAATGATACCAGAACTCGACGAGATGAGTTCAAATCCTGGACGAAGCTGTTTTCATTTCATATAGTGCTAATACCCTTGGGAAAGGTATGCATCCAACTATTCTCCCTCCAGCTATGGGTAAATAGTAGGGATGGCTGGGCTCTTTAACCTTGGTAAAGCAACTAGTCTTTCAGAAGGAAAACTTTGAATTTAAGCCTGTTAAACTCTGCTTAAGAAATCGACCTTGTGTCACATCCTGCTCGTGCGGAGGTGTTTGGTAAATATATAGACCATAACTTTATTATTTCAAGAATAACATTATACAATCAAACCAATATCGTTTACTAGTTGTATGTTCCCGGCCGTGTCCGGGTTATATCGGCTAAATTTAAGTATATTTCAAAGAGTATATTTTAATTATCTTCTATTAATAATGGAGATTCGCTTCCGGTTTTTGTCTGTAACAAAAACTACGCCACTACTTACGTCACTCTACACGAAATCGTCATAACATTGAATAAATACACTCAAAATTTGAACATGCAACATTTGACAGTCCTCATTGTTTTTTAAAATAAGTTTTAATAGATACATCCCCAGTATCATATATTTATATATAGTTTGTTTTATTTCAATAGATCGCCGGGCGGCCTAATGTCGGTATCAGCCAGACAACAAGGGAGTCTATCCCCTTTTCACTAGCGCTAGACCAAGGAGATAGTTTTTGCGTCTGAGGTGGAGCGCCACACCTACCGTCAGCTCCAAGGAGGATTTCAATAGATATTCAAACTTAATAGAACTTAGTTTTCGATTTCAAATTGTTTTTTTTCCTCCTTTAATAAATTTGATGATTTCATGATTTATGGTTCAAACTCTCCGACATTTAATTTTTAACTTCCACCTCCTCAAGCAATATCTTTAAAAAATTTATTTTTACATCGCCCGGAGGGTGTTTTTTTTAATATTGCTAGTATCTTTAAAATCTCATATTGGTCACCATTGAATAGCAGTACCTAGCGCTGTATGTACTTGTTGTGAAAATGTTACAGTGAATATTTCTTCAGGTTAACCGTCATTTAGCAATAATAATACTTTTTGAAAGGGAGTGAGACACAAAGCCAACAGTGTTATCCTTAACACATATCTTATTATAATGGAGATTGTGTATTTGTCAGCAACCGAAACTATATTACTACTCAAGTCACAATTCCCTTAGTTATTTGCATGACATTCTCCATTATTTTGTTTTTTATTTAAACCTCATTTATTAATAAAAATTGTTTTACATTATTGATACTGTTGACCATATCTACATACTAATAACATGCAATTGTATTTATATATACAACAAAATAGCGGTTTACAAAGTGAGCAGGAAGGCAATTTGCATATTGATATTAAAAATTTGATTTTAAGAAATATGTGCTTAGTATTATTAATTTGTAGGGAGAGGGTTAGCTCAGTCGGTAGAGCGTTCGGCTAGAAACCACAAGGTTCCTAGTTCGATACCGGTCCTCGCCAACTCAGCGTATCAGTAGCACAGGAATCTGTGCGGTAATGTAAGAAGCTGGTGGTAGAAGTGGCGCTCAACCTAAGTCGCAAAACAATCTACTTGGTCTAACGCTATTGAAAAGGGGATAGACTCCCTCACTGACTGGCTGATACCGACTTTAGGCCGCCCCGACGACTTTTCTTTTACTTTTTATTATCAATTTGTAATAATTTTTATTTAATGAATATGCGCAAAAATCTCAGAGATAATCTTAAAAGAAATCCATTAACAAGAAGAAATAATTATGATTTTATTCTTTACTTCCTAACTTAACTAAATTGTTGAATTAGGAAAATGTAGCAATGAAAGACGAGAGTGATGGAAGAGTAAGTTTCAGTTGTTCCATTTTTCGATTATATCCCCATCTCTGTTTGAAATCTTTTATCTGCATTCTTATTTAGTTTCATTAGCCTTTCTAACTTGATATAATATTTTATTACATTAAAATTTAATACTTGCACCCTTACATATATTTGCTAGTTTCTAATGAACAAAATGCTTGATATGTAAATTCCTTAAATTCGAAAATTTATCGGAGTTTTTCCCTTCCTATTTCTTTTCTATTTCACGTACCGCAGCCGGTAATTTGGTGCCGAAAATCCAAATCCAAATGCTATCAAAAATAGTTTGAAAGTTAACCAGTTTTAAGTTATTCATGATTTCTGATTTTCAAAATTTTAACTGATGTTGTAGCTTCGGTTCTGAGCAAAAACCAAACTATCTTTGGGTATTGATCTTGCTTTGAAAAAAATCAATAGTATAGGATCTAACCTTCACACTAGCCACAGTTAACATCTGCTCGGTTGGAACGTGAAACTCAGTCCCGGGGTTGTAGAATGTGGTCCATTTATAACATCGTTTTTCTTTGTTTTGTTTTTTTGTTTTGTTTTTGTTTTGTTTTTTAATTTTTTTTATTTTTTTTATTTATTTTATTTTTATTTTTTGTAAAATTCTTTTTTTAATTTTTTATTTATCTATTTATTTTTTTTATCTAACTGATTTTAAACATATTGTTCCTCTCAACTCTTTGGTATTTTTCAAAACAGGTTGTTTCTTTCAACTTATTGTTGCGGTGGGCCGACTTGTATATAATTATTATTCCAAAATTATAAATATAGCTCCTGCATTCATGTTGTTCAGTTCTATGAAAAAAAACTTTTCAAAACGGGCTGTTTCTCTTAGCTTTGTTGGGGCTAGCGGCCCATTCACACACACACACACACACACACACACACACAACACACACACATATATATATATATATATATATATATATATATATATATATATAATACAAGGTCTGTATGTATGTTTGTTTGTATGTATACCCATAACTTATAACTTTTTCAGCTGAGCAGCTACAGAGTTGAAATTTAGTTTACAGATGTACCTCGATAAGGCACACAAAGTCATGTAGGTAATGACGTCGGCAGTGATCGGGATGAAGCTTGTGGGGATTAAAATAAAACGAAAATCAAATTAGAATAAAGAAAAAACAAAAAAGACTCGATGGGGCCTTCACCGGAAGAACCTTCTGCGCATGTCCAACATAAAGACTGTCCTCCGTCCCAAAAAGAATCTCTCGGGCATTTCGAGTCGGGCCTTAATTTGGTCTAATCGCACCTACTAACCAGGGGGATATTTCCTTGCTAAAGGCGACTATGAGCCAGTCAATAAAGCCTAAGCCATAAAGCCACCTTCTGCCTTTGTTTCTTTCCTTTTCGTATTTTTTTTTTCGTTTTTTAAATTCCATTTCAGCTTACCAGCCCACAAGAGGGAAGAACCAGTTTTATTGGGGATATGATACAAGTACGAACGAACCAAACCTTACCCCTTAAGTCATACAAAGCATGCTGTGTGCTCTGCCCATTTCTATAGGCTAATGGGAATATTTAAGGAATTTCTTCTGCAGCATCTTGTTCATTCTGTTCACTAGTACAAAATAAAAAACACCCTCCGGGCGATGTAAAAATAGATTTTTAAAACATATTGCCTGAGGGGTGGGAGTCAAAAATTCAATGTCAGCGAGTGTGTACCTTAAGTAAGTAAAATCATCAAATTCATTAAAGGATTAAAAAATAAAACAATTTGAAATGTAAACTTTAAATATGTATTAAAATAAAACAAACTATATATAGATATATAATACCAGTAATGTATTTATTAAAACTTGTTTTAAAAAACAATGAGGACTGTCTAATGTTGCATGTTCAAATTTTGAGTGTATTTATTCTATGTTATGACGATTTGGGGTAATGTGACGTAAGCAGTGACGTAATTTTTGTTACAGACAAAAACCGGAAGCGAATCTCCATTATTAATAGAGATTAAGACCACTTGAATTTTTTATAACACTGTTAATATTGCGTCTTTTTGCAAGTCCTATCAAAAATTATCACTATTGCGTTTATTGGTAAATGGGGGTTAACATGCACAAATTTCCGTTGAAACTTTTTCACAAGAAAGTATATACAGGGTGTTCAGGATAAATTTGATATATTTATATTTGCTTATTTTTCTCATCTGTTGGAGGTATTGACGCATACTATGCATCATTTAAAAGCTTGGAACCTTCTTCATTCATATACATGATGACAGATAGAATGGATGTCTGGAACCCACCTGAATCATAGAAGGGAATAACTTCTATCATGATGATCTGCACCGGCCATCAAAATAAGGAGATTATGGTTACTGCCCAATGCTCCCTGAACACTGTAAAAACAATCAGGCATGATCTGGAGAGTATATATACAATGACCATATAGTATGCTACTATAATGTAAATGTTGTAGCAATATTTGATGAATACATATATATATATATATATATATATATATATATATATATATATCTTATTATAATGGAGATTGTGGATTTGTCTATCTGTAACCGAAATTATATTACTATACAAGTCACAATTCCTTTAGTTATTTACATCATATTCTCCATGATTTTATTTTTATTTAAACCTCAATTATTAATAAAATTGTTTTACATTACTTACACTGTTGACCATATCTACATGATATTTTCCACGTACCCCACTTGTACGGGTCAGGCACAAGGCCCTATTAACGTGGGACCACCCACAAACCGAAGCCCATGGGGTGGCGGGTGAAAGATTGCGTCGATCCCGTCGGCATTCCCCCTCAAGGGGGCGCCTCAGGCACTGGGCAATAAACCCAGCCCTGCCCCTTTAAATCAAGGGGGCAGGTGTTGCCTGGGGGGATAGCCCCCTGGGATCGACGCTATTAACTCGTAAAGATCCAGGTCCGAAGCCACTGGACCCTGGCGTTGGCCATATTTACATACTAATAACATGCAATTGTATTTATATATACAACAAAATAGAGGTTTACAGTATGAATGGGAAGGCTAATTTGCATATTGATCTTAAAAAATTGATTTTAATAAATATATGCTTAGTATTATTGATTTCTAATTGTTTGGTTTTATCTTATTGAATATGAGCAAAAATCTCTTCAATAAATCTTAAAAGAAATCCCTTAACAAGAAGAAATAACTGTAATATTATTCTTTACTTCCTATTTTAACTAAACAGTTTAAATTAGGAAAATTTACCAATGAAAGACGGGAGTAACGGAAAATGATGGAAGTGTTAGTTTCAAAGTTGTTCTATTTTTCAATCATACCCCCTCTGTTCAAAATCTTTTTATCTACATTCTTATTCAGTTTCATTAGCCTTTTTAATTTAATATCATATTTTATTATAAAATTTAACTAAAATACTTGCACCCGGAGGGTGCATATATTTGCTAGTATATATAATCATCAAATGTTTGTACAATGTTTACATTGTAGTGCATTAGTAGTTAATCCAAAAAGTGCTCAATATATTTGGTAAAATATAGAGTATTTATAGTTGTAGTTTTTCTCTCTGATACAATTTCGATGTTCAAGGTATACTGTTTTGGGATGCAATTCAAAACAAAGTCCCGTGCCAAGATCAAACAAAACTTTTCTAGGATAGAGTTTTTCGTTCAGTCATGAGACCCTGGTCGAAGATAACGGAACCATTACGCGAACCGTCTACCTCGATGTTCTAACACTGTTGCGAAGTATTATATGTCTGGCGCAAACTGCAGTTAAATATACTGAATACTGTATGATCCAGTATACAAGGAGTCTATCCCCTTTTCACTATACAACAGATACAAACTGATCATCTATTCCCGAAGACCAGACCCAGTGTTAATTAACAATGAAGCACTTTCTATCTAGTTGATTTTGCTGTTCTGGTGAAGCACAAATTGAGAATGAAAGAAAGCGAAAAGATCGTTAGATATTTGGAACTTATTTGTTTTGTTTTGTTTGTTTTACTGCATCTCAAACACGGTGGGTCATTTAATGCCAACAAAGTTTTGGGTTCATAGGGATAGTCTGATAGAAAACAAATGTATATATTATCTGCGTTATTCGGACTATTGTCCTCATCTTTATTGTTATTTGTACAACGTACAACTACCTTATCCATAAGGCCATGTGTCCAATTGGACAATTCAGTGTGAATTTTGGGAACTTTTAAACCTAATGTCTTGTTTTGGCCACAATATCTACCTATTCATTTTTATATATGATTTTTTACCAAGACTCATATTGTTTGTTTTTTTTTTGTTTTTTTTTATATGTATAGATTTTAACTATTGTTCAATTACTCATATTTTTGAGTACACTCCCGCTTCTTTTTGGAAATGTAAAATCCTGGATGGTCGTATTTTCGTGAAAAGTTTTTTCAAATCATTTGCTTACCAGAGAACTAAAAAAAAAACAAAACAAACAAACAAACAAACAACCCCCCAAAAGCAAACAAACAAACACACAAACAAAAACAAAAAAGAATCCAACGATGGTATTTATATTTCCCCTTGAATTCATTTGGGGCCTAAGTATTTATTAAAAGTAAAGTCGTCGGGGTGGCCTAAAGTCAGTATCAGCCAATCAGCGAGGAGTCTACTTACCTGAAACCATATAATTCTATATAATTTATTTTTATTCAGAATAGTTACTTGAACCTGTAATTAATTACAAGTGATAATTATCATTATCATTACTAGCAAATATGTGCACCCTCCGGGTACCAGAATTTAAGTTTTAATGTAATAAAATATTATATTAAATTAAAAAGACTAATGAAACTAAATATAAATGCAGATAAAAGGATTTTAAACAAAGAGGAGTATAATCGAAAAATAGAACAACTACAATTTACGCTTCCATCACTCCCGTCTTTCATTGCTAAATTTTCTTAATTTAACTATTCAATTAAAAAGGAAGTAATGAATAAAATTTTAGTTATTTGTTCTTGTTAATGGATTTCTTTTCATGTGTATTCCTGAAATTTTTGCGTGTATTCATTACAAACAATTAGAAATCAATAATACTAAACACATATTCATTAAAATCACATTTTTAAAATCAATATGCAAATTAGCCTTCCCGTTCACACTATAAACCGCTATTTTGTTGTATATATAAATACAATTGCATGTTATTAATATGCAGATAAGGCCAACAGTATTAATAATTAAAACATTTTTATTAATAATTGAGGTTTAGATTTAAAAAATTTAATCATGGAGAATGTAACGTAAATAACAAAGGGAATTGTGACTTGGAGAGTGGTATAGTTTCGACTACAGACAGACAAACACACAATCTGCTTTATAATAAGAGATCAGTTAAAATGAAAGCTTTTTCCTACAAAAACTCAACAGCATTTTACACAAGGAATCTGTAATTAATGTAGGTATTCTGGTTCTCAAGTTGAAGAACTAACAGGCCTGGCTGAATTTGAACCATCGGCCTTGCAGCTACGAGTCTAATGATCTGACAGAGCTATCGCCTCTGCGCATAAATGACTGCGTAACAAATTCGGACTCAACTTTTGGGGGAATTTTTCCTTAGATCAGTTGATCCAGAGTCAACTTGATTGTTTATGTTATAAATTTATTCATTTTTTTAAACTTTTTTTTTTTTTTTTTTTATCTTAACGCTTGAACCGGTTAATTGCTTGCTTTCTAAATTTCCGACGACAATTAATTCAGTTAACAAGACGAGTTTTGTTTATCACTTGGGTGATTTTTAGGCTTTCTAAATACCATCGTACGATGTGCCGTCGTCGTGCCACACACACAATGGCCGGGCAATCTCTCTTTTAATTAGCGCATTGTGCGCCGGAATCTGATTGGACGTTAATTGAATTAGCAGTGCTTTTGGCCGAAAGGAGAAATTGTCTAACTATCGAGTTGAATATTGCCGGGTCCTCTTGGATCAATGAACAAATAAAGAATGCGTTTTTAGTCAACGGTCCGAATAGAGAATATCAAAGTGATGTGAGATGTGTCTCTCAAAGAAATTACAATTGGTCAAACATACCATTTGAAAAATGTTAAGTTATTACCCCCAAGGAACAGTTACACTAAATGACCCCACCATTTGTTTCTGCATTTTTCTTTTTTTTTTTATATCTAAGTACTAAATCAACCCCGGTAAGTAGTGATTATTCAAATTATATATTGAGGTGAAAGAGTGCAGAATATTTAGGCTATGAAAAGACAGATAATATGGAACTGTCATATTAGAATTACAACGAGATAATAATAAAATGTCTTGACTTCTAAAGTTATCGATTTCTTAATCTTAATAAAGAAAACAAACAAACAAAAAATCAACCGGATAGGAACTGAAGCGATCAATATGTTATCGGCGAATGGATTTATGTATATATATATATATATATATATATATATATATATATATATATGTGTGTGTGTGTGTGTGTGTGTGTGTGTGTGTAGTTTGCAATATTCATACATAAAAGTGCTCAATATTGGTAATAGTGAATATAAATCTAAATTAGGATAGAGTAGACACAGCCAAAAGTGCATGGTAACTGTCAATTTATCGCATATATATATATATATATATATATATATATATATATATATATATATGTGTGTGTGTGTGTGTGTGTGTGTGTGTGTACTAGGAATACATGTAAATACACACTCTATAATATGCGACTGTGCGTGTGGAGAGAGAGAGAGAGAGAGAGAGAGAGAGAGAGAGAGAGAGAGAGAGAGCATTTTATGGATTTTATAGTAAGAATTGAATTTAAAGTTTTAGCTAAATCACCTATCACAGTATATCTTAAGATAATAGATATTATAACCAAAGTATCGAAGATTTTACAAATACACGAATGTACTAGTATATATATTATATATATATATATATATATATATATATATATATATATATATATATATGCTTTGTTGGGGTACCAAGTTTCTTGGTACAAGGTGATTCTAGGCTGGTCATATTCTCTACCAGTAGTTTGTTGTAGAGTTCAGGTTCCGTGTGAGAGCTCAATGCTTAATTTTTATAAACAGAGCAAATGAATAAAAAGGCCTTAAATATCAGGGGTATCGTGATTATGGACCATTTCTACTCGTGGGTATCTAAGGTCCACCGAGCTTCGTCAGACCACGTTTTTATTTTATTGCCAAATTCAGTTTACGTTTATACATTTCTTCCCGCCCCCAGGGGTGATATTTGTGTATTTTTTCTTTCAAGCGTCTTTTTGATTGGTGGAATTTTTTTTTTATGTCATTCCGACTTTTTCCTTTAGTAGTAAACTGTCTGTAAACTGAATTTGGCCTTTAAAATATTTTTGTCGTTATATTTACATCTTTTTATCCCACCCTGTCGGCTGGGGCGTTAGGAAATAGTATCAAAGATCGTCTACTAAAATGCACTAAATATCCTCGTTTTCACAAAATCTAGCCGAGAAATTGATTAGGAAATTTACCGTTTTCAATATTCAAATCAAAAAATTTATTTTACTTTATCAAAATGAAACGAATTAAATATTATGAATAGAATTCAAATTGAAAATGTGCCCCCCCCCCCATCACCACCGACACCTCTGATATGCTTCTTTTTACCTCATTGATTAAACTGTAACAGACGATCTTTGATGCTATTTCCTCAAACAATGGTGCAAATAAAAGATCTAATTTTTGGTATTGGTATTCAGTATTACTTTCGCATAGATGAACTATTTGATATTTTTTAAAAGTGAAAAATCGACCTCCCCTAATGACCAGTCAATTAATCAGATGGGGCTTCTTCAACCGCTCGTCTAGTCCAAGGAATGGCCGAAGTGGAGCGTTGTATATTACGGAACCACTTAGTATTCGGTCACAGACAGCTCAGCCACCACAATCCTGTCCTCAGGTCTACAGGTAGTCCGGTTTGTAGAGGTGCAGTCGGCGTATTCTGCAGCTCAAGCTTACAGGGCTTACCCTATTCAGCAAGAAAAAAAACTTTATTACCAAAAGAGCGACATCTGGCTTACAGTTGGAAGAGGAATTATTATAAAAATAAAAGTAAAGTCGTCGGGGTTACCTAAAGTCGGTTTAGCCAGACAGCGAGGAGGTCTATCGCCTTTTCACCAGCCCTAGACCAAGGAGATTGTTTTGGGCATCTGAGGCGGAGCGCCACATCTACCATCAGCTTCTCACTTGGACCATATGACCATTAGGCACCCCTAAGGGGTAGAGCGTCCGTCTTGGAACCACAAGGTTCCAAATTCGATAACGACCTCGCCTACTCAGCGTACGAGTAGCACAGGGATCTGAGCGGTAAAGTGAGAGCACCATATGACTTTTAGGCACCCCTTTTCCGATCTCGATTCATAGGGACATGTTTTTTGATTTACACCGTCAAAATCCGTTTGTTTGTTAGGAGTTAGGGTTAGGGGTTAGGTTTAGGTTAGGTTTAGTGTTAGGGTAAGGGTTATGGGTTAGTTTTATAATTTAAAAAAAACTCTAAAAATTGTCTGTTAACAAACAACCAGATTTTGACGGTGTAAATGAAAAAAATGTACTCATGAATCGAGATAGGAAAAGTGGTGTCTAAAGGTCATATGGTCCTCTCACTTTACCGCTCAGATCCCTGTGCTACTCGTACGCTGAGTAGGCGAGGGTCGTTATCGAACTTGAACCTTGTGGTTCCAAGCCGGACGCTCTACCGACTGAGCTAAATCGGCCCTATCTGTTTTTAATACTTACCTTGGAAAAGCAAATGCTAACATATATATGATATTTCTGGGTGTAGCTGACTTTAAATAGGTAAATTTATTCAACACAAATCAAATAAACTGATTTGAGGAAAGGAAACACAACACAAAACTTTCTCGTTTTTAATCTTTATTTTTCAACGAACCCATCATATATATATATATATATATATATATATATATATATTATATATATATATATATAAACACTCCATGGTTTAATAAAAAAACGTTGGGCATTCGTGACTATTTTCTTACTTGCTCTTCTTACAGTTGGGACAGGTCAAATAACCCATCGGATTTTAAAGTCTACATTTACCGTGACTGAGCGAGCTGCTAGGGAAGTTTAAACTGGTACGAAAGCAGCCCGGCCATTGCTTAGTAAGGGTACACCGTTACCGATGGGGGTTGCGCGAGAGGCTTCCCAC
>CM042148.1:24039113-24081613 GCA_023376005.1 Doryteuthis pealeii
TTTTGTCTGTAACAAAAACTACGTCACTGCTTACGTCACATTACCCAAAATCGTCATAACATAGAATAAATACACTGAAAATTTGAGCATGCAACATTAGACAGTCCTCAATGTTTTTTAAAACAAGTTTTAATAAATACATGACTGGTATATATAGTGTGTTTTATTTTAATATATATTTAAAGTTTACATTTCAAATTGTTTTATTTTTTAATCCTTTAATGAATTTGATGATTTTACTTACTTAGGGTACAAACTCGCTGACATTGAATTTTTAACTCCCACCCCTCAGGCAATATGTTTCAAAAATCTATTTTTACATCGCCTGGAGGGTGTTTTTTATTTTGCTAGTACAAATAATATACAGATTAATATCTTTTTTCATTTATTTGTTTTAAAATTTACATTGCTAATGTTTGTAACGGAAAAACTTTGATATTTTTTGTTGGTCAGTTGGTTAGTTAGATTTTATGCCATGACAACCCATTGGGTTATTTTATGCCGAAGACATTTTTGTTTTACCAATTCTTGGTGGGTATTCAATTATTTTTGTATACTTTTTAAAAACTCATCTTTAAAAATCTGTTTAACCCATAGATGGGACCCTAACAGGTACAGATCAGAGTGGATCTGGGAGTAATGGCAATTAAGAGGTACTGCACACTCCAAGGATTTCCAGAATTGGAACCTCACCAGTAGATGCAGTTTAAAGTCATACTTAGAACACTAAGACCCCTAACCACCGCCTTCTAGCACAGGTTTGTAGGTTTGCCATAAAAGCAATACGGTTGGGACAATCAATCAATCAATCAATATATATATATATATATATATATATATATATATTATATATGATAGAGTGAGAGGAAGATAAGAAAATAATAGTGTAAAATAAAAGTAGAAAGAGAAAGAAAGACAGAGAGAAAAGGCAAAGTAAAAATGAGAGAAAAAGAACACAAGAAAAAAGATGAGTGTAAAGTAGAGAGAGAGAGAGAGAGAGAGAGAGAGAGAGAGAGAGAGAGAGAGAGAGAGAGAGAGGGGAGGGGGAGGGAGGGAAGAGAAAGAAAGAAAGAATAAATATGAATTAAGAAAATAAGTGTGTAAACTAAAAAAAAGAAGAAAAAGAGAATTTTTCTAAGATATTTTTCGAATATTCAAACCGTTGTTATATATATATATATATATATATATATATATAATATATATATTATATATATATATATATACCAACCTATCCGCATGAGCTGGATGTAACTCACGGTCAATTTCTTAAGCGGAGTTTAACATGTTTGAATTCAGAGTTTCCCTTCTCCTAGACTGGTTACCTAGCCACGATTAAACAGCACAGTCTGCCAAACTATTTACCCGTAGCTGGAGGGAGAGTAGAAACATTTCCCGAGGGTATTAGCGTTATGTAAATGCAAACAGCCTCGTCCATAATTTGAACTCGGGTCGACGAGCCCATTTTCTACGACTCTAACTATTACATTACTCACCCCCAGGTTTATAAATAATATATATATATATATATATATACCAACCTCTCCACACGAGTAGGATGTTCAACAGGTTTGAATTTAGAGTTTTCCTTCTCCTAGACCGGTAGCCTAACCACGGTTGAAGAGCCCAGTCTGCCCTACTATTTATCCATAGCTTGAGGGAGAGTAGGATTCATACCTTTCACAAGGGTATTGGCGCTAATTGAAATGCAATTGTCACATCCAGGATTTGAACTCGGGGCGACGAGTCCATTTCCCATGACTTTAACCACGCGCTTCCCGTTATGTATAATAGGCTGTCAAGTTTAGGAAGTCAAGCTGATTTAACACATTTTATGATCTGGCTTATCGTATGGTTCGAATGACGTTAAGGAGTTGGGACAAATTTCACGGCCTATCTGCTATTGTTTGTAATAAACATGTAATTTTCAAATGGCTTTTCCCCAGTGTCAGTTGAGTGGTATAATTCTTTTTTTTGTTTTGTGTGTGTCTTTACTGCACTTCCTTAAGTCGTTAAGAAGCGAAATCATAAATTCACTAAGATATATTTTTAAACCCAAATGACTTCCTTTTGGAATAAAAGATAAAGAAATGCCATTTTATTTAATTTCTTCCTTCTTAGACAATAAACTTAAAACTTGTGGATATCGTTGCCTTTTTATTTCAATCAATTTGTAAATAACTCGACATTTTCCGTCTTAAAAATCATTATAGCATCTTTGTAGAGTTGGTGAAAGAAAACTATTTCAAGTGAAATTAACAAACTTATTATCTAAATTTATTGTATTTGTTTGTAATTTGTAAACAAAGGGCGGAGGTGCTCGTTGTGTAATGTTTATCGTCGCAGGAAATCGATACGGTGACACGAATTTAAATCCTGAAGAAACTGCTTCCTTTATATATATATTTCATGCATCTAGCGAAAATCGAACTCGCTATTCAATAGTAATGGATCTGTGAGACTAGCTTGTTAACCAATGTACCACGATGGGACTTCTAATACATACGAAAGCTATAAATCTAAATATTCTCTTTTAGCCATAACCTTTGTACGGCAACTGGTATATATATATATATATTTACCAACCCCTCCGCACAAGCGGGATGTGACACAAGGTCAATTTCTTAAGCAGAGTTCAACAGGTTTGAATTTAGTTTTCCCTTTCCTAGACCGGTTGCCTCACCAAGGTTCAAGAGCCCAGTCTGCCCTACTATTTATCCATAGCTGGAGGGAGAGTAGGATTCATACCTTTCCCAAGGGTATTAGCGCTAAGTGAAATGCAATTAACACATCCAGGATTTGAACTCGGGGCGACGAGTCCATTTCCGATGACGCTTACCATTACACCACGAACTTGCAACTGGTATAGGAGAATGAAAACTCTTAATTCAAACCTGTTAAACTGCTTAAAACAATATATATACTTCTGTTTGTCTGATAATTGTCTATACCGTTGGTTCTGTGTCTACGCTATCCTAATTTGAATATATATATATAATATATCCCCGATATTGAGCACTCTTTTTATATAAACATAGCAAACTACAATTTATACATACATGTATATATACATATATACATAATATGTATATATACATAATGTGTATATATATACACATATACATAATATATATATAAATATATATTATACATAATATATATATATATATACATAATATACATATCTTATTATAATGGAGATTGTGTGTTTGTCTGTCTGTAACCGAAACTAAATCACTATTCAAGTCATAATTCCCTTAGTTATTGACGCCACATTTACCATGAATTTATTTTTATTTAAACCTCAATTATTGATAAAATTTTTATACCTTATTAATACTGTTGACCATATCTACATACTAATAGCATGTAATTGTATTTATATATACAACAAAATAGCGGTTTACAGTGTGAAAGAGAAGGCTAATTTGCATATTGATATCTAAAATGTGATTTTAATAAATATATGCTTAGTATTATTGATTTCTAATTGTTTTGTTTTCTCTTAACGAATCTGAGCTCTGGGACAAATCTTAAAAGAAATCCATAAACAAGACGAAAGAACTGTAATTTTATTAAATACTTCATAATCTAACTAAATAGATAAATTAGGAAAAATGAAAGACGGGAGTGAAGAAATGATAGAGAGTTAAATCTAAAGCTGTTCTATTTTCATTTTATACCCCCTCAGTTTATCATTTTCTAAATAGTTTATAATTTGATACAATATTTATTACATCAAAACCTAATACTTGCACCCGAAGGGTGCATATATTTGCTAGTATACATAATATATATATATATATTATATATATATATATATATATATATATATATATATATATTCTTATGCGCGTTCATGTGTGAGTGCATGCGAACATATGTACGAACAGAACAGGCGCATCCGACCTTATACATATCACACGCAAATACGTAAACAAAAAAGTGACACGCAAATACAGTTAACCAATTCACATATTTAACTATATCTATACAATTTTTTTAATCATTTTCAAAACATTTTTCGCTGCCCAATGATTGCTCCGCTTAAAAAAAAAATTAAGCTTATATAGTTAGAAACCAATGGTAGCAGACTTGTTCCCATGTAAATAATCATCATCATCATCATCATGTCGCGCTGTTAGCACGGATATCCATGACAATTTCTCTCCATCCGTCCCTATCGCTCATCATTCTCGAGAGGGCCTCTATGCAGCATCCTGTATCCGCACAGAGCTGATCAATGTACGTCTTTGCTGGTCGGCCCACACTGACGTGCCCATGTGCTGGCTTCCACAGAAAGACGTCGCTTATGAGTTCGTCCTTGCTTTTCCAGCAGTGTCCCGCGTGTCTTGTCCGTCTTACTCGGATGGTTTGGGTGATATGTGGTAGGTGGCCGTACAGCTGTTTTCTCGTGGGGTGTTGTTTCCATGTCTCGTTCAGGATCACCCGCAGCATTCTTGTGCAACTGCCATCTAGTTTATTCTCTAGTCGCTTCGTTAGGGTCCAGGTGGTGCAGCCATACAGCAGTACTGACACAACAATGGCCTGGAAGAACTGTCTATTTTTTTTTTCAGGCATGTGTTATTGAATAACACGGAGTATTTCTTCTTCATTATTTGAATCTGTATCTTTTCCAGTTATCTGGCGATCTTTCTGGTGTTTGGATCGAATTGAAATAGGATATTTCCCATACTGTTAGCCCGAGCGCTTTCGACCGCTTCTTCAGTCGTCATCATGGGGTATATGAGTTGGTTTTAGTTCGTTTTTTGTTTAGGTCTTTTATCTATGTTGTTGTTGTTTTTTTTTTTTTTTTTATTTGAAGATATTAGAAAATTTCTCTCTGGAAACACCAAAATTATCTATAAAAATAACAATAAGAAACACCTACAAATTCTTGAAGCAATATGCATAAAAATTTAAAAAAAAACTAACATCAATAAAATAGCATTCAACGTCGGACACAACATATTAACTATCTTTAATAACTAACACACTTAACTTGCAACCCTCTAAAAAAATAATAGACTCTTCAAAAAGCGAACTGATATACCCCATGATGACGACTCGTAGGAAAAAGCGGAGAATTTTTGAAATGTTCGAAACGAATTTCATTTCAAATAAGGATTTACTCTGATGAGGGTCGAATTTTCTTTGTGTGCGGAACATTTCTACATTTTGTCTATTATTATTATTTCATTTCATTTGGTTATTTAAAAATAATAATAGTTTGAATAATGTACACATGGATAAACTCCTGACCGAAACACGTGTAAGTAAAATTGATTAAAATATCCTATATTATCCATTCTATACTTTCTTTCCTTTATTCCTTTTTTCAACACACACACACACACACACACACACACACACATATATAATATATATATATATATATATATATATATATATATATATATATATATATAACGCCAGAATGTATCCTTTATGTGTGTGTGTGTGACATATATACTGGCTTTTAGGCTTAACGCTTGTTAAAGAACGTCTGCTGATACGCCCAGCTCTGTCATGTGGTTCGGCTATCTTCATTATTACATCTTTCCTCGATTCTGTCTTTATAAATCTTGTTTTAAATCTTCCTTTGCAGTTATTCACGTCCATTTCTATTATCGCCAACAGCGATGGCAATACTGTCTTTCATTGCCCACAACTTTCATTACCCAGGGAAAAGAGAGAGAGAGAGAGAGAGAGAGAGAGAGAGAGAGAGGGCATGGGGTTAGTGGATGGTGGTAAATTGGAAGGTTTGTGGGTTGCACGTTCTCTGGGGGTCGAACCAAAGGAATAGCGGCGAAAATTTGTTTATTTGCTCTAAGTTAAATAAACAAGTAACCAAGTCGAGGTATTTTGGTGATATTTCGTCAACGTCTCTGATGCAGCCAGAAGCAAGAAAATAGCAGTTGGGGAGGTGCGGTATCGGTGGAGACGACAAAGAAAGAAAAGAGAAAATGGATGCGTTGAATTGATAAGGTTGTTTTTTGTATTGTTTTGTTTTGTTTTTTTTTTGTTTTTTTCCTCAATACCACAAGATCAGACTGAGTCCCAACGGGGGAAAAAGGTAATCTTTGTTGTTTGTACTTGACTGGAGATCACTCACTTGTTCATTGCCTTTCCCGGAACGTACGAAGACTATTATTGAACCCTCCCCTAAAAAAAAAAGCGATGTCACTCGGCTGGTGTTTTGTAGTGCTCTTGTTCAACACATTCAGACCCTACACGAAAATGCTTAAGATCGGAACCCTGGTGGATGAGCAGTCCATGACGTGCAACACTCCACATTTAGACTACACACACATACATTGGCATTTCAGTCTCGGAAGACTATGTGTTGTAGGTGACTCACCTATGATACGAACATGGACTTACCCAAAGGGTATATATCTAACAGAGTGAGCTTCGGCCTCTGGACCGATGGGATGCTAAATTAATTGCGTCGATCCCAGCCTGCCCCATTGTACTTAAAGAGGCAGGGTTGGGATTGACGCAATTTTTCTTCCTACCACCCCATGAGTCTTGGCTTGTGGGTGGTGCCCACATAAAGCGGCCTTGTGCCATATCGTGTGTAAGTGGGACACATGTAAATACCAGTAGTCCCAGCTACTCGTCCTTCGGGACGGGTGGTCCAGTGAGCTTCGGCCTCTGGACCGATGGGATGCTAAATTAATAGCGTCGACACATGTAAATACCAGTAGTACCAGATACAGTTCTTCGTGTAAGCTGAAACAAGGAAACCCTTCCATTGTACGTTGATATATATTGCTGAATACAATCTGTTCCCTACATTTTATACCCGTGTTGAGTTATTATTTATTGACCCTTAAACAGGTCATAACACTATGATAAAGTTTTTATTTGCCCCTGAAGTTACAGCGCCCCCTGTGACTGTGAAGTCCGATGTTTGAAAAACATTCTCGACCACAGATGTCGAATTTGAAGGCTGTCCCTGAAGATGTTGATGTTCCGATGCTTTGTTGTCGCTGCTTTCATTCTGGACCTCTTAGCTTCATGGTGTGTGTCAGGGTGACTTCTGACATGAACAGTCCTCTACAGAGATTCTGCAGTCACGAGGGCGGTCCTGGGCCAAATTTTCCCAGCTGGAAGGGGCAACGCCAAAGCACCTGAGATCATTCTTGCAGACATCCTTGAATCGCAGCTGGGGGCGACCAATCTGTCTTTGACCAGACGTAAGCTCTCAATAGAGGATGTCTTTCGGGATTCGTCCATCATCAATTCGACGTACATGACCCAACCATATTACCCTTGGGAAAGGTATGAACAACAGCATCCTCCATGATTTTTTATTTGTTCATAGCAAGATCAATATCCCGATGTGGCACTGAATCTAAGACAATTTTTTTTCTATTATTATTTTACATATATTGAAAATTATTTGTACCAAAAAGATAGTTCGGTTTTTGCTCAGAACCGAAAGCTACAACATCGGTTAAAATTTTACAAATCAGAAATCATTAATAATTTAAAACTGGTTAAGTTTCAGACTTTTTTGATAGCATCTTTGGATTCCTTGGGCAAACATGCTTTTATAGAGTAATTTTTAGTAGTAGGGAAGCTCTAGAACTCATTTTACAGACAAAAATGGATTACAAAAAGGTGCCAGTTTTCGTGACCGACCACCCAAATTTGGAAAGCTAAAAATCGTCATAATTCTGTCAATTTTTGGAATTGAACGCTCAAATCTTGGGAATTGCCTAACTTTAAGATAGTTCACTTCTGGACAAAATTTCAGAAAAATTGAAGTGAGAGTGTTTAAAAAATTTTAACAAAATTTTGTAGCTTCGGTTCTGAGCAAAAACCAAACTATCTTTTTGGTACAAATAATGTTCAATAGATATGAAATAATAGAAAACATCTTTGAAAGCTCAAATTTTTGGGATTGTTTAACTTTAACATAGTCCACACATGTACAAAATTGTGATGTATACAGTGACATATTTTTGGTTACAGACAGACACCGAATATGCATTATAATAAGATAAATTATCTATATATTTTGGATATTGATAGATATAAGTAAAAGTAAAGTGTTGAGCACCACACAGATCAGATTAGCCAAGTTGTGCTACTTATATGCTGAATTGGCGGGGGTCAGTATCAAACCCGGAACATTGCGATTGCTGGGCGGATGAGAAAAACAATGTAAAGTTTTAGAGGAATTATTTTATTGTCAACTAGGTATCGGCAAAAGGGGATAACTTAACGTTTTATAAGGTACTTTTTCAAAATATATCAATAAATACTAATTTACAATTTAGGCATTATGGAAGCCTACATGTGTAAAAATGTCCTTTAAAAAATTACATGGTGTAGCCCAAACATGTAAAAAATGAAATAAAATAAAGGATATTGAAGTGGGTGGGTGACATGGCCTGGATGATTTGACATGGAATTACCCAAATATATAATGTAGATAAAAGTGAAAACAATCTGAAATATGAAGAAAACAACAGGTTAGAAAAATCCACCAAAATGTAAAGAATGTAAAAGGAAAGGTGGATAAAACAACACAGGGAACTGATTCAATTAAAATTTGGTCTTATTCTTTAGAATGAATCTATTGATTTACAAAGACGATGTTTAAGTAAGGAAAATATAAATCAGGGGAAGGAGAAAAAAAGATAGACAGAGACACAGCGAAAGAAGGGGGCAGAGGAGGAAAAAGATAAAGACGGTAGACTATGCGATGAAGATGGGGGGGATTTCCTTCTATATTCTTCACAATCGGAAATATATGAATCAATTATTTACCAATCAATAAATCTACGTGTCTAAAATTGTCCCTTTAACTTTGAATCTAGCCGTTGCGCACGCGCGTTGGTACCTATGCACAACTAACAATTGCACCGACACACACCCAAGCAAGTGCATGTGTAGAAACGTAAACACCTCCTCTCATTTCTCTCTCTCTCTCTCTCTTTGACTCTCCCTTTCTGTCTCTCTCTCTCTCTCTCTCTCTCTCACACACACACACACAAACACATAAATAGAAACAACTACACGTCATTGTTAGTCTCTCTCTCTCTCTTTCTCTCTCTATCACACCCCCACACACACAGCAAGCGTATGCGTACAAACGTAAACATCCCCTCTCATTTCTCTTCTCTCTTTCTTTTCTTTCTTCTTACTCTCTCTCTCACTCTCAATCACGCACTTACACATATAAATAAAAACAACTGCACGTCATTGCTAGACTACACACACACACACACACACACACACACTCTCTCTCTCTCTCTCTCTCTCTCTTCTCTTCTCACTCACACAAAATCACACACACGCACAAATAGAAACATTGTTAGACTCTCTCTCTCTCTCTCTCTCTCTCTATATATATATATATATATATATATATATATATATTATATATATATATATATATAATATATATATATATATATATTATATATATATATATCACACCACACTTCACACACCCGCCCAAGCAAGCGCATACGTACAAACGTAAACACCTCCCTCTCATTTCTCTCTCTCTCTCTCTCTCTCTCTCTCTCTCTCACACACACACACACACACACACACACACACACACACACACACAAATAGAAACAACTACCCGTCATTGTAAGACTATCGGATGTTTTTGCCAATCTTAATTCTCTCCGTAATCAGCGTCATAATGCGACAAGTAAATTTAATCAAATTTTACCCAATAACTTAAAGCCGATTCCCGCCAACCCATTAAACATGTTACTTGATTAATTATAAACATTATAGTCGTACGATCTTAGAAAATATTAACAGCTAATTTCTGGCGCGGAAAGCCAACATCAGAATCATTTAACAACCAAGAAGGCTCCCAGGGTATAAGTTTGCTTTTCCCAGTCCAGGTGCAAAATGAGATTACAGCGCAGTAGCGCCTTCATCAAAGCCAATCGGCTTTTCGCTTCAGGGAAAGACAAATTAAATGCATTAAAATACTGCCAAGTCATTCGTTAATGGGTGACTCAGTTACTCGTTATTTCCACCCCAGAAAATATCGTGGCTCAACAGGTAGTGATTACTGATTTAGATTTTATTTTCTTGATCACAAGGAAGCCGATTCGTGAAGCTTGTAGATATCGTATACCCTCTTACTTGCTTCTTTCTTACTTCTTCGATTCTTCGGTCGTCTCTTCTACATCTTGACTTCGTCTTGGTGACTTCGTCTTGGTGGTCGGTCGCACTTAACTCATTTCTTCTATATCAGTCTTGTTACCAAGACATCCATTAATCACAAGACCGTGTTATTTTTCTTAAATTTTTATTTCCTTAACTAAACATTTAATGTAACTAAATATCTGACTAACATAGCGCGCGTATGCAGAGTGAGTTACAGTTAAGGCAGAACATCTTCACTGCCTGACGTACAACTGAAAACTGAGGACCCAACCGGGTCCTACGTGACTTCACGTATTTCGCGGGCTATCTGTACTATTCCATAGAAAGTCCCGCCCCTGATATGAAAAGGGCCATCCCATTAGAAATACAGGGGATTTACAATAATCTTATGCAACCACATAGATTATGTAACAGTAGGGACCCTCTTGTTTGGTGAGTGTTTAATTGAGGAGTTGAAGATTGAAGAAGATCCGAGTTATGGGTCCCCACAATTTAGATGTATAATACTACGGAAATGAAGTTTCCATAGAAAACAAAAGACAAAATTGATAAAGGAAATAAACTTTATATACATAAATACAATTAATATAGTTTTGTTCTTTCAGTGGTGTTGCAGACTGTATGTGTCTGTACATAGTTGTGTGTGACAAGTGTGACATGCATTGTTTATATTTGTGCGATTGTAGCAGTTTTGTCTGTGATTGAAACTTGTGATTAAAATTTGTTTTTGTTGAGCGAGAGAGAGAAAATTGGAAATGAAAATACGAGACCAACCTGATATATCATTTTGTGTCTTCGGGCAGTGACTTCTCCCCATTGTGTCGATGTTGGGGGAGAACTTTCGCTTCTACGGTTGAGTTAGGAGCATCAGCTACGACTCTGTCGAGTCGGGAAGAGTGTAAGCTCCCACTCTCTCTGGTCTTTCAGCTAAAAGGGTCCTTTTATAATTCTCTTTTGTAATTGTCTACGTGATCATTAAGCTAAAATATTCATCAAATATCAGGTGATTTTCAATGATGCAATATCGAATGATTTTGGTACATTCCGATGGCGTACATATTTTCCCATGGAATTTAAACCATTGTTTCTAAAATATTTCTAAACTAATATTCATTCGATTCTCTTTTGTTTACCTAATTCTAAACTCATGCCATACAATTGTAAAACTAGTTATTTAAGAAAACTTAATTATTTTAATTTGGTCAATTCCACATGCCGTAAAAATATAGGAGCCAAATCCCTATAAGCTTCAGTGTTATTTTCTAGCTAGCTAAAAAATATTTCTTGTATAAGATAGTGTCGTTTCATCTGTCAGATAATAAAAAAACAACAAATATCTACCCACCCTCTTCACCACAGGAAGGATTTGACACACAACACTCCACTTTTGGTCTAATACCCTTGGGAAAGGTATGAACAACAGCATCCTCCATGATTGTTTTGATTTTTTCATAGCAAGATCAATATTCCGATGTGGCACTGCATCTATGACAAATTGTTTTTCTATTATTATTTCACATATATTGAAAATTATTTGTACCAAAAAGATAGTTTGGTGTTTGCTCAGAACCGAAGCTACAACATCGGGTACAATTTTGCAAATCAGAAATCATTAATAATTTAAAACTGGTTAAGTTTCAGACTTTTTTGATAGCATTTTTGGATTCCTTGGGCAGAAATGCTTTTATAAACCAATTTTAGTAGTAGGGAAGCTCTAGAACTCATTTTACAGACAAAAATAGATTACAAAAAGGTGCCAATTTTGGTGACCGACCACCCAAAGTTGGAAAACTAAAAATCGATATAATTCTGCCAATATTTTATATTGAAAGCTCAAATTTCGGGAATTGCCTAACGTTTAGATAGTCCACAAAAACAAATATCTACCCACCCCGTTCACCACAGGTAGGATTTAACACAATGCTAAAAGTGTAGTCAACCAGCGAGGATCGAACTCGCTTGAACATTTGTAATGCATTATTGCGAAACTAGTTTGCTAACCATTACAACAGGACGAGAATCACACAGCTAACTCTGAATTCAAACCTCTTAAACTTTGCTTAAACAAATTGAACTGGTGTCACATTCTGCTCGCTCAAATATATATGGTAAATACATATATGAAACATGGTCAATACATATATGATACGTGGTAAATAGATATATGACATTAAAAAAAGGATTAAAAACGTTTGATTCACAGTATTTTAATAAGGATCCAAATTTTAAAAAAAATTAGGCACCCCTTTTTGATCTCGATTAAGAAAGGACATGTTTTTCATTTACACCGTCAATATCCGGTTGTTTGTTAGGGTTTAAGGTTAGGGGTTAGGGGTTGGGGTTAGGGTTGGTTTTAAAATTAAAAAAAAATAATCTGAAAATCGTCTGTTAAAACAACCGCATATTGATGGTGTAAATGAAAAACATGTCCTTTCTTAATCGAGATCAAAAATGGGGTGCCTAAAGGTCATATGGTCCATTAAATCAATACTTTACCATTTTGAGTCTTCTAGATATTAATTATCTCCCTTTGTTTAAAAATGAATATGGTTATGTATATTTTAGAAACAGTGTCTTATTTATATTAGGGATTAGGTGGGTTGGTTCGTTGGTTTGGTTTTACGGCATGACAACCGTTGGGTTATTTTATGCCGAAGACGTTTTGTTTTATTCATTATTGTTGGGTATTTAAAATTTCTTTTCAAATTCAATTTTTAAACACATTTTTGAAAACACATTTTAAAAATCTATTTAACCCATTGATTGGAACCTAAGAAGTACTACCACTCCGGTTCAGAGTGGTTCAGTTTAACGTTATAATCAGGACACACCGACCCTCAGTCATCGCCTTTTAGCACATATATAATAAAAAAAGGTTAGGACGCCATAAGCGCAATAGGTCCAGGACAATTATATATATATATATATTTACCAACTCCTCCGCACGAGCAGGATACGACACAAAGTCAATTTCTTAAGCGGGGTTCAACAGGTTTTGAATTCAGAATTTTCCTTCTCCTAGACTGGTTACCTAGCCATGGTTAAAGAACCCAGTCTGCCCTGCTATTTACCCATAGCTGGAGGGAGAGTCGGATTCAAACCTTTCCCAAGGGTATTAGCGCTAAGTGAAATGCAATTAATACGTCCAGGATTTGAACTCGGGGCGACGAGTCCATTTCCCATGACTGTAACCATTACACCACACGCTTCCAGGACAATTATATACGTGACCAACCGATTGTGTAAGTACGATTCAAAGTAGAGTGTTGCATGTCATGGACTGCTCAGTCACCAGGATTCCGTCCTTAAGCATATGCCACTCATCGCCAACAGGGACAACAATTGGTGGGATTTTATCCCTCTGCAGTGGTGCAGTTAGTGTATCTTATAGCCCCAGCTAACAAGGGCAGGTTAAACGAAAGGAAAAGAGACTTGCAGACACTTACAAGTCGTGGAAACAGCATTCCACAAGGGAGCAGCTGTATGGTCACCTGCCCCCTATCTCACAGACCATCCGAGTGAGACGAACTAGGCATGCAGGGCACTGCTGGAGAAACAAGGACGAACTCATAAGTGATGTTCTCCTGTGGAAGCCAACACATGGACATGCCAGTGTGGGCCGCCCAGCAAGGACCTACATTGACCAACTATGTAAAGATGCTGGCTGCAGCGAGGAAGAACTCCCTGGGGCGATGAATGATAGGGAAGGTTGGCGGGAGATTGTCATGGATATCCGTGCTGCCTGCGCAACATGATGATGATGATTCTTATGCAATAGTCAAGAAAAAAAAGCTGTTAAGCAACATTTCAAGTCTCAGTTGTATAAAAAAAAGACAAAGTTTAATATTCTTTCTTGAAGCATGGGCCACCAAAATGATCTAATTGATGGGTCTTACTCCGCTACAGAGGTACAGTCGGTATATTCTGAAGCTCCTGCTGATAGCACTGCGGGATTCTAGAGAATCCAAAAGAAATTAATTCAAATGGAGAAACCAAAATAAATGCATTTCAAAAGTAAATTTGATGAGAAATATCTATTTTTTTTAACTTTTTGGATTCGTAGCAAAATGATAGAAAATTAAAATGATAGACATGGCTATATCAATAAGTCTACAACCAAATGATGACAAGAAAAAAGATCTCTATTTTCGACAAGAAATTTTCGATTTAAATTAGATGTTATCACGGTGCCTTTGTTGTAAAATGTCTTTAGATTCAAATATACTTGGGCATATTTCAAAGCTGCACATTTTTCCATTCATTTGCAAATTACTTTTAAGAGAAACAACATTGTATCGTGTTCGTGATTAAAAGCAACAACGAGCAAAGGTAAGAAATCCCAAGAAGGAAGATAAAGAACCGAGAAGCCAGCCCAGCTACCCAGAAGATAGGCGAAGATCATGAAGTAAGATGTTAAGAAAAGTACAGAGGCTATGCAACATAAGAATTGAAAAATGATATGATGATGAGGATATAAGTGTTTATGGTGATGATGCAAATGAGAAAAAAAATTTTTTTCTGGCTTTTGATGAAAATGGTTTGGATGATACTGACACAATTATTAGTCGGTCTGTTCTGCAGGTGTAGGGGCATTTTAGACTTCAAAGCGACCATCCAATTTTGCCGGAAGATAAATATGTTACTGGTGGAAAGAGCAGTCAAAGGAGATAGAGAGAGAGAGAGAGAGAGAGAGAGAGAGAGAGAGAGAGAGAGAGAGAGAGAGAGAGAGAGGGGAGGGAGAGGGAGGCAGGAAAGAAGATAACATCATGCTCTTCATACATTTTAGGAGGGAAAAATGCTCAAATATGAATCGTGACGATAATATTTAGTTAATTGTATAGAAACATGGACCAGTTTGAGACCATTTGGGATAGAAAAATAGACCAGATAGAGGCCATTTTTGATAGGAAAATGGACCAGTTAGAGACCATTTGTGATAGAAAAATTGACTAGTTAGAGGTCCTTTTTGGATAGAAAATTTGACCAGTTTGAACCCATTTTGAATAGAAAAATGGACCAGTTAGAGGCCATTTTGGATAGAAAATGGACCAGTTAGAGGCAATTTTGGATTTAAAAAACTGGACCAGATAGAAGCCATTTTGGATAGAAAAAAATGACCAGTTTGAACCCATTTTGGATTCCCATGATATCTCCCGACTTTCCCTATCGGTCATCGCTTCTGCAAATCCTCCTCACGGTAACCAGTATCCCTCCAGAGGTGATCAAGTTAAGTTTTTGTTGGTCAGCCCACCCTGGCAAGCCCATGTGTAGGTATCCACTCGAGACGTCACTTATTTGTTCGTCCTTACTTCCCCAGCAGTGTTCAGCATGTCTTGTTCCTCTGACTTCGATAGTTCATGTGATAGGATGTAACTGGTCGATAATTTCAAATTTATTGCTCTGATAAAAATCATGCTATGATGAGCTGTTTTTACTGGACTGCAGTTACATACATACATGGCAAACGCATAATCTTTTTAGACCACTGCCGTCCCTCATAATCCTACAACCCCACCACCATCACCACCCGTCCTCTCATGACCTCTGAAGTGACTGATCAATCCCGCAGCAGATCCACAAAATCTGAAGTCAATGTGACACAGGAAGGACGCCTTCTCTACAGGATCGATTGTGTCAGATAGTGAAATTTGATGCTTGTGATCTTAAGACACAACATTGGTTTAAAAACTTTATTACAGATTGCGTGTCACATTGTTTGTTCCTGAACAATGCGCGGATTGTCTCTCATGAGATTTCCGATAATTGACATATCCATCCCTAGAGAGCAGAATCCGACCACATGTTTGACATCTCCAACCATTCGTGTTCTCACCAATATGACAGGTGTATCCCTTTCAAAGTTGACGCTTGAGGTTTTCATTCTCAATGCGTTACCTCTCAAAACTGGATTAGATATCGTCCTCATACATTCTCTATTCAGTCCTCTTCAATACCAACCCTTCCCAGTTGTTTAGTTTCATTTTTACAAGGTTGATTTTTAGGCAATACTATAAGAAATAATATCTTAATAAATTATCTCCCTTTGACCATTACCAAAATACGGAGGTCGTAGGTCCCTTGGCCATCACCTGATGAGAACCCTCGTGCGATTGGCTAAGCGTCTTTGTCAGCAACCAATCAGAGCCTATATTACTAAGCCTAGATTACCCGCTAATTTCGAGGGATGATACCATGAATCTCTCTCTTTCCCCAGCAACAGAGGTCGAGATAAGACGTGCTTTTGAAGCCTGTCAGCTACTGACGTTGAGAACGACATATTTGAAACCTGCCCAGAGGAGGAGCCGTAGATTTAATAAAAATCAAGACTTCAAATACAAGAGACAGATAAGTTTCGCAGAAGCATTATTTTGCAAACCATTATACACCATTATACAATACACTTTGTAAACCTTGCATACACTTTGTATCTCAACTCACATATTGTATTTTGTATATTACATGTTCTTGTGATTGATAAACGCATTGTTTTGTTGTAAAGACTTGAGTTGTGTTCATTACCTGTTATCGTTAACCTATTCTTTATGCTTGTATTTATCTTGTCCTTATAATTCCCGACAATACTTTTCCCAAAGTTTATGCTGTTTGTCAGTTGCCATCATACAGCTGACCGTAAATTTGTTGGTTGATTGATTTTAACAGCATATCAACCCCGTCTGGGGCTATGCCATGCCTAACGTTTAGGACGTAACATATGATGTGTATATTTATTAAGGGCCGGGTTAGCTCAGTCGGTAGAGCGTTCGACTAGAAACCACAAGGTTCCTAGTTCGATACCGGCCCTTACCAACTCAGCGTATGAGTAGCACAGGGATATGTGCGGTAAAGTAATGAGGTGATGGTAGGTGTGGCGCTCCACCTCAGACGCTAAGATAATCTCCTTGTCTAGCGCTAGTGAAAAGGGGATAGACTCCCTCGCTGATTGGCTGATACTGACATTAGGCCGCCCCGACGACTTTACTTACTTTACTTATTTATATCTATACTTTTTAGTAATTGGTTTTAACAATGTGTTTGCACCATTGGGATCATGTTGTATGGTATTGATTAAGTTCATGTCATTATTCTATGGTATAATTTTATTTCCCTAAAAAAAGACAGAATGTCCTCCATGTTGACATTATGAAATACATCTTTCAGATTGTTTGCGTTAAAATAACGGTTTCTGATGTGAGCAAAAAACCTGCATTCCAGGAATAAGTGTTTAACAGTCAAGGGTGTTTGACACGTTTCCTACTGTGGTTGTTGTTCTTGTTTGAGTATATAGGAGTGTGTTAGTCTTGTATGACCAATGCATAATCAGGACACAATGACTTGTTCCTTTCTAGACTTTCTTAAAGCTGGTCTCCAGTCTCCCAAAGTGGGCTGACCGTAAAGGAGTTGCTTCGATATTCTAACATCACTCATGCACACAACATGACCTGGCCATAGCATCGGGACCGTTATGATGAGAATCTCATATATACATACATACATACAATATTTCAGTAATATATATATATATATATATATATATATATATATATATATATATATTCCAACCCCTCCACACGAGCAAGATGCGACACAAGGTCAATTTATTAAGTGAGATTAACAGGTTTTGAATTCTGAGTTTTCTTCTCCTAGATTGGTTACCTAGCCATGATTAAAGGGCCCAGTCTGCTCTGCTATTTGCCCATGGCTGGAGGGAGAATTGGATTCATACCTTTCCCAATGGTATTAGCGCCATGTGAAATGCAAACAGCTTCATCCAGGAATTGAACTCGCATCGACGAGTCCATTTCCTACGACTCTAACCATTAGACCACACGCCTCCACACATTTCAGTATTATATAGATAGACAAACAAAAGACGCTTTACAAATATCATTGGTGACCTGTGACCTTAGTATCCTGGATATGACACTAAGCTGAACCTGTTGCTGAGGATACAGATCTGAGTACCACTTTATTGCCATTACTCTAATGTCCACTCTGGCTCGATGTGGTAGTACATGTTAGGGTCCCATCTATGAGTCAAATATATATGTTTAAACATTATTAGTATTTAATAGAACTATGTCCAAAAACATTCTTAAGAATCAAGCATTATAAAATATAAATATGAACGTACAATGAACGCGATTCCCTTACCTCTTGACATAAAATAACCCTAGACGGGTTGACGTACCGTTAAAATAGATAAATAATCTATTAATCTGTGACTATATTGTCTTCGCTGATTTTTACTAACAAGCAATGTTTGTCAGAATCATCTTTCCCTTTTCTGCTTGGATTTTAGTAATAAAGTGTTATCTTGACTGACGAGTTTTATTCCTTCCGCTTGTAACTAATTTTCCTCGTATATAAAATCAAATTACCCCATTAAAATAAACTGAAATGCAATTAATCCGTTCCAGACTTACCCCCAAAAACCCTCATTTTTTGTTGTCTTTCTTTTTAAATAACCCTATATTGTATAAAAACATAATAAAATATGGTTGGTTGGGTTTTACGGCATGTCAACCCTTGGGTTATTTTATGCCGAATACTTCTATTGGTTAAAAAAAATGTTTAATGCTGACAAAGTTTTTGAAATAATTTCATTTTTAATGGATAATAATGGATTTTGTTTATAAACTCATGTTTTCTATTTAACCCATAGATGGGACCCTAACAGGTACTACCACTCCGGGTCAGAGTGGACCAGGGAGCAATGGTGATGAAGGGGTGCTCCACAATCCCCAACCTCCAAAACTGGAACCTCACCATCAGATAGAGTTTAACGTCATTCCCAGGACATGTAGACCCGCAGCCACCGCCTTCTAGCACCCATATAATAAAAAGGGATTGGGGCTTGCCATAAGGGCGATAGGTTTGGGAAAATCATATAGGTGCTAGTGCTTGACGTGGCCAGCCGATCGGAGAGGGCCTCTCCGACCGCCCGTCTAGCCTAAGTAAGGTTCTAAGTGGATTGTTCCATGTCATGGACTGCTCATCCACCAAGACTCCGTCCTTAAGCATCACGGGTCGCCACCCACGGCAAACAGGTGGCCCCATTGGGGGAGTCTTACCCCTCTGCAGGGGTGCAGTCGGTGCATTCTAACGCCCCACCGACAGGGCGGCATAATAAAATAGAATGTAATGTAATGAATTATGTACTGTAATATGTTTTAATGTTTATTTTTTATAAATAATATTCTTCGTTGGTGTAATAAATTTTGAAACATTAATGTTTTTAGTGAATTTATTACTATAAGCGTATCTGAAGCTCGCTCGTACCTCAAATTTGAGCTCTCAACACAAAATAAAAAATCGACCGAGTGGCAGCTCGTGACTAGGAAAACTTTTAAGTTGGGACACTCGTAAGTCAAGTTACTACTGTATTAAATTGAAGATAGATTTTTAGTCAAAGAGCGTCTCAACTTAAGGTCCCTGCACCGATATTTTGTTTGCACTGAAATACTCTCTAATAGTTTAGGCGATTACTGTTATAAAACTGTTTATTTTAAAGATGGTTGCCGCATTATGAGAGACAATTCGTCTTTAGTAGGAGACAATTTCCTCTACTTCTACCAATTATTAAACGTTTAATGGTCATTAATAAATCCAAACGTCATTTATTTGATAAAGTCAGCACATATTTATTCTGCAGTCCGTATTTGGCTATGAACAGATACATATTACACGCAATAGAATAAAGGATGAAAGGAGACAGTTTCCTCTACATCTACCATTTATAATGGTCATAAATAAATCATATTGTTATTTATTTGATAAGATCAGCACATATATATTCTGTAGTTCGTATTTGGCAATTGATAGATGCATGTTGCATGCAGTAGGATAAAGAACGAAGAACAGACAATTTCCCCTTCTTCTAGCATTTATTAACGTCATAAATATATCCCATCTTCATTTATTTAATAAGATCAGCATATATATTCTGTAGTCCGTATTTGATGCATGTTGCACTCAATATGATAAAGGGTGTAAAGGAGACAATTTCCTCTACTTCTACCATTTATAATGGTCATAAATAAATCCCATCGTTATTTATTTGATAAAGCCAGAATATATATTCTGTCGTCCGTATTTGGCTATGAACCTATGCATATTACACGCAATAGGATGAAGAAAAAAAAGGAGACAATTTCCCCTACTTCTACCATTTATCAACGTAATTAATAAATCCTATCGTCATTTATTTGATAAAATCAGCATATATATACTGTAGTCCGTATTTCTCTATGGATAGGTGCATGTTGCATTTAATAGGATGAAGGATGTAAAGGAGAAAATTAACATTACTTCTACCATTTATAATGGTCATAAATAAATCCTATCGTCATTTATTTGATAAAGTCAGCATATATATTCTACAGAATATATATGCTGACTTTATGTCCGTATTTGGCTATTGTGGATAGATTCATGTTACACGCAGTAGAATAAAGAATGAAAAGGAGACAATTTCCCCATCTTCTACCATTTATTAACGTCATAAATAAATCCCATCGTTATTTATTTGATAAAGTCAGCATATATATTCTGTAGTCCATATTTGTCTACGAATAGATGCATCTTGCACTCAATAGGATGAAGGGTGAAAATGAGACAGTTTCCTATACTTCTACCATTTATAATGGTCATTAATAAATCCCATCGTCATTTATTTGATAAAGTCAGCATATATATTCTGTAGTCCATATTTCTCTATGGATAGGTGCATGTTGCATTTAATAGGATGAAGGATAAAAAGAAGATAATTTCCCCTACTTCTACCATTTATTAACGTCATAAATAAATCCCATCGTTATTTATTTGATAAAGTCAGCATATATATTCTGTAGTCCGTATTTGGCTATGAACCTATGCATATTACACGCAATAGGATGAAGAATGAAAAGGAGACAATTTCTCCTACCTCCACCATTTATAGAGGTCGTAAATAAATCCCATCGTTATTTATTTGATAAGATCAGCATATATATTCTGTAGTCAATATTTGTCTACGAATAGATGCATATTGCACTCAATAGGATGAAGGATGAAAAGGAGACACTTTCCTATACTTCTATCATTTATAATGGTCATAAATAAATCCTATCATTATTTATTTGATAAGATCAGCATATATATTCTGTAGTCCTTCATCCTATTGAATGTAATATACATCTATCCATAGACAAATACTGTCTATGGATAGATTCATGTTACACTCAATAGCACGAAGGATGAAAAGGAGACAATTTATCCTACTTCTACCATTTATTATGGTCATAAATAAATCATATTGTCATTGATTTGATAAGGTCATCATATATATTCTGTAGTCCGTATTTGTCTATGAATAGATGCATATTGCACTCAATAGGATAAAAAATGAAAATGAGACAATTTCTCTTACTTCTACCAATTATAATGGTCATAAATAAATTCCATCGTTATTTATTTGATAAAGTCACCATATATATTCTGTAGTCCGTATTTGTCTATTATGGATAGATGCATGTTACACTCAATAGGATAAAGGATGTAAAGGAGACAATTTCCTCTACTTCCACCATTTATAGAGGTCCTAAATACATAAACTCGTAACTCAAAAAACCTCGTAAGTTGAGACACTCGTAAATCAAAGTACTACTATATTACTATCATCAACCAATTTGTGAGCGTATAAAACTGATTTGATCGGCAGAATATCTATTTTCCGATTGTTTTGTCGGCCATTTTTTCCGTTGTCCAACCAACACAAAACTGATTTGCGAATTTGATATAAAATATTTAAATTACATTTGATTGCAGACGCATCTAGTGCATGTCACTGCTGGAACACCGGGTGCGAATGAGATTCTCAGTGCAATTCAGCTTAGTACAGACATGCGCACTCAGTTATTAACTCAGGGTAGACATCACACCAAACGCCCACTTTTTCATTTCTCGTCTTTTTTTTTTTTTTTTTTTTTTGCTACGGCTTCTGTGTACTTGGTTGTCTTCACACTTTTCTCTTACTCTTCCTTCTCCTTCTCCTCTTTCTTCTCCACTCCCCCTTCTCTAATTGTGTTCATCACTTTAATTACCAGCATTTTTTTTTTTTCATCTTTTTTTTTATCATCGTCTTTCTTAATGAATCTTCAATCATTTCTTATTTTTAGAGCAGAATTCGTTTTTTTTTTTGGATTCATCCGGAAATATTTTCTTTCCATTTTATTTTTGCATTGTATTCTCTTTATACTTTCTCAAAAGCATCATTGCTTTTTCTAAAATATTTTTAAGTATAGGTGTGTCCAAATAGAGTTGGTTAATTTTTCACTTTAAAAAAAAAAAATCAAATTCTACCAATCAGTAAAACTTGTGTGTTGGTATAGTGAATACTCATACCAAAAACTAGATCTCTTACTTGCGCCATTGTTTGAGGAAATAGCATCAAAGATCGTCTACAAAAATGCACCAAAAATCCTCGTTTTCGCAAAATTTAGCCTAGAAATTGGTTGTAAAATTTTGCAATTTTAGTATTTAAAACAGAAATTTATTTTACTAAAATGAAGCAAATAAGATATTATAACTAGAATTAAAATTGAAAATATCCCCCCCCATCATCACCGAAACCTCTGTTTTTTACCTCATTAATCAAGTTGTAACAGGGATAACATTTTAAAAGATTGAAATCTATTTCCTAAAATGAAGACAAAATTTTGAAGAAGTGTGGAAATCTTTTATGTTAATTTGCAACTTTCGCGAGATGGGAGAGGTTACAGTTTCAAAATCGACCTACCCTAATGTCCAAATAATAACCGAACTTTAAAAATTTTTTTTTAATAAAACAAACAAATTCATTTATTTATAGGATTTTTTCCTTCAAAATAACCCCCATCCACTCGAGATATACGGTTCCTCGCTTCTTCTTTTTTGTAAGTTTTAGAATGCATTTAATCTCAATTCATTTAATTTTTCAGGGACACCGACAGTAGGACAATTAGAGTACCCCTACTCTTGTGACACTGCCGCTGCCAAACTGTATTAGATCCTTACCTTTCCTTTGGATCACAGTGGCAGTGTGGAGAGGGGAGATGTGCTGCTTGGGCAACAGCACATCCTCCATATAAACCTGCTCAGGCTACGTAGTTCAAAAAAAAAATTGGACACTACTCCATCGTCTCTCGTAGACGGAAGGATGCCAACACAGAATGCATTCTAGAGACTGTGCATGCTTCAATTTTTGCACCGACTGAAATCGACGGCCTTTTGGAGTATGGGGTAGTCCAAAAGTCTTATCAATCTCTATGAAAATATAACTCTAATTACAAACAAAGTCGGCGTGTGGCCTATTGTCGGTATCAGTCGGTGGTGCTAAACTAGGGAGATTGTCTTTGAGTCTGAGGTAGGGCGCAAAAAGTTCCAAGGTGTGCAACTCATGTGCTAGTTGCCTCGGGATTCACCAAAAATTCTAAATATGATTGTCGTCCAAATTTCGGTATCATGTCAGGTGGAGGTTCTTCCTTATTTGACACGCTGGTAACCACCTAAACAACCCAACCAATTAGCCTATTGCAACATTATAAAAGACCCCGTAAACGTTTTTTCCCCTTAATTTAAGCATAATTTAAGATTCTTCATTGCTCAGCGACAAATACTCTACACATAGGTTTACTCCATTATGTGTATTCCTAATCTATCTATCTATACATATATAGAGGACAGTTGTGTGTATGGAGGAGCGTGGGCTAGTGGTTAGAGTCGAGGAAAACGGACTCGTCGATTCGAGTTCAATTCCTAGACGAAGCTGTTGGCATTTCGCATAGCGCTAATACCCTTGGTAAAGGTATGAATCCATATATTCTCCCTCCAGTATGGGTTAAATAGTAGGGCAGACTGGGCTCTTTAACCTTGGGTAGGTAACCAGCCTGGAGAGGGATAACTCTGAATTCAAAATTCCTGAAGTCAGTCGTTGATTGGGTTTGTGGCATTCCTGATGCACCAATTCTTTCCTATCGACTGTGCCAGAAAGTGTGGAATGGTCCTACACAAGCCTTCACCACTATAAACAAATCACTGTGTTGGTTGTTCACTGGATAAACATTCATGCGTCGAAAATCGACGAGAGAGTCCATTCTTTTTGTGTGTATTTGTATGTCCGGATGAAACTTCGAAAATAAAACAATAAACGACAAAGTAAATATATATACACATTGAATATCACCAGGGCTCGGTTTTTGAGCAAAAATAATAGATATTTGATTTATATTCGTGAAGATAATTAAAAAATAAAATTTAAATGACAACAGCATGGATTTTTATATTTTTCATTTACATTTAATATTTTAGATAGTAGACATTAAGTAGCTGGATCAATGCAAGGTCTATTTTTTTACCTATGGATTTCAACTAACGATTTATATATATACATTAAATATCACTAGGGCTTGGTTTTTGAGCAAAAATAATAGAGATTTGATTTATATTTGTGAAGATAATTAAATTTTTTTTTTCATTTAATATTTTAGATAGTAGACATTTCTTTTCAGAGTAACTGTATCAATGCAAGGTCTATTTTTTTTACATAGGAATTTAAATGGGGCATCCCATGAGGATTCAACTCACAATTCATTAATAATGGATCTCCGGGACTAACTTAAAAAATATCCCTCTACCCAGGCGACGCCGGGTAGCCGCTGCTAGTACATATATAAAGGGCAGTTGTATGTATGTGTATGTCAGGAGGAAACTTAAAAATAAAACAATTAACAACAAAGTATATATATATATATATACACATTAAATATCACCAGAACTTGGTTTTTGAGCAAAAATAAAATAATAAATGTCTATTTTCAGAGTGACTGGGTCAACGCAAGGTCTTTTTTTATGTAGGGAATTTAATGGGGCATCCAGCGGGGATCTAACTCACAATTCAGTAATAATGATCTGACTTGAAAAAATCCCCTCTCTATCCAGGCGACGCCGGGTAGCCACTTCTAGTACTAACTAAAATGATGTGATGCGTTTTCACACACACACACACACACACACACACACACATATATATATATATATATATATATATATATATTCAGTGAATTTCTTCTTTCCTTCTTTCTCTATATATCTTTCTTTCTTTGTTTTTCCTTCTTTTTTTCTTTTTTCGTATATATTGAATTTATGCTATCTTTCTTTTTCTTCGCTTATTTCTTTTTTTTTTATTCCTTTTTATTTTCTTTCTCTCCTCATCTCTTCTTTCTTGCGTTTTTCTTTCTTTCTTTCTTCTTCTTTCTTTCTTTTCTTTCTTTCGCAACTAATCTTGCATATATTCAATTTATGTATTCGTTCTTTTTCTTTCCTTCTTTTTCTTTATTTGTTCTCTCTTTATTATTTCTTTGTTCTTTCTCCCCACATCTTGTATATATTCAATTGATCTTTTTCTTTCTTTCTTTCTTTCTTTCTTTCTCAACTCATCTCATGTATATTCTATTTATCTCTTCTTTCTCTTTTCTTTCCTTCTTTCTCGCCTAAAATTCTTTCTTTCTTTCTTTTCTTTCCTTTCTTTCTTTCTTTCTTTCTCTTTCCTCTTCCTTTCTTCTTTCTTTCTTCTTTCTCGCTAAAATTCTTCTTCTTTCTTCTTTCTTTCTTTCTTTCTTTCTTTCTTTCTTTCTTTCTTTTTTTTCTTTCTCGCCATATTCTTTCTTTATTTCTTTCTTTCACGCCTAAAATTCTTTCTTTCTTTCTTCTTTCTTCTCTCGCCTAAAATTCTTTCTTCTTTCTTTCTTTCTTCTTTCTTTCTTCTCGCCTAAAATTCTTTCTTTCTTTCTTTCTTTCTTTCTTTCTTTCTTTTTCTTTTCTTTCTTTCTCTATTCGTTCTTTCTTTTCTTTCTTCTTCTTTCTTCTTTCTTTCTTTCTTTCTTCTTTCTTTCTTTCTTTCTTTCCTAAATTCTTTATTTTATTTATTTATTTATTTATTTCTCGCCTAAAATTCTTCTTCTTTCTTTCTCGCCTCATATTCTTTTTTCTTTCACGCCTTTCAAATTCTTTCTTTCTTTCTTTCTTTCTTTCTTTCTTTCTTTCTTTCTTTTTCGCCTCACATTCTTTCTTTCTTTCTTTTTTTTCGCCTCATATTCTTTTCTTTCACGCCTCAAATTCTTTCTTTCTTTCTTTCTTTCTTTCTTTCTTTCTCGCCTCAGATTCTTTCTTTCTTTCTTTCTTTCTTTCTTTCTTTCTCGCCTCAAATTCAACTTCCTCATCTCTTTCACATTTTCGCTCTTTTCTAATTATTCTACTCTGTACTTAGCAATCTTCAGTCTCATATTTATAGTTATTTCACAATACCTTTTTCTCTCAATTCTATTTTCTTTACTCTCTTGTTGGTCAAACCCTTTGACTCGAGTAGAAGGCCAATTACAATTCAATGAATTCCACCGATGTAAATTAGTGCAAATCTAAAAGCAACAATAAAAAAAAACAAAAAAAACAACAAACAGCAGTTGAAACAAAATTAATTGAAATTATCATTTTTCTAACGATCGATCTTTTTCTCCTCGCCTCATCCCATTCCTCCTCGCTCGCTCCCTCCCCCTTATCATCTTTTATTCTGTAACATCATTAAAACTTATTAATTGTACTTTCTCTCGTTGCTACCACGTGAAAATCAGGATTTCTAAGATGACTGGGCGGCCGTCTTTGTTCTATAATTATATTGCAATTAAAGAGTGTAGTGAACACTCTACCCTGTCGTCCCTCGGTTAGAACTTTTTTGGTCATTTAGTGAACAATTGATGATTTTTTTCAAAGTGCTGCATGGCCGCAGCTCATTGGCTGGAATATTAGCTTAAAAAAACTATTATCAGCCAATCGACGCCGTCGTTTCATCACTAAACTTTTCGTTCACAGTAAATAAAAGATTTTAAAAAGTTAACTTTACTTTGATTCACTTAGCGTTCGGCTAGGAAACCACAAGGTTCCTTGTTCGATTCCGGCCCTCGCCAACTCAGCGTATGAGTGGCACAGGGATCTGTGCGGTAATGCGAGGAGCTGATGGTAGGTGTGGCGCCCCACCTCAGACGCTAGAATAATCTCCTTGGTCTAGCGCTAGTGAAAAGGGGATAGACTCCCTCCCTGTCTAGCCGATACCGACATTAGGACGCCCTACTGACTTTACTTATTAACTATTATTACTAATTACTATTAAAAACAATCATCATATACAAGTCTTCTTTAGTAATTATTTACTACTAAAAAAAAAAAACACACACACACACTGGGCGGTGTAAAAATTATTTTTGAAAGATATTTCCTGAGTTGGAGGGAATTAAAACTTCAACGTCAGAGAGTTTTTATCATAAGTAAGTAAAATCATCAAATTTATTAAGGAGTAAAAAAAAAAAAAAAAAAAAAAAACAAAAACAAAACGAAAACAAGAAGGTTCCCGAGTCCGAGAAGGTTCCCGAGTCGACAAGAATTACCTGAGAAGGCTGGAGGTATATCGGCCGAAACGTTGTACAAAAACAATGAAGATGGGACAATAGTCCGAATAACGCAGATAATACTAATCTTCAAGCCTCATCTCAAACATTCAGAGAAATAAAAAAAAACAATTTGAAATGGAAACTTAGTTATGATAATTTTAAACATATATTAAAATAAAATAAGCTATATAAGAATATACAATACCGGGATGTATCTATTAAAACTTGATTTAAGAAAACGATGAGGACCGTCCATGGCTGCATGCTCACATTTTGAGTGTATATGATACACTGTTGTTCTTTATTCTATGTATTGACGATTTTGGGTAATGTCCCGTAAGCAGTGACGTAGTTTCGTTTACAGACAAATAGAGACTGGGTCTCTATTATTAATAAATAGTTTAATGTTAACTTTACTTGGATTACTAATTATTATTAAAGACAAATCTACATGTACAATACTTCTTTAGTATTATTACTATTCTGTAATGATTACTATTCTGAAATAGGAGAAGTTAATTACTTTTATCAATAAATGGATCAAGATAGAAAATATATAATATTTGATATAATGTATGTATAAATAATTAATGAATTAGCATTTTCTTTATGTTTTGTCTTAAAAGTCGACTTCGGCGGCCATTAAGCTCGATATCTAGTCACATTCCATTCATAGAATTTATATTAGAGTTAACCGGAAACAAATAATAATAAGTACTCGATTAATTAGTATTATCTGCGTTATTCTAGTCACATTCCATTCATAGAATTTATATTAGAGTTAACCGGAAACAAATAATAATAAGTACTCGATTAATTAGTATTATCTGCGTTATTATACTCGGGAATCTTCTTTTCGAGTCCGAGAAGGTTCCCGAGTCCGACAAGAAATACCTGAAGAAGGCCGGAGGGCATATCTGCCGAAACGTTGTACAGATAACAATGAAGATGAGGACAATAGTCCGAATAACGCAGATAATACTAATCTTCAAGCCTCATCTCAAAAATTCAGAGAAATAGTACTCGGTTAATATTATTCAGTGGTTATCTTCCTTGAAAAAGTATAATGATCGGCATGAGCGTGACGCAGACTCCACACAATTATGAAGATGCAAATTCGATTCGAAATTGATTTATTCTTCATTTTACGTTATCACCCTAACAAATATACCACTAAGCTGTGACATCTTTATCATGCTAGGGTTATATGTACACAGAAATCGGATTATTACAATACAGATTATTAGTAATTAGTATAGTAATAGTTTGATTATTTCCTAGTTGAGTAATATGATATTACAGAGTGACCCAGAAAAAACAGAACCCAAATTATTTATTTTCCCATTAAACTAACCCTAACCCTAACCCTAACCCTAAACCCTAAACCCTCTAGTTGAGTAACATAATAACCACTCTTGACTGATAAATTATTTATTGATCTACTAGGAAAAAAGAAGTCGGCGTTAGGGTTAGGGTTTGGGTTTAGGGTTAGGGTTAGGGTTTAGGGTTATATTATATATAAGTAAATATAAGTAAATAATTGGTTAATTCCTATAAGTCTAACATAAACAAAGGGGAACCATTCTTGACTGATAAATTATTTATTTATTTTCCAATTAAACTAACCCTAAACCCTAACCCTAACCCTAACCCTAAACACTAACCCTAAACCCGTCTTCTTTTTTTCCTAGTAGATCAATAAATAAAAAAATAATTTTTCCTTGTAGATCAATAAATAGAAAAATAATTCATCAGTCAAGAGTGGTTCCCCTTTGTTTATGTTAGACTTATAGGAAATAACCAATTATTTTATTAGAAGCAAAATTTAATCAATCGACCCAAGCGAAATACTAATGAGATAACATAAAAAAACATTTTCTCAGTTTGAAATATTTATGTCTGTACTTACTTATCTTGGCCGTGAATGGTACGGTGTTGGTTGTTGGTAAATTTCCTTAGTCAGTTCTAAAGTTGAAACTTGAATCCAAATCCACACTGTTAACGCCGGAGGTGAACTTTCTTCTTATGTTCCTGTTTGATAAGGACAAAGTTTCATATGAGGTTTTTCGGCTAAAAATGGCGCGAATCATACAGACATTTCTTTTCGGCAAAATGCGTTCAAAGAATTTGTTTCCGTTCATTTGTTTATGATATTTTAGTTTCTTTTAGAAACTAAAAGAAAAAAAAATTGATACTAAAAGAAAAATGTCGTTTAAATGTTTCTTTGTGCTTCGTTTTTTTAAATTTTTTTATTTTTGGTAAACCCCCATCCTGTCTTTGGTAAAATAATATACAATCAAAAAGTTTCGTTTTAAGCGCATGGACTTTCTCTTTCTTTATTTTTACGCAAAAATACAATGTACTGACATGCACATTAGAGTAGGTCGATTTTTCACTTAAAAAAAATATCAAATTGTCAATCTATGCAAAGTTGTGTGTTAGCATTGCTTAGTCGGTTGAGCGTTTAGCTAGAAACCCTAAGGTTCCTAGCCCTCCCAACTCAGCGTATGAGTAGCACAGGGATCTGTGCGGTAAAGTAAGGAGCTATGGTAGGTGTGGCGCTCCACCTCAGACGCAAATACAATCTCCTTCTTCTAGCGTTAGTGAAAAGGGGATAAACTCCCTCGCTGATACCGACTTAAGGCCACCCCGACGAATTTACTTTTTTTTAATACTGAATACTGATACAAAAAATAGATCTTTTATTTGAACCATTGTTTGAGGAAATAGCATCAAAGATCGTCTACGAAAATGCACTAAAAATCTTCCTTTTCACAAAATGTAGCCTTTAGAAAACGAAGATTTTTAGTGCATTTTAGTAGACGATCTTTGATGCTATTTCCTCAAACAATGGTGCAAGTAAAAGATCTAATTTCTAGTATCAGTATTCAGTATACTAACAAACAACTTTCGCATAGATGGATAACTTGATATTTTAAAAAAGTGAAAAATCGGCCTACCCTACTGCGCATTCATGCGCATGACAGGGATGTTATCTGGATTTCGATTAAAGATTTTTTTGGACCATATTACCTTTAGGCACCCCTTTTTGATCTCGATTAAGAAAGGACATGCTTTCATTTACACCGTCAATATCCGGTTGTTTTAACAGACGATTTTAGATTTTTTATAAATTATAAAACTAGCCCCTAACCCTAACCTCTAACCCTAACAGACAAAGGAATAGCACAGGAAACTATGCGGTAAAGTGATGAGCTAATGGTAGGTTTGGTGCTCCACTTCAGACACTAAGATAATCTCCTAGGTCTAGTACTTGTCTGTAAAGAAAAGAAAGGACCAACGTACATCGAATTAAATTAAGTTGCAGCAGAATAATTATTGTTGAACTTTTAAAAAATAACATATATATATATATATAGAGAGAGAGACAGACAGACAGACAGACAGACAGAGACAGACAGACAGACAGATAGGGATAGAAAGAGACAGAGAAGAAGAGACAGAGTTTGCTATATTCATAAGAAAATAGCTTAATTGCCTCCCGCTTTTAAAATATATCCTGTTGTCACGTGATGAAGTCTTTGATTTATCGATTTATTTTGGTCGAAACTGATTCTATTTATTGACATTATTGTCATTGTTTGTGTCGAGAGTTTTTGGTGGGTAGATTTGAGCATTGTAGTCTTATAAATAGCAAATGCACTATCAATATTCGTATACGTTATTCACACACGCAGACACACACATAAATATTGAGAGAGATAGAAAGAGAGAGAAAGAGAGGGAGAGAGAGAGAGAGAGTGTGGGTAAAAGGGAGAGAGAGAGAAAGGAAGGAGAAAGAGAGATAAGAGACAGACAGACAGACAGACAGTGAGAGAGAAAGAGAAAGAGAGAGGTTGTAGTCTCATAAATAGCAAATGCTCGTTCAACATTCTCTCTCTCTCTCAAACACACACACACACACACACACACACACACACACAGAGGAGAGAGAGAGAGAGAGACGAGAGAGAGAGAGAAAGGGGGGAGACAGACAGACAGACAGACAGACAGGTAGTAGAGAGAAAGAGAAAGAGAAAGCTGTAGTCTCATAAATAGCAAATGCTCGTTCAACATTCTTTCTCAAACACACACACACAGATATTTAGAGAAAGTGAAAGACAGAGAGAGAGAGAGAGAGAGAAGAGAGAGAGAGAGAGAGAGAGAGAGAGAGAGGGGGGGAGAGAGAGAGAGAGAGAAAGAGAAGAGAAAAGAGAGAAGCTGTAGTTTCATAAATAGCAAATGCACGTTCAACATTCTCTCTCTCTCTCTCTCTCTCTCTCTCTCTCTCAAACACACACACACACACACACACACACACACACACACACATACACACACACTCACTCAGTAATACACAAGTATACTCACATGCGTTCAGTTTTGTCGGTCACCTGTTTTTACTTTCAATCTTTGAAGAGTTCCCTATTAAAGAGATGAAAAAAAACATTTTTCTTTTGCGCTCCAAAATATCAAACATCTGTAAACATCGTCGGAAGCTGACATAAACAATGAATTCTTTCTTCATCTTCTCACACCAAAAGATTAACAACAATTTTCATAAGTTGTTCATCTAAGAATTGTTGATTTTACTGTTACTATTATTATTATTATTATTATTATTATTATTATTATGCAGGGAAAAACGTCATGTTTCTAATCAGGTGTCTTTGCTTCAAGTACCGGCCCTTCGCCAACTCAGCGTATGAGTAGCACAGGGAATATGTGCGGGGAAGTGACGAGCTGATGGTAGGTGTGGCGCCCCAACCTCAGACGCTAAAACAATCTCCTTGGTCTAGCAGTAGTGAAAAGGGGATAGACTCACTGGCTGTCTGGCTGATACCGACTTTAGCCCACCCCGACGACTTTACTTACTTTTTGCATTACTATATGGCAATTGAGAAGAAAATGTATGTTCTAAAACTTTGTTTTGGCTTTTCAATTTAACATATATATTAATACCAAATACCGCCCTGTTGTCTCTGACTGTAGAATACACCGATTTCACCCTTACAGAGAAGTAATTCCCCCCCCCACCAAAAAAAAAATGGGGTCACCTGTTAGCTGTGGGTGGCGACCCGTAATACATGAGGTTAGTATTGATTAAGGCTGAGCGGTTTGTGCCCCGGGTACCAACTGCCCAAGTGACAAACAATCTCCTTAGTCTAGCACCAGTGAAAAGAGGATAGACTCCCTCGCTGTCTGGCTGATACCGATGTTGGGCTGTCTTTCTTTTTGCCTGGAAGAGTTATCTTCCCTCTGGGTTCCCGTTTTTGACTACCAGGGTTTTTTGGTATTTAAGCGCCTGCTTTGGAACCTCTTCTTCTTCTTCTTCTTCTCCTTCTTCTTCTTCTGCACCTCAGCACATGTGTTAGACTTTTATGTCTACACCCTTCTCGTGTGGGGGCTTCTGTCTCCAACGCAACGCTAGTAAGTTTACTTGAAATTATGGACTCTCCAGTCCTATATCTCTATTTTGTATGTTCTTGTAGTGAACTAATGTATATATATTTTTTATTGTATATCATTCCTTTCCTTGTATGTGTATTTCATGTCTTAAATGTTTCTCCATGTGCTTATATTAAAGTCCATGTTATGTTTAACACCCTTGTCGGAGTTGTTTGTTTCAACAACTTATAATTGATATTATAACTTTGAACCTTACACCGACATTAGGCTACCCCGACGACGATTGCATAAGTAAGAACTGACATTACAGAAAACTAGAGTTATCAGATTTTTTGCGCATAGTTATTTCAATGAGAAATAATAGGAGGAAACACAACGAGTATTTAGGATAAGGGAAAAGGTTTACTAAGCAAATATAGAAGGTGAACAGAGTAATTAGCAATAGATAAAAGAAATAAAACTCATCGAGAAGAGGACTCAATAAACAATTATCAACGAGAAGCCTTGTTACTGCAACAGGTAATTAAACATGTAGCGATTGTCTGCCCTTGCCGAGATGGACTAGAGTCCTAAAAGGTTAGCTTCCCTTGCTGCAGGGTTTCGCGACTAGGTGGCACTACTATTTGAGTATTTAGACTCAGCCTGAGAATATCTCTCTCTCTCTCTCTATCCCCCTCTCTCTCTCTCTCTCTCTCTCTCTCTCTCTCTCTCTCTCTGGCACTACTATTTGAGTATTTATACTCAGCTTAGGAATCTCTCTCTCTCTCTCTCTCTCTCTCTCTCTCTATCTATCTATCTATCTATCTATCTCTTGGACTAGACAAGTGATGTCTCTGTCCATTAAGTGTGGGGGAGAGAAGCTTTGCCCCCCTACCTATCAGTAAATGACTCTTATATTCTACAATTTCCTCTACATTTTACAACTTAATCTTAATTTTATATCAGAGGATTTCCAAAGCTAAAGATCTACGAATGACAGAGAAGAGAAGTTGGAAACTATTCCCTATGTTTATTTTCCTTTTAAAACACACCCATCCCGTCACTTTCTTTTACTAAAATTAATTTTAGAGAGAAAAGGGTATTTTTCTCTTTCTCTCTTCTCCCTCTCTCTCTCTCACACACACATACACACAAACGCTCACATCAATGCATAAACATGCCTATGCTGATATCTCTCTCCCCCTCTCTCTCTCCCTCTCTCCCTCTTCTCTCTCTCTCTCTCTCTCTTCTCCATATATATATATATATATATATATATATAAAATATATATACATATGTATACACACACATATATACACACACACACATATATATACATATATATATACATATATATACACAAGTATATATACAAATATATATACTCATGTATATATACATATATATATATGAGCACACACACACATACATATATATATATATACATATATATGCATATAAATACATATAAATACACATATATATATATACATACATATATAGACAAATATATATATATATACATATATATTCATATAAATATATATGCATATACATAAAAATATATATACGTATATATACATATATATATAAGCACACACACATACATACATATATATACATATATATGCATATCTTATGATACTGATAAAATACTTTGATCTATTTGGTACCACTATGCGGAATTAAGGGCGAGAAAATTTACGTGGTGACAGAGATCATTGTCGGTCTATTGATCAAAGTGATCCCCTCACCTGACTATGAGAGAGAAAATTGAAACGGCACCTGCTATAAGAAGCTGATAGGATCACCTTGTTAGTTTAACAAACCAGTTATCTTTTCATTTCACTGAACAAAAATTTAGAACCCGGCCATAAGTTTATCGTTTCTCTAAGAACCATTCAGTTTTTGTCTATAACTTTCTTAGAGATAATATCACTAATAATGACCATGTAACTATTCATAGTTGATATAGTGGCATGAATAACAGCCCTTGGAAGGATTGTAATGATTACAGCATTATTGTTATTTAGAATAATAGCTAAAGGACTGTTGATATTTTAAACATTGAAACATTTGGTCCATATGACCTTTAGACACCCCTTTTTGATCTCGATTAAGAAAGGACATGTTTTTTATTTACACCGTCAATATCCGGTTGTTTTAACAGACGATTTTTAGATTTTTTAAATTATAAAACTAACCCCTAACCCTAACCACAAACCCTAACCCCTAACCCTAACCCCTAACAAACAACCGGATATTGACGGTGTAAATGATAAACATGTCCTTTGTTAATCGAGATCAAAAAGGGGTGCCTAAAGGTCATATGGTCCAAACATTTTGTAATCAAAATTTAGCGAGCTTTTTGAAACTTTTTATATGAGTTATTGTGGAGAAATTGACTGTTCAGTTGAGAAAAGATTCATGTACTTAGTTTATGGTGTAACCGAGGCAGAGCTGGGTTTATTGTCCTTTGCTTGAGGCGCCACAAAACGGAATTCGTACAATTTTTACGCTGGCCACTGCATGAGCTGTGGTTTGTGCGTTAATCGGACTTTGTGGTATAGAATTTCAATTTCATTTTTTTTTTAAATTAAGGTCATATTGTCTGGATAGGTGGCAGTTTGGGCCCAAGTTTAGAAATTCAATATGTTTAGCTGTGAGTTTGGTACAGAACCCTGGTACAGTTAGTTTAATTTTTTTGTTTATTGTCATTTTTTGTTTGAGTAAGTTTTTAGAGAGTAAACATTGGAGTGTTTTGAATTCGGTGTTAGTTGTATGGTTCATGAGAGATTCCATAATCCTTGTCTGTTCGGTGGTAATTTCTCGGATTTCATTAAGTGTTGATGTAATTTCCCTTTCAATAAGGTGTTTCCGGAATTTTGTAGTTATTTTTTGAGCTGCAGGGTCGTATAGTTTAAATGTTGTATATTTTGGCAGGAAGTTATTTTGTTGGCAGGTGTTTATAACTAACACCAAATCATATAGCCCCATGATGACGACTGAGGAAGCAGTCGAAAGCGCTCGGGCTGATAGTATGGGAAGAATCCTATCTTAACTGGATCCTAACATTAAAAAGATAGCCAGAAGACTGGAAAAGATACAAATGAAGATAATGAAAAAGAAATGTTCCGTGTTGTTTAATAACACCTGTCTACAAAATAACTTGCTGCCAAAATATACGACATTTAAACTATATATATATATATATATATATATATATATATATATATATATATATATTAAATAAAGTGGTAGAAGCACACTCGTTAAAATGGGCCTAATAATCGGCTTGGTTTGGTTTGGTTTGGTTTGTTTTACGGTATATCAACCTCGGTGGGTCATTTAATGCCGATAAAGTTTTGAAATAAATCAATTCTTAATGGATAATACAATTTTGTTTATAAACTCATGTTTTTCTATTTAACCCATAAATGGGACCCTAACAGGTACTACCACTTCGGGTCAGAGTGGACCTGGGAGCAATGGTGATGAAGGGGTGCTCCACATTCCCCAAACCTCCAAAACTGGAATCTCACCATCAGATAGAGTTTAACGTCATTCCCAGGACATGTAGACCCTCAGCCACTGCCTTCTAGCACCCATATGATAAAGAGTGTTGGGACTTGCTATAAGAGCAATAAGGTTGAGGCAATCATATAGGTGCTAGGGCTTGACGTGACCAGCCGATTGATCGGAGGGCCCGTCTAGCCTAAGTAAGGTTCTAAGTGGAGTGTTGCAGGTCTTGAACTGCTCATCCACCAAAACTCCGTCGTTAAGCATCACGGGTCGCCACCCACGGCCAACAGGTAGTACCATTTGGGTGAATCTTACCTCTCTGCAGAGGTGCAGTCGGTACAATCTAACGCCCTAGCCGACAGGGCGGCACAATAATCGGTTGGTAGAGCAAATCTGTTGGATTATGGGTAATCCATTCTCCTACTTAACTTCTCTACGCTCGATTTGCAAAGATTTTCACCTCTCATTAAGGACATAGGCTGTTTTTTGTTTTCTTTTTTCCTTATATATATATATATATATATATATATATATATATATATATATACTCTTGGGGATGAGGATTATTCCATGTGGGGTTCACTGTCACTGTTGTGATACAGGTCACCCGTATTGAGAGCTCTATGTTCCTTGCTTTAGGTGATAGAACATTACCACATAGTACCCAGGTAACATACCCCTCAGCCACTACATTCCTATCCTCAGGCATTACTTGTCACTACCCACAACTTGTCCCTCTGCTGAGATACAGTTAGCGTATATCTACAGGCACAACCGATTATTTGGCACTCTTCCAATATGTGATCTACCGAAGGTTTGTGATCTACTATTGATCTACTATTCATGGCATGTGATCTACTAGGAAAAAAGAAGACAGGATTAGGGTTAGGTTTAGGGTTAGGGTTAAGGTTAGGGTTAGGATGTAGTGTTAGTTTAATTGGAAAATAATGGGTAGTTAATGGGTAAATCACATATTGGAATGTAAACAACTCGGTAGATCACATATTGGATTAGAAACCATTCGGTAGATCACATATTGGAAGAGCACTGACTATGTTTATAGTATCAAAATTATGAAATAGGTAATATAAAGTATACTGTTATTTGGTTTAGTAGTAATCTGGTTTGTCTTTACTTGAAATATTAGTCAACGCATAGATTTTATGCATATGTTGTTTGAGAGAGAGGAAAATGCTCGCTTCTTTTTTACTTACTCCTTATTTATCTATTTATTTATTTATGCTCTCCTTATTTTCAAATATCTACTTCTCTCCCTCCCCTCTCTCTCTCTCTCTTCTCCCCCTCTTTCTCCCCCTCTCTCTCTCTCTCTCATAGATGATATATTATTTTCACTCCTTTTGAGTTTTTTTTTACATAAGCGTTAGCTGCTGGTATTTTACTCGAGGCTGAGTGACGACAAGTCTCCTCAGGTCTCCAGGACTCTTCTGAGTATTCTAGCCGATTGCAGCAGTGCAGTAGTCTGGGTGGTTTCAGTTCTTCCTCTGATGTCTAGATTCTCCAGTCTTTTTTTCAAGTTTATTGGGACCGTTCCAAGTACATCAACTACAATTGGTATCACTTTCACTCTCATATTCCACAGCTTTTTCAATTCTCTGGCAAGGTCCAGGCATTTATCCATCTTTTCATTTTCCTTCAGCTTCACCCTGTGATCTGCTGAAACCGCAAAGTCCACCAGTTAACAGGTTCTCTTTTTTTTTGTTTTGCTTTTTGTTAATCAACACTAGGTCTGGTCTCCTGTCTGGGATAGGGTGATCCGTCTTCATCTCAAAGTCCCAGAGAATTTTTATGACATAATACTACTCGAACGAAAACATTGAAGTGCTACTCGGAAACTATATATATATATATATATATATATTATATATATATATATATGTGTGTGTATATATATATATATATATATATATACTATATATATATAATATATATATCTTTCTCCTGTCTATTTATCTATGAAAAATAGTTGGATTTACATGCAGGTTAAAAGTTCCCCCAGTATGGAATCGTTTGTAGATCATGGTTGAGTGAGTCTGAATGTATCGTATTCCACGCACAACACACACACACACACACACACACACACACACACATGCGCGTGTACTCACACACACAAGGAAAGAGATAGGAGGGTTGTCTATTTATTTACAGACAGTCTGATTGAGACGTGATCAGCATTTATATGAAATGACAAGCGAAAAACAAAATGTGCACGGAGTTTATTCGAAAATCTTCTTTAAAAAAATATTAAACCTTCTTATACGAGGATTATTCAATAAATAAGGTGATTTTTTTTCTAAGCGCTTGTCAAGATGAGACAGTGTTTGCACATTTATCAAGGAAATGATAGTGATGTTTTGGTCACAAATATACATATATATATTAGAGAGTTTTATAATTTGCTTGAAGCATTGTGTATATATTAGTTAGGAGGTTAATTTAGAAGGCTATCACAATGCAGGTGTAAAGAAAAAATAATAATAAGGTAACAATGATGTTGTGTGTTAACCTGTATTTTTTGGAACATATATATATATTTCGACAATGATAGGTTTTCAATAAAGACTCCAAAAAATCCTTTATGTAATCCGGGAAAATGTGCTGGGACGGCTTGAAAATAGTGGGCAGGCTCCTTGGTATGACTTTTTCGAAGATGCAGTTCTTAAGAAACATTCTTCTATTTTGTAAGGAGTATGCAGTTGATAGCGCCCTTCACAAATTGAGAAAAGCCCTAGCTAAAATCCTAGCACTTTTCTAATCCGAATAAAAATAGACCCTTCATTCATTAGAATTTTTTAAGGGGATGTAGAAGTAAAAAAGGATATTAAATTCCTCCATACTAGCATACCAGCTGACAACTGTTTAAACTTATTCAGAAAACATCTCTTAATATATTATATATATATATATATATATATATATATATATATATATATATATTATAAGTAAAGAGAAAGGAAATGAATCCGACGGTATATATATATATAGATAAAAAGGCATGAAAACACATAATATTGTTAAAAATGAATATATTTTATATCATTTTCATAGCTATTATTGAACAATATTTCCATTATAAAAAATCATCATCAGAGCATGTTTTTAATCCGGACTCATCGAGAGAGAAGCAGAAAATAATTTAAATTCAAATCGGAAGGATTGTTGTTCCAAAAAGTGTGTACACCACGAGCTCGCTTCAACATATGTACATCCGCTGACGCCAGGAATATGTTTCTGAAATGTATATCTCCATTGTAACAGTTTTTGAAAATGGTGTCCACGCTCTATCTATCTATCTATCTCTCTCTCTCTCTCTCTCTATTATATATATATATATATATATAATATATATGTGTGTGGTATGTGTGTATGTGTGTATGTGTGTGTGTGTTGTGTGTGTGTTTGTATGTATTGTGGTGTGTGCGTGTGTGTGTACTTGAAAGAGGATGACTTAACGGAGAAGACAAAAAAAATCGTGCGAGTCACAATTTTGACAGTCGGGAAAAGAAGTAACCGAATAAGTCGGAATTATGAATGAATATAAAAAGTGCTCAATACATTTATTGAGTTGGTTTCGAAAACCGATAAAAGTAAAATATATCAACCTATGTTGCCCTGGTAGTATCTTCAGGATAATTCTGATTGAAATTGTACACAAGTATATATATATTTTTTTTTTTTCAAAAACTGTTACACTAAGATATACATTATTGTTGCTGACCGAGAAACGTGTGGCAGTTGTGCTTATGATGAAACTATCGCATGACTTTTTGGAACATCAATGTTTTCGTTTTGAATTCAAATTATTTTCAGCTCCTTTCTCGATGAGTCCGGAGTAAAAACAAGCTCTGAAGATGATTTTTATAAATCGAAATATTGTTCAATATTAGCTATGAATATGATATAAAATATTTTCATTTTAACAGCATATTGTGTTGTTTTCATATCCTTTTATCTATCTATCTATCTATCTATCTATCTATCTATATATATATATATATATATATATATAATATATATATATATGAGAATAAGAGGAAATTAATCCGACAATATGTGAAGAAAGGTAGACAAACACGGGATGTTGTACAAGATGGATGTTTATTGTAGGCAGTAATGTCGACGTTATAATGTTTCAGTCTGTTAGACCTTCTTCATTGACCACCCCTCCCCTATTCACGACCTCCTAACTCATCGGTATGAAAATGTCCACCGTTGAAGCAAGTACTTAATCCAACGTCTTGCAGAAGGTCTAACAGACCGAAACGTTAAAACGTCGACATTACTACCTAGAATAAACATCCATCTCGTACAACATCCCGTGTTTGTCTACCTTTCTCCACACACACACACACACACACACACACACACACACACATATATATATATATATATATATATATATATATGAACTCTATTTTAGTATTTTCCGCTATACTATGGCTTTTAATCGCTGACAGATGATATCTTTTGAAAACCGATACGGTTAAATGGATTCTAAAGTTTATCTTATACATAAGTAAATTTTAGTAAATATGATTCTGGTATGAGCTCTCTAATTGGTGATTTAAATTAACTTTAACTACTAAGCATATAAGCAATGATCGTTTGCTCACAAGTTAGATCTCTCTGTGATTGTAAAATATATAAACAAACCTATGTATTTAATAGTTTAAACGCCAGCTCCGCTACAGCAGCTGTCAGTGCCCGAGGGCATAAGAATGCAGGCTGGCAAACAGTAAGTCGGAGTTCGACCCTAAACAAGGATAGTTGTTGTGTCTAGTCACACTGAAGAGGCGTGAAACGCCGAAACACGTGTCTATGGATGACATATATATATATATATATATATATATATATATATATATATATATATATATATAAGGGTTTTATAATTTGCTTGAAGCATTGTGTTTATATTGGTTGGTGGTTGGTTTTGAAGGCTATCACAATGCAAGTGTAAAGAAAATAAGGTAACAATGGTGTTGTTTGTTAACCTGTGATTTATTCTTAATATTTCGAGATAAAAAATCTCTTCTACAGAAGATCTCCGAACTGAAGCTGTTGCTAGTGGCTGTCCATTTGGTTCTGTCTCATGCCTTCTAAACTCTCTGCGTGTGTGTGGGTGTGTTGTGTGTTTATGTGTGTGCTTGTGTGTGTGTGCTTGTGTGTATGTGCCTGTTCAAATGGACAGCCACTAGCAACAACTTCAGTTAAAATGTGTTTATGTGTGCTTATTTATTGGCAATACTATACAAAAGAATGGTCGGAATTGAAATATACATTAAAAAGTTACCTGTCGATTACAATAAAGTGTGTGTTTATATCAGCGTGCATATACGCATACAAGAATATGTACATGAAGGCATGCGTACAATTTTGAACATACATAGGGATAGACATTTGATAAAATCTAGCAGCAATTATGCACACAAATGCACTCGTCCAGAAAGATAAACTTAAAAAAAAATCTAATACGAAGTAATTGCAAATCACGATTCTAAAATGTCTGTTGGGTCTTGGCCATTAACACGGTGTCAGAATAGAAGAGCCAAAACAGTGATTTATATGTCGATAATGATGTATAAGTGGGAAAACACACACACATATATATATATATATATCTTATTATAATGGAGATTATGTGTTTTTCTGTCTGTAACCGAAACTATATTACTATTCAAGTCACAATTCCCTTAGTTATTTTCGTCATATTCTCCATGATTTTATTTTTATTTTAACATCAATTATTAATAAAATTGTTTTACATTATTAATACTGTTGACCATATCTACTTACTAATAACATACAATTGTATTTATACAATAAAATAGCGGTTTACAGTGTGAACGGGAAGGCTAATTTGCATATTGATATTAAAAATTTGATTTTTAATAAATATTTGCTTAGTAATATTGATTTCTAATTGTTTGGTTTTATTTTTATAAATATGAGCAAAA
>CM042148.1:24086613-24089297 GCA_023376005.1 Doryteuthis pealeii
TTATTAACGAACACAAGACATTTTGTTTTCTTTAGAGCTCTATATTGTATTATCATAAACCCAGATCAAGACAAACACACATTGAGAATTTGGCCTTGAACGGGAGACAGTTATTTTGCCTCCGCCCATTCAGCGCCCAGCCAAAAACTTTCTCATGTCGGCTCTGTCCAATTAGAATCGAGGTGAGCAAAGGGTTAAAATTTTGTCAATCAACAAACTGTGCTTTTCCATAAAACCGTTATTTAAAAATTTTCACGCCTGGTGAGGAAAAACAGAAACACGAGGGAAGATAACTCTTCCAGCCAAACAAGGGCAGATAATCCCACAACAAGAATACTGACGATAGTGCCAGAGTATTAAGAGACTCACTGTCACTTGGTCTCCACTAGAACCTACTAATCATGGTATTATAGCTTTTCAACAATCTTCAAAGCGGTTTAATTGCAGCAGTAAAAATGGTCCGAGTGGATCATTCTACTTTGAGAAGAAGGGGACTTCCGCGACAACGTAAAAAGAAAAGGGTCAAACCAAACCGATTACGGGGGAAATGACTTTTGGTCGTTTCCCGTCAGTTGTCCTCAAAACCATCCAGTCGGCTTTCAATTACAGCATTATCATTATTTCCGTTTATTTCAAGTCAGTAGAAACACATAAGCATATGGATTTCATGAGATTAGACAAGAACAACGCCATTTTGCATATTCCCGCGAACTGACTTGAACTTGCCAATGCCGTTAATGTAGGCCAGATCCTTGGCCTAATTAATTCTCTCTCTCTCTCTCTCTATCTCTCTCTTTTTTTTTCTTTTTTTAAGAGATGTAGATTAATAGTACTATCAAACTAGAACTGTGTGTTAAGCGTCCTGTTGGAATTGCATCTGGAAAAATAGTCCATTGTAATAAGGCCCTAAGAGCTACCTTACCAGAACTACTTATGTCGGCATTAAATGACCCACCGGGTTGATATGCCGTAAAACTAAACAAACCAAACCAAACCAAACCAGGTTACTTTTACAGTCAAATACAAACAGAGAAAAATAAAATCAAACATTTTTTCAGAACCTAAATTAGATTTTTTTTCTTTAAGTTAATTCATTTTACTTCACTTATTTTATTTCTCATTTTAAGAAATGTAGATCAAACTAGAACGTGTGTTAAGCGTCCTGTTGGAATTGCATCTGGAAAAATAGTCCATTGTAATAAGGCCCTAAGAGGCACCTTGCCAGAACTACTTATATTGTATTAATGCGCGGTATGTAAACCACGTAACTTGATTTTAGGCGCAATTTATTCCCGCCAAATCTACTATGCTAAACCCACCTTTCTTCAATAAACCTGTGTAAGACAGACGTGTTATCTTTACCTGTGTTTCTCTATCTCATTCTTCATTGAATATAATGAACGCTTCCGCCAACCAATCGCAACACGTCCCATCGTGGTATTAGCAAACTAGTCTTGCAGACCCATTATTGGGCAAATAATACCCAGGTTGCTTTCCAGCCCTGTCGGCTGGGGCGTTAGAATGCACCGACTGCACCTCTGCAGAGGGGTAAGACTCCCCCAATGAGGCCACCTGTTGGCCGTGGGTGGCGACCCATAATGCTTAAGGATAGAACCCAGGTGGCTGAGCAGTCCATGAATTGCAATATTCCACTTTAGGCTTTTCTTGGGCTAGACGGGTGGTCGGAGAGGCCCCCTCCGATCAATCGGCTGGCCACGTCAAGTCCTAGCACCTATATGATTGCCCCAACCCTATTGCCGTTATGGCAACCCCCAATCCTTCTTATCATATGGGTGCTAGAAGGCGGTGGCTCAGGGTCTACATGTCATGGGAATGACGTTAAACTCTATCTGATGGTGAGGTTCCAGTTCTGGAGGTGTGGGGAATGTGGTGCACCTCTTCATCACCATTGCTCCCTGGTCCACTCTGAGCCGGAGTGGTAGTACCTGTTAGGGTCCCATGTAAGGGTTGAATAGAAAAACATGAGTTTATAAACAAAATTGTATTATCCATTAAGAATGAATTTATTTCACAACTTTGTCGGCATTAAATGACTCACCGAGGTTGATATGCCGTAAAACAAAACAAACCAAACAAAACCAGGTTAATTTTACAGTTTGTATTTACAAACAGAGAAAAATGGTCACTCATAAATGGAAATATGTTTGTGACAAATTTGAATAAATAATTCTATGAGAAAGGTAATGAGATATGATTGCACGTGTCATACCTGATAATTCTCACAGCCACCAAGGTGAAATAGTTAGCAAGCTAGTCTCGCAGATCTATTACTACTGAATAACGAATTTGATCCTAGCTGGATACTCCCTGCTTACGACCTTGTACCACATCCTCCCCGTGCTGCACGGGGCGGGTAATTACCATGGGCGCCCCATCGCGGTGTAATTGTGAGCAAGCTAGTCTCGCAGATCGATTACTACTGAATAGCGAGTTCAATTAATGGATTCACCACACTCGTGACCTTGTGTCACATCCTACACGTGGTCAAAGGTTGGGTAAATACCAATTTGAACAGTACATTGTCACTGGATTAGGCTGATTGGATGGTGTTTAATGGCATATTAACCCTTATGGATTATTTAATGCCAAATCTTGTATGATTTGTAAGCGAATAGTCAGCAGATGAAAATATTCTGGTGGGTTGCAGTCATCCTAATACAGGT
>CM042148.1:24089397-24109397 GCA_023376005.1 Doryteuthis pealeii
GGGAGAGAGATCTAAACACTGAAAATGGAGTAAAAAAGACAACAGTTACATTGATAGATTGAGAAATTAGGTTTGGTCGTTTTACGGCATATCACATCTCTTGCCGAATCAAGTCAATTTGACCGCTCTGTCGGTGGGGCGTTAGAATGCACCGACTGTACCTCTGCAGAGGGGTAAGACTCCCCCAATGGGGCCACCTGTTGGCCGTGGGTGGCGACCCGTGATGCTTAAGGATAGAGCCCAGGTGGATGAGCAGTTCATGACATTCAATACTCCACTTTGGTCCTATCTTGGGCGGTCGAAGAGGACCCCTCCGATCAATCGGCTGGTCACGTCAAGCCCTAGCACCTATATGATTTTCCCAACTCTATTGCCCTTATGGCAAGCCCCAACCCCTTTTTATCATATGGGTGCTAGAAGCGGTGGCTGCTTGTCTACATGTCCTGGAAATGACGATAAACTCTATCTGATGGTGAGGTTCCAGTTTTGGAGGTTTGGGGAATGCGGAGCACCCCTTTATCACCATTGCTCCCTGGTCCACTCTGACCCGGAGTAGTTGTACCTGTTGGGGTCCCATCTATGGGTTAAATAGAAAAATGTATTTATAAAAAAATTGTATTATACATTAAGAATTGATTTATTTCAAAACTTTATCGGCATTAAATGACCCACTGAGGTTGATATGCAGTAAAAAACAAACAAACAAACAAGTCATTTTGATAAACAAAGGACTCAGGACTTAAGTGGCTCCCCAATTAAGTATTGAACAGTCTCCTCACTGCTTAACTTTGGTGATTTAGTGGGAACCGGTGCTCCCATTTAGAATAATAATGTCCAACCAAAACAGCTTTAAATATTTTTCTCGGAAAAAAAAACTTAACCCCTCCCCCCCCAAAAAAAAAACATATCACATCTAATTAGTCCAAATAACCGAAAGACTACCGGTACTACCTGCATATTCATAATTTATTATCATATCCTTATAAAAGTTCTTCTCTCAGTGAATCAACACTTCAAAAACAACAAAATTATTCACAAAATCAACACAACAAAAACAAAAAAAATCTAACATATCACATCTAAAAAAAAAAAAAAAACTCCTCGGGTTGGCCTAAAGTCAGTATCAGTCAAACAGCGAGGGAGTCTATCTCCTTTTCACTAGTGCTAGACAAAGGAGATTGTTTTTGCGTCTGAGGTGAGCGCACACCTACCATCAGCTCCTTACTTTACCGCACAGATCCCTGTGCTACTCATACGCTGAGTTGGCGAGGGCCGGTATCGAACTAGGAACTTTGTGGTTTCTAGCCGAACGTTCTAACGACTGAGCCAACCCGGCCCCTCCTACTAAAAAAACTTTTTTTTTTAAAATAAAAAAGACCCAACAACATATATCACATCTAATTAGTCCAAATAACCGAAAGACTACCGGAACTACCTGCACATTCAAAATTTATTATCATATCCTTGTAAACATTCTTCTTTCGGTAAGCCTGGTTGGTCTTTCTAATTTAGAAATATTGAAAATATGTTTTTTTTCTCCTGTCCGGCATTTCAACCGGTTTTTATTTAACAAACTGTAACTGGTATTTCCTAATTAACAAATGATAGACTAAGTGATCAGCTGGATTGTTGTATACATTTCATTCTCGGTTACTGAAAATCGAAACCAGGATGTACCCTTCTGTAATCAAGCGCTGAGCAGCCTCTTGCAATGTGTCAAATCGGATAGACCAGGCTTCCTAGTAACGCATCTTTACCGAAATTCAAAACGTTAACAAAATCGACGAAAAAGAACGAGAATCGGTAAAAAGGAACGAGGAAAAAAGCACACTAATAAGGTATCGTGTGTTATTCATTAAAAAGTAAATATAAAAAAGTGTAAAATTCTATGTTTTATATTACATAAGTGTACAAACTATTGGCACCAAAAGCGTTGAAGAATATGAAGTTGAAAAATTTTGGGTTGGAACAGTATTCGATCGTGCGTGAAAAAAAATTGGCACAATAAACCATATCTCAAGAATTTGAAAATAAAAGTTTATTGTGACTCATACCACGGCCCACTAATATATACGGCCAACATCTCATATAAGCAGGCAGATTTCAAACAGACCGATTCCCTGACGCACAAAAATCTAAAAGGACGCAATAAAATCGTATCCATGCGTCCCAGTGCTTTTTCTTTTTCTTCCCTCATTATTTCAAGCCAACTGTAAATACATTTCAATAGATTTTAGAAACGAATTACAGAGGATAGGTCACAAGGTAGGTGTTAGACGGCTTTAGTTGTTTCCTCGGATCATAAATAAAAACCCTACGATTTATTAATGGGAAAATGAATAAATAATTTGAATTCTGTTTTTTCTGAGTCACCCTGTATACCGGTGACCCAGAAAAAACAGAACACACAAATTTTGTAATAAAACTGTTAGTTTTAACTGGGGAGGGGGGACGATTACGGTTACGGTTAGGGTTGGGGTTGGGGTTGGGTTTTCGAGAAAAACGCCCTAAATTTTTTTTTTTTTAAAAGTTACACCGCTTCGGCTACGGACTTCAATCGTAGCTGGTTTTTTTTCAGCAGCCACCGGCTAGCGGTTTTTGAGGCAGGAGGCCGGGACGGAACTCTGCGAATATTAAACCCATAAATTTTCCTAATTTTCAAAGTGAATATGTGCGTCCCAGATGTACTAAAATAAAAGCTATCAACATCCTTGCGTATTTGTTTTTTTTCTTCCAATAACAAGATATTTAAGTAAATATAAAAAATGTAAAATTCTATGTTTTATATTACATAAGTGAACAAACTATTGGCACCAAGAGCGTTGAAGAATATGGAGTTGAAAAATAATTTTGGGTTGGAACAGTATTCGATCGTGCGTGAAAAAAAAATTGGCACAATAACCATATCTCAAGAATTTGAGAATAAAAGTTTATTGTGACTCATACCACGGCCCACTAATATATACGCCCCACATCTCACATAAGTAGGCAGAATTCTAACAAGCCGATTCGTTTTATAGTCAATTTATGTCTGTTTCGAAAAATGTTAGAACTCTATATAAATACACAACCTGACTTGAAACCTTGATTCCTTCAAACAAAATGGCAACAACACTGGAATAACAACATCCACAATAAACTCTTCCTAATCAAACACACTTTGGGAGGCTGCAGACCAACTTTAAGGAAGTCTAGAAAGGAACAAGTCATTGTGTCCCGATTACGCATTGGTCATACAAAACTAACACACTCTTATATACTCAAACAAGAACAACAACCACAATGTGAGACATGCCAAACACCTTTGAAAGTTAAACACTTATTCATGGAATGAGATTTTTTGCTCACATCAGAAACCATTATTTTAAAGCAACAATATGAAAGATCTGTTTGAAAATGTTAACATAGAGGATATTTCTCCTTTTTGAGAGAAATAAAATTATACCATAGAATATAGACATGAAACAAATCAATGCCATACAATATAATCCCCAATAATGCTAACACATTGTTAAAACCAATTACTAAAAGTATATATATGAATACACAATATGTATTAAACCCTAAGCGTTAGGCATGATATAACCCCGGACGGGTTGATATGCCGTTAAAATCAATAAACCAACCAACCAACCAACCAATCAACAACTTGCTTGTTTTTGTTTCTTATGAAATATAATGATAAAAGATTGGTGGGTTTATTGATTTTAACGGCATATCAACCCGTCCGGAGTTATGTCATGCCTAACGATTAGGAAGTAATATGTTGTGTATTTATATTTATGTTTTTTTAGAGATTGGTTTTAACAATGTGTTAGCACCATTGGGGATATTGTTGTATGGTATTGATTAAGTTCATGTCTATATTCTATGGTAATTTTATTTCCCTCAAAAAGGACAGAATGTCCTCCATGTTGACATTTTCAAATAGATCTTTCATATTGTTTGCATTAAAATAACGGTTTGTGATGTGAGCAAAAAACCTGCATTCCATGAATAAGTTCTAGATTGTAAACAACAAAATACAGTTATTAATCATTCAGTAATAACTTGATCTCGATAAATATATTTTCTTTTGATCTTAGTCTTTTTTAAACATTATTTTGTATAACTGTATAACATTTTAAAGAATATTTTTGTCAGTTTTTTTACAATCTTTAATTATTACATTTCCGAAGAAAAAAGAAACATCAAAAACATACAAAAAAAAGAGAAGGGGGAGGGACAAAGGAGAAAAAAATGAGTAGCTAACTAACTAGTTTCTTTTTACTTTGTCCCTCCCCCTTCTATTGAAAAATACATCTCTTATTATAATGGAGATTGTGGGTTTGTCTGTCTGTAACCGAAACTATATTACTATACAAGTCACAATTCCTTTAGTTATTTACATCATATTCTCCATGATTTTATTTTTATTTAAACCTCAATTATTAATAAAAATTGTTTTACATTACTTACACTGTTGATCATATCTACATACTAATAACATGCAATTGTATTTATATATACAACAAAATAGAGGTTTACAGTATGAATGGGAAGGCTAATTTGCATATTGATCTTAAAAATTTGATTTTAATAAATATATGCTTAGTATTATTGATTTCTAATTGTTTGGTTTTATCTTATTGAATATGAGCAAAAATCTCTTCAATAAATCTTAAAAGAAATCCCTTAACAAGAAGAAATAACTGTAATATTATTCTTTACTTCCTATTTTAACTAAACAGTTTAATTAGGAAAATTTACCAATGAAAGACGGGATTAACGGAACATGATGGAAGAGTTAGTTTCAAAGTTGTTCTATTTTTCAATCATACCCCCTCTGTTCAAAATCTTTTTATCTACATTCTTATTCAGTTTCATTAGCCTTTCTAATTTAATATGATATTTTATTATAAAATTTAACTAAAATACTTGCACCCGGAGGGTGCATATATTTGCTAGTTTTTTTAATAATGAATCTATTAGTGGGTCTTTTTAAAGTTCATATATATATATATATATATATATATATATATATATATATATATATATATATATATATATATATATTATATATGAAAAAGGTAAAATGGATATTAATCCGACAATATGTGAAGAAAATTTTATAGAAAAGAAACAACAAAATTTTATATGTTTTGCTGACAAACGTTTGTTTCGACCCTATGAAGAGGTCTTTTTCAAAGCAAATGGAAAAACAAACTAAACTTTTTGAAACTTTTACTGCAAACTCTTTTCAGTTTTTTCATTAATAAAAATGCTTATAATTTAAAAATAAAATTTATTTTATTTTTAAACACAAAATACGCATTTTTAAACATTTTTTAAAAATTTCCGGTAATGAGCGAGAGCGTTCTGTGCCTCGGGATCTATGATATTTTAGTTTGTTTTTCCATTTGCTTTGAAAAAAGACCTCTTCATAGGGTCGAAACAAACGTTTGTCAGCAAACATATAACATTTTGTTGTTTCTTTCTATAACTTTTCTTCATATATATATATATATATATATATATATATATATATATATATATATATATATGGCACAGCAGAAATATCTCCCACATTTTTAAACTGTCACCAAATAATAATAATACGTCTATGTAAGTATATATATAATATATATATATATATATATATATATATATATATATATATATATATATATATAATAACTGGTTGGTGTATTTTTGTAGAGTTTTAAACAGATATACATTGACTATAAAACGAATCGGCCTGTTAAAATTCTGTCTGTTTATGTAACATGTGAGGCCGTATATATTAGTGGGCCGTGCTCATAGTAATTTCATTTCACGTTGCATGTTCGAACTACAGCAGAACCTTAACTTACGTTCCGCTCGTAACTCAATTCCCACGGATATCGAATCAATTTTTCCCATTGAAATAAAGTGAAAGGACATCGATACGTCCCACAAAAAAAAAATCCTAATTTTTGTATTTTTTTTTAATATGAAAAAATAGCAGTGTATTATCTAAAAAATGAACTAGAATGTAATAAATTATGTGCTGCAATATGTTTTATAAAAACTATTTTTCTTTGGTGTAATGAATTTGGAAACTTTTAGCGCAGTCGGTAGAGCATCGGCTTGGAATCCCAAGGTTCCAGGTTTAATACCGGCCCTCGCTAACTCAGCGTATGAGTAGCACAGCGGTCTGTGCGGTAAAGTGGGGAGCTGATGGTAGCGCTCCACCTCAGACGCAAAAACAATCTCCCAGGTCTAGCGCTAGTAAAAAGGGGATATACTCCCTCGTTGTCTGGCTGATACCGACTTTAGGCCTAGGCCACCCGACAACGTTACTTTTACTTTATATTACACTCACACACACACACACACACACACATATACATATATATATATATATATATATATATATAATGTGTGTGTGTATGTGTGTGTGTATGTGTTATATCGACATCTCTCTCTCTCTCTCTTCTCTCTCTCTCTCTCTCTCTATATATATATATATATATGGTAATACGGTGAGGAAATTAATCCGACAATATGAGAAGAAAATATTTTAAAATATAACAAACACAGGATGTTATGATTAGTGGAAACAATTTTATGTGTCAATACTTAAGCATTTCGGTATATTGTTAAATTAACGGTTGATAACATCATATTCACACATTCACCATACACTTAATATCTTTAATTTTGTCCCTCACATAAACATTACTTAACAGTGTCCTGAAGATGGTACAATATACTGAAATGCTTAAGTATTGACACATAAAATTGTTTCCCCTAATCATAACATCCTGTGTTTGTCATATTTTTTAAATATTTTCTTCTCATATATATATATATATATATATATATATATGTTGTGTGTGTGTGTGTGTGTGTGTGTGTGTATCATATCGACTTTACTTACTCATTAACACTATACGTGAATTTTATGTGATGTAAAAATTTTTCTTGATTATTTCTCATAATATATATATATATATATATATATTTATTTGTTTAATTTTTTAAATATAAAAGTTTTTCATAAGCAACTACCCAGGTTTCAGGTTATTTCACCATCGTCAGTCTGCTCAATCTCCTGGTGTTTATTTGAAGAGATTTTGTGTTGTTATGTTTATGTTTATGGACCGCAAATTACGTCGGTTGATTATTGATTAAAGCTCTTACAAATTTGTGGTTGAGCACTGTGATTTGTTTTTTTCATCCCAAAACAAAATTTTAATATATATATATATATATATATATATAATGAATTTGAAACTTAAATATTTTAGTGAACATATTAAGATAAGCGTATAGGGAGGTAAAATTTCAGTTCTCAACACAAAGCAAAAAAATCGACCGACTGACATTTTTTAACTAGCAAAACTCATAAATTGGGACACTCGTAAATCAAGGCACCACTGTATTACTAATTCAGAAACATTCGAGAAAGCAACATAAATAAGTTTTGCCGATGACTTTGGGAAGAGTTATTAGCATACCAGAAATAGTTCAGATAACCGAAATCTCTTCTTTGTATGCTTGATATTGTTAACACAACATTTTGTATGAAACATTGTATTAACAAGAAAAAATACGAAGAAGGGGTTCCCTTGTTCAAACAATTTCTGGTAACATAAATAAGATTGGTAAGTGATCCCTAAAGGTCAGAGCCCATTCCGCCCTTCTATTTACCCATAGCTGGAGAGAGAATATTTGGATGCATAACTTTCCCTATGGTATAAGGGTATTTGTCGCTCATCCCACTTATGAGGGCTGGACACAAGGTCTCATTTTTATGTGGGCGCATACAAATTATCCATCCCGTCGATCCCCCTCAAGGGGGGCAACTGGGATCGACGTTATTAATTTTACTTTACCGGTCCAGTGGCCGAAGCACACTGGAACTCCAGCCGAGGCCAGGTGGATAGGTAAGGGTATTGGCCTCATACCCCACTTGTATGGGCTGGGCACAAGGCCTCGTTTTAACGTGGGCCCACCCACAAGCCGTAGTTCATGGGTGGGAAAGAACAAAAATTGCGTCGATCCCCTCGGCATTCCCTCTCAAGGGGGGCGCCTCAGGCGCTGGGCAATAAACCCAGCCCTGTCCCCAAGGGGGCAGGTATTGCCTGGGGGAAAGCCCCCTGGAATCGACGCTATTATTTGTACTTTACCGGTCCAGTGGCCGAAGCACACTGGACCCCCTGCCGAGGCCGGTGATAGGTAAGAGTCTCAGAGCAAAGCACCTGGAACAGATACTACACTCCGACCCCCCCCTATGCCAGGGAAGTATATTCCCTATGGTATAAGTGCAATGTGAAATGCCAACAGCATCTTGCAGGATTTGAACTCGGGTCGTCGTATTCATTTTCTACGACAAAAACCATTAGAACACGCGCCTCCAAATGTTGTGAATGAGATCGTTTCTCCCGATATGTTTACGGTTGCTGTTGGGTAATCCTTAACTTGTTCCTCGTAAATTCCTACTATAAAATAAACTGAACCCTCATTTTATGTCTGTGTTTTTGCAATAAATGTTTTATTTTTCTTGCACTCGTTATTCTAAACTTTTAAAATATACACATTGAAGTGAATATTAAAATAAATAAATAAAATATATTTAGTATTGTAAAATAACGGTGTAAGAAAAATAAAACATTTATTGCAAAAACACGGACTAAAATGAGGGTTCAATTTATTTTATGGTAGGAATTTACGAGGAACAAGTTAAGGATTACCTACTGTTGTTCCATAGAATTCTCAGTCTTTGTTGTAATTGGAAATGTGATCGTTGTTTAACACAGATATTTCCATTGTAAGTTTTCCAGTCGAATGATGGGACATATATTTTTTTATTGCGTATTTACAGTCGTAGTTGTTTTGTTTTTGCGAAAGTGGAAATTTCTGAAAATCTTAGATTTTCGGCTAAAGATTCCGAGAAAGTTTTTATGTATTCCGGAAAAATGTGGTGGGAAGATCAGAGAAATTTGGATACACTGTTAGGTGTAACTTTCTCTTGTATTCAGGTTATTATGACAGTCCTCTTATTTGTGAAGGAGTGTGTGGAGAGCAGTAGGTTTTGTTTTTTTAAAGATATTTTCGAATCCTTCGAATTTGTATATCATCCGTATTCAAAGATACTCATAGGTACCCGTCCTGCGTCCCTGACACACAAAAATCTAAAAGGACGCAATAAAATCGTATCCATGCGTCCTAGTGTTTTCTTTTTTTCCTTCATCATTTCAAGCCAACTGTAAATACATTTCAATAGTTTTTTTAAGAAACGAATTACACAGGATAGGTCACAAGGTAGGGGTTAGACGGCTTTAGTTGTTTCCTCAGATTATAAATAAAATCCCGACGATTTATTAAGAAACTTTAGTTGGGACCCATAAAGGGTATATTCGCAGAGTTCCATCCGGCCCCCTACCTCAAAAACCGCTATTATTTCAGTTTGAGTTGGTACTACTAGAATAGGCTCAATTCTAATCTGAGGTTTATTTCACAAATTTGAAAAAAATGATTTGAAAATTCAAGTAAAATTAAGATGAAAGAAAAATAGTAACTAGTTTAAATGTCACCCTATCGGACGGGAGTTAAGCTTTTCTATTCCCAAATTCATTTTCATATTTAAAAAATTGTTATCGTACAAAAAAAATTCGTCGCAAAAAAAACAACAAAAAAACACGTAAAAATCGCCGAAAACAATTGCAGTCATTAAAACTTGGGAATCCAAAATTTCAGAATTGTGTCCGGATTCGATCCGGAATATTTTTGATTTGCTCCCGGAGTCGGCCTAATGTTGGACTACGGCCTCTAGGAATAAAGTTGAGAAGAAAAAAAAGACACACACACTGATATTTGCATTCACTATTAGTGATATCAATTCTGCAAAAACTTAATAGTGCTTCATCTAATAACAATCACGATACTATTAGTAGTGAACGAGGTGTTTACTATGTATATTTTTGACACTGTATCGTCTATCCTGGATGATTCAATGTTATATGAACTGTGATATGATGGCAGCCCCAGTACGTGACTTTGACTCATTGAAAAGCTAAACAGCATAGAAATTAATGGGATCAGACGTTTGCTGATTAAAAGAAGCATTTTTCCCTTTTTTTTCCAGCGCAGACCACCTGCGTTCGGCTAACGGACAACCAGATATAATCAGTACCTCACTACCTGTGATGCCCTTATCTTACCCCCCACCCCACCTTTTTAATCAAGAAGTGAGTTCTTTAAAAGAAGCGCTTTGATGTGTTTTTGTTAATTAAAAAGAAGAAGAAAAAATGTTCATCTAATTTTGATATTATGCTAAGTGTGTGTTTATACCTTTCACCTATTAGACGCACTTTGTGACACCGGATTTATTTGGTTGGTTTAGTTAGGTTTTTTATTTATTTATTTTACGGCATATCAACTTCGGTGGGTCATTTAATGCCGACAAAGTTTTGAAATAAATTCATTCTTAATGCCGCCCTGTCGGTGGGGCGTTAGAATACACCGACTGCACTTCTGCATATGGGTAAGACTCCCCCAATGGGGCCACCTGTTGGCCGTGGGTGGCGACCCGTGATGCTTAAGGATAGAGCCCAGGTGGATGAGCAGTTCATGACATGCAATACTCCACTTTGGCCCTATCTTGGGCTAGACGGGCGGTCAGAGAGGCCCCCTCCGATCAATCGGCTGGTCACGTCAAACCCTAGCACCTATATGATTTTCCCAACCCTATTGCCCTTATGGCAAGCCCCAACCCCTTTTTATCATATGGGTGCTAGAAGGCGGTGGCTGCGGGTCTACATGTCCTGGGAATGACGTTAAACTCTATCTGATGGTGAGGTTCCAGTTTTGGAAGTTTGGGGAATGTGGAGCACCCCTTCATCACCATTGCTCCCTGGTCCACTCTGACCCGGAGTGGTAGTACCTGTTAGGGTCCCATCTATGGGTTAAATAGAAAAATGTATTTATAAAAAAATTGTATTATGCATTAAGAATTTATTTATTTCAAAACTTTATCGGCATTAAATGACCCACTGAGATTGATATGCCGTAAAACAAAACAAACAAACAAACAAATCATTCTTAATGGATAATCAATTTTTTTCATAAACATTTGTTCTACTTAACCCATAGATGCGATCCTAACAGGTACTACCACTCCGGGTCAGAGTGGACTAGGGAGCTGATGAAGTGATAGCAATTTAATCTAGCTTTATCAATTATTGACCCCCCCCCAAAAAAAAATTCAGACAAATGAAACGGAAGTTTTATAAGAAGAATAAGAAATTTATTTATCAATAGTAGGTACAAGTTATAAAGAATAAGTAAAAGAAAACTTTATTTTTGTTAAACTACTATTGAAGGGAGGCCATGCCTAATAGCGTGAAGCTAAACCCATGGACATGACCACCCTTGGACGCTCACAGGAAACGATACAAGACACACCAGACAACACAGACATATAGATATATATCATGAGACAAATTAGCCGTGTGAGAATCTAACTGCAAATCTGTTGTTTATAAGAGGCAATAAAATGCCTTTTCAAAAGTTTTTTAAGAACAAAATAATTTACCGAAACAAACTTCACCTTTTCCTCCTTTTCTTCATCAAACAATACCGACTGAATAGTGTTCCAAGAATTAAGTGCATTAAAACGAATCGAATTATGCCCAAAACTAACCGTGTTGATGATAGGGAAATTAAACAAACCAGTTTGGTCAGCACGAGTGACTTTAGACAGGCTGAATGTCCCACGATTACAGGTATTTGCCTCATACCCCACTTGTATGGGCTGGGCACAAGGCCTCGTTTTAACGTGGGCCCTCCCGCTATTACATTTTGTCACTGCTTTGCTTGATTGCAATGTTTACTTATTTTAAAGCAGAAAGATATTCGATGAATATGTATTGCGATACTTATAGCTATGCTCACGATTCAAAGTTAACTCGTGTTAACTGCTGTTTCCTTTATGGCAAAAATTCTTTCGGTTGTTTCACTTGCCTTTTGCTAATAGTAGAATAGACATTTAATCCCGAACCGAGAATCGATAGCTTTGATGTCGACTCTAATGGCGTTTCTTTTGTATCCAAATGTAGACGGACGATTTCGAGGTGCAATCTACGTTATTTACGGGCGACAAACACCGGGATCAAATATGGCCGAGCAACCATTGTGTTACGCATTATTATCATTATGATCCTCTTCTTTTTGATATTATTATTTGGAATGCTCATAATAAAAGCAAAGATCGAATTTGTATTTAACCATTATGGAGATTAATTAGATTTTAAAATATTTATTGGCTCATACCAAATAATGGTAGAATCTAAAACATTCAAACAGAGCTAATTAACAATTAATGAAACAGTTTGACCCGTATCCGTTCAATGCAATTTATAAATGCATTTCAAACGATGGCTGTACTTACTTTTTGTTTGTTTGTAATATATATACAAATAAGAAAAGAGGCAGATTCTAATTGAGAAAACGCTTTGCAAAAAAAGAAAAGAAAAAAAGCTGCATTAATTTATTAGAATTTATAACATATCGAAGAATCTTTGTCAATGTATTGGCAACGAATTAATTATATTGAATCGTTAATGTTTTACTGGATGGCTTAGCAAGTGCAGAGAATAACTTAAGTCTTCATTTTCTAATAAATTAATACATTTTAGGAGTTATAAATTTACGTTTTTTTCTTCTTCTTTGCATTAAACTTTATGAACAAACGGTGTGTATTCTATTCTGTGCCAATTCTAAAACCTCAGGCTGTAATTACCAACATCATATATTGTTGTTGGCATCCTTCCATATATCAGAGATAGTGGAGTAGTGTCCAAGTAATTTTTTAACTACATAGCCTGGGCGGGTTCATATGTAGGATGAGCTGTTGCCCAAGCAGTAAATACCCCCTATCCCCACTGCCGCGGATCCAAAGGAAAGGTAAGGAACCAATGCAGTTTGGCAACGTAGTGTCACAAGAGTTGCTGGTTAGCACTGGATTTCAGCATCACACCATCTTAGGGACTCCGGTTTCTGATTTGTTTTCGGGATTTACACCACTAGCATTTACTTGAAAGGCAGCGAAGGTTTTGTGCCGGACTTTTCCTTGACTTAGATAAGGGTAAGAAGCCCCTATTGAGAGAAACGGTTACTATGTGGAAAAATAGGGATGTGATCACAGAGGAGCAGCTTCATTTTGATGTATGATACATGTTTCTGTGTTGGTAATTATACCCGTCCTAAACAAAATGGCATTACTTTTTGATTCCCATATGTGGAGAAGTAGTGATGTGATCCACAGAGGACCAGTTTCATTTTGATGTAGGATACGTGTTCCTATGTTGGTAATTATACCTATCCTAAACAAAATGGAATTACTGTTTGACTCCCCCATGTGGAGAAGTAGGGATGTGATCCACAGAGGACCAGTTTCATTTTGATGTATGATAGATGTTCCTGTGTTGGTAATTATACCTGTCCTAAACAAAATGGCATTACTTTTAGACACACCCTCGTATCATACTGTGGTATATCCACAGGTCCTGCTAGTTAACTACTAATCATATTCACCAAAATATCAGATTTGTTTGCATCAAAAGTGTCAGTTGAATCTTAGCCAACCAACAGTTGGTGTCTTCGTCTCCTATTGTGAAGAAACACATCCTTTCTGTTCTTTCCGTTTTAGTTTGCTTATTTAACGTGAGAAATAACCGAACTCGTTCGACTGATCCATTAAATAGAAGAGTATTTAATGAGGATGTATATATACATACACACACACACACACATATATATATATATATATATATATATATATATATATATATATATATATATTTATACTCATGAAGCCAATATTTGAATTGTGCTAAACATGATCCCCGAATTTACAATACAATGAATGACCGGGCACGTTGCATCTTTGCTTGTCATACACCGGAGGGAGGGGGGAGGTTATTAGAATTCTTACCAGATCTTTTTGTCATTGAAATGTAGATGAGACTATTTGGGCGGGAGATAATGTTTTAATAACAGAATGACACAGCATTCTTGTTTGTTGTCAAAAGATTTGCAAAGTGCTTATCCAAAATAAAAACAACAAGTCTTGTTTTTTTTTTAAATTGACACGTACAGAATCAGCCAGCACTTCATTTGAGCAAAAAATATTTGTTTGCATATATATATATATATATATATATATGTGTGTGTGTGTGTGTGTGTGTGTGTGTGTGTGTGTGTAAAATGAAAATGGAAGTGAATCCGACGGTATGTTGAAAAGAGAAATAAAGAAAAGAAAGTGTCGTATACTCTCTTTCCTTACTTTCTTACTTCTATTCTTCTAGCGTCTGGATTTCGTCTTGGGGACTTTGTGTCTGGTCTTCCATTGAGGATTTCTCATTTATCAGAAGCCCTGTGTCATTGGTAGTTTTTAGATAATAACACCAGACTTCGATTTAACTTAGATCATATTTTATTCTGAAATCCCCACTAGACTACCTGCGCAGATTGAGTCGGCACCGTGCATAACACGACTTACCACCGTCGTGGTTTTTGGCCGATCTGACTAAAAATCTCTTTCTAATCTAAACCGGAAGAGGGTTTTCTCCACCGATTCTCACGGTATCTTCCGGAAGGATCAGGACTGAGGTCAATCCTTGTCATTCAATCCTTCAAGGCCGCCGGCTGAACTTATAACAGCCATTTTGGTTTCTACACTACTGTACATAAATATTAGGAATCTAATATTTATGTACAGTAGTGTATTGAATGGATAAAATAGGATATTTTAATTAATTTAACTTATACGTGTTTCGGTCAGAAGTTTTATCCATGTGTACATTGTTCTATCTATTATTATTTTTAAATGACAAAATAAGGATTTACTCTTCCTCAGAGTAAATCATTATTTTTTAAAAATAAAATTCGTTGGAACGCGGAGAATTGATTTACTCTGAGGTAGGTTGATATTTCTTTGTGTGCGGAACATTTCTACATTTTTTCTATTATTATTATTTCATTTCATTTTGTTATTTAAAGATGATAATAGATAGAACAATGTACACATAGATAAACTCCTGACCGAAACACGTGTAAATTAAATTAATTAAAATATCCTATTTTATCCATTCAATACTTTCTTTCCTTTCTTTCTCTTTTCATATATATATATATATATATATATATATATATATATATATATATATATATATATATATATAAAAGTGTTGTTATGGGTCCAACGGGAGAAAATTAAATACTTTATAAAACGGAAGGTCCGCAAAATGGATTATGTTTTATTATTATTATTATTATTATTATTATTATTATTATTATTATTATTATTATTATACACTAGCGACACGTGTTTCAGATCTTCTGATACTTTCTTCATTCTGTCAAATCTTTTTAACTAACTGTAGCAGTAGGAATAGGTAGGAGGAGGAGCTCACAAGTTTCTAAGAAATGTTATGATACTACTGTTACTGCTACTATTGGTTTAAAAAGAACCATGGGAAGATCACACCACTTCACACCTGATGATGGCACTAGGTAATGCAGAAAGTACTAGTGTAAGAACCTTCGGTGGATTCATTCACCAATTTTACCCTGATATAAAAAAAAGATGGCCAGGCAATTGGAAAGGATAGAAAAGCTAAAATTTGATATATGAGCGAGCTTCAGATGCGCTTATATTAATTAGTTCATTAAATCATTTAAAGTTTCAAATTTATTACACCAAAGAAAAATATTATTCATGAAAAATAAACATTAAAACATATTACAGCACCTCCGATCTCACTGACAAGCTAAAGCGACAATTCTTCCAGGCTGTGGTTATATCAGTACTGCTGTATGGCTGCACCACCTGGACCCTAACAAAGTACCTTGAGAATAAGCTAGATAGGAGCTGCACAAGAATGCTGCGTGTAGTCCTGAACAAGTCGTGGAAACAGCACCCCACAAGTAAGCAAATACATGGTCACCTGTCCCCCATCTGAAAACCAACTAGACGAACTAGACATGCAGGACACTGTTGAAGAAGCGGGGACGAGCTTATAAGCGACGTTCTCCTGTGGACGCCAACACATGGATGTGCTAACGTAGGACGCCCACTAAGGACCTACATTGACCAACTATGTGAGGATGCTGGATGCTGCGCAGAGGAGCTCACAGGTGCAATGAGTGATAGGGATGTTTGGCGAGAGATTGTCATGGATATCCGTGCTACTTGCACGAAATGATGATGATGATGATGATGACAGCACCACATTCAATCTTATTATATTTTTATACAACACAGTACTATTTTTTTTATATAAAAAACAAAGTATCAAAATTTTTCAGGGGGTGGAACGGATTAATGGCATTTCAGTTTATTTCCATGGGTAAATTGATATACGAAAAAATTGAGTTACGAGCGGAACGAATTACATTCGTAAGTCAAGGTATCCACTGTATTTTGTTGCATATTTCTAACTATTTCCACTCTACATATGTGTATATTAGGTATACCCAAAATTGACCTAAAATCCGTTTTTGACAAAATGAATTTAGCCCCCCCCCCTCCATAATTTACCAAAAATCAGGGAATTATCGGATTTTAATGAAATTTTCAGTGTTGATTTATCAATGAATGAACTTTATAATGCATTATTTATTTTATTTCAATACTTTCTGATTTTTTTCAGGTCACTTAATTTTGAACCCCCCCCCTTATTTTGGGGGCGTAAAATCTCGGCGAGTTGGTCAGCGTTTGATACTAATTACAGTAGAAATAAAAAGATAAAAGACCGAAGTTGTGAATAGAAAAAAATTAAAAAAAATTAAGGGGAATATTCTATGAGAAAATAAGTACCGAAAATCGGAAAATAAAATGTAAAAAATAAATAAAGGAAAAATTTTTTGGAGATTTCTTTTTTACGCATTTCGATAATTATTTAATTGGCTATTATCTTATAAAAGAAAAAAAATTATACATCAATATTTTTTCAGCTCAAAAAGGGAGGGGGCCTAAATTTTCAATCGAGTTTTTCATCAAAACGTATACTTTGATTGACTAAAATAAGGTTTGCATTAAATAGATATTTATTTCTAGAATCTAAAAATATAACATTTTAAACTTAACATCAGAATATTCATATTTTAAATGAATTTTATATATTAATTTTTCATAGCAAAAATACTTAATTAAAGTTTTGAAATAAAATAACTGAGGCATTATAAATTCATTAATTGATAAATATATACTGAAAATTTCATTAAATCGGATAATTCTCTGATTTTTGGTAATTTTTAAAAATCGCTAATGTTACATTAATTTTGTAAACACGCCATTTATAAAGACCGTTTATGGCCGAACGCGATTGAAATTGACAAAAAAATCATTTTGAATGTATTAAAAATGAATTAAATGTGTAATAATATTATTTTGCTTTTTTATTGATGGTCATTATGTTACTACTTATTGATTTAGACAAAAGTTTGACCTTAAATAATAGATTTAATTAATTTTAATTCGTTTTTTAAAAAAATGTAGCAGCCGAATTTTGGCTATCCCTAGTGTATATACTATATGTGTATGATATTCAAGCACATACTATATACACGTACGCAGACTTACACTCAAACACGCCTACCTGCACACACCCACAGGAACCCATACATTAACATACATGCAGAAATAACGACAAACATCTAAATATACAGTGGTGCTTTGCGTTACGAGTTTATTTAGTTACGCTCATAAACTCAATTTACTCGTATATCAAATCAATTTTTCCATTGAAATAAACTGATATGATATTATCCGTTCCAGCCCCACCCACTAAGAAGTCCTTAATTTTTTGTCACGTTTTTTTTAAAATAAGAAAAAATAAAACTGTATATTTATTATATATTAAAAACAGTATTGTGCAATAAAATAGAATGTATGAATAGTGTGTTGTAATATGTTTAATGTTTATTTTTTATGAATAATATTTTCTTTGGTTGGTTGGTTTATTGATTTTAACGGCATATCAACCCGTCTGGGGTTATGTCATGCCTAAGGAAGTAATATATGTTGTGTATTTATATTTATACTTTTTAGTAATTAGTTTTAACAATGTGTTAGCACCATTAGGGATCATGCTGTATGGTATTAATTAAATTCATGTTTATATTCTATGGTATAATTTTATTTCCCTCAAAAAGGACAGAATGTCCACCATATTGAGATTTTCAAATAGATCTTTCATATTCTTTGGCGTAATGAATTTGGAAAATTATGTTTTTAGCGAAGTTATTAACATAAGCATATCTGAAGCTCGCCGGTATCTCACATTTTAGCTTATAACACAATGCAAAAAAAAATTGACTCTGTGACAGCTCGCAACTGGAAAAATTCGCAAGATGGGAAACTTGTAAGTCAAGGTACCACTGTACCTGCATACACATACGTATATGTGGTTTCGTGTATTTTTCTAGTCTACCTTTGTGTATGTTTCGGCATATACTTTAATAAACAGCAGTAGCATCTTCTTCTTCTTCTTCTTCTTCTTCTTTTTTTTTTCTTCTTCTTCTCTTTTCTCTTCTTCTTCTTCTTCTTCTTCTTCTTCTTCTTCTTCTTTCTTCTTCTTTCTTCTTCTTCTTTTTTTCTTCTTCTTTTCTTCTTCTCTTTTTCTCATTTCTTCTTCTCTTCTTCTTCTTCTTTCTTCTTCTTTCTTTTCTTTCTCTCTTTTCTTCTTTTCTTCTTCTTCTTCTTCTTCTTCTTTTCTTCTTCTTCTTCTTCTCTTCTTCTTCTTCTTTTCTTCTTCTTCTCTCTTCTTCTCTTCTCTTCTTCTCTTCTTCTTCTTCTTCTTCTTCTTCTTCTTCTTCTTCTTCTTCTTCTTTCTTCTTTTCTTCTTCTTCTTCTTCTTCTTCTTCTTCTTCTTCTTCTTCTTCTTCTCTCTTCTCCTTCTCTTCTTCTTCTTCTTCTTCTTCTTCTTCTTCTCTCTCTTCTCTTCTTCTTCTTCTTCTTCTTCTCTTCTTCTTCTTCTTCTTCTTCTTCTTCTTCTTTCTTCTTCTTCTTCTTCTTCTTCTTCTTCTTCTTCTTCTTCTTCTTCTTCTTCACCTTTGCACACATCTATCTATCAAACACAACTTGAAGAACAGTTAGTGTCTGTTGTTGTAATTGTATTTTGACGCAGGGACAGCGCGCTGGACTCAGTGCGTCCTCAGTCGCCTCTGGATCGGCTTACTCGCTTCCTGAAGATAATTAAAAGTAAACAAACTTCAAAACCATATGTCATTGTGATGTCAGTGAAAAAAAAAGGGGGGGGGAGGGTCCAGTGCTGATTGTTTCCCGTCAATTCTTACCTGGCTGATGGGATCTCCTCTTCACGTGGCACAAAAATGGATGACACTTGTAGGATCCTGTTCTCATTCATGTATGAATTTCTTCTCACTATCAGTTTCTGATGTTAGGTTGATGAAGAAATTTCCGGTGCCATCTTTTGCACAATGTTAAAGAAATCTTAGAAGCGTCTTTAAGGCTTACTTTGATTTTTTTATTGTTTGTGTCATAAGTCAACTGTAGTGTCTATTTACCCATTAGTAAGTAAGTAAAGTAAAGTCGTCGGGGCGGCCTAATGTCGGTATCAGCCAGACAGCGAGAGAGTCTATCCCCTTTTCAATAGCGCGAAACCAAGGAGATTATTTTAGCATCTGAGGTGGAGCCCACATCTACCATCATTTCCTTACTTTACCGCACAGATCCCTGAGCTACTCATACGCTGAGTTGGCGAGGACCGGTATCGAACTAGGAACCTTGTGGTTTCTAGCCGAACACTCTACCGACTGAGCTAACCTAGTAGGTCAATTTTTCACTTTTAAAAAAATATCAATTTCTCTCGAACAGCGAAAGTTGTGTGTTAGTATAATGAATACAGATACCAAAAATTAGATCTCTTGCTTGAATCCTTGATTAAGGAAATAGCATTAAAGATCGTCTGATAGAATGCACCAAAAATCCTCTTTTTTTAAACATTGGG
>CM042148.1:24114397-24146897 GCA_023376005.1 Doryteuthis pealeii
TTCCTAGGGGACCAACATGATATTATTTTAACTTTCATGTCTGATTTTTTAGAATGGAAAGACTCGGACGCAGTTCCTTCTTGAAAGTCAGGATAAATGTTGGTTCAGAAAACAATAGAAAATAACACCTGTTATACCCATTGATTAGCAAGGTAATCTCGCACAGCCATTACTACTGGAGGGGTGCTTGTGGTGTAGTAGTTAACATGTTGGACTGTGATACGGTAGCAAAGTTAGTTCAAAATCCAGTCTCGCTATTACGTTCACTTTCGGACTAATAACCTAGGAAAGGCATGAACTCGCTAATTCCTCGCCCCCTATGGATTAAATAGGACCACTAATATTCTTCTTAATGATGGTTCTGGCATTAAATAACCCACGATGCTTGATATGCCATTAAACAAAGAAACAAAAAACAAATTGAGTTTTTTGTTTCATTTTCGATTTTAATTGTGAGTTTTCTAGGAAAATAATTTGGACCAACTTACCTTTAAGCACTCCAAGGGCGACCTGGATTCAGAGGGACGTGTTTCGCTTTACACCGTTAACATCCGGTTGTTTGTTACCAGACGTTTTTTAGACGCATTTTTTTTTAATTATAAAACTAACTGCTAACCCTAACACCTAACCCTAATCCTAACAAACAACCGGATGTTGACGGTGCAAAGCGAAACATGTCCCTCTGTATCCAGGTCGCCTCTGGGGTGTTTAAAGGTAACTTAGTCCAATAATTTTTCAAAGGAAAGTGGGAAAATTTAATTTGAGAATCAGCAGGTGTCTGCAACGTGGCTGTGATACTTGCACATTCTTTTAACGACACCAGCAGTCAGGTTTCAAAATAAAGTAAAAACCCAAGATTTTAGATACTGCTTATTTTTTATTCATCCCTTTTTTTTTTTTAATTATTAGTACTAAATAATATATACACCCTCCGGGTGCAAGTATTTAAGTTTTAATGTAATAAACTATTATATTAAATGAGAAAGGCTGATGAAACTAAATAAGAATGCAGATAAAAATATTTGAAACAGAGGGAGGTATAATCGAAAAATAGAATAACTGAAACTTACTCTTCCATCACTCCCATCTTTCATTGCTGAATTTTCCTAATTTAACTATTTTGTTAAAATAGAAAGTAAAGAATAAAATAACAGTTATTTCTTCTTGTTAATGGATTTCTTTTAAGATTTATCCCCGAGATTTTTGCTCATATTTATTAAGGTAAAACTAAACAATTAGAAATCAATACTACTAAGCACATATTTATTAAAATCATTTTTTTAAAAAAATATCAATATATAGCAAATTAGCCTTTCCGTTCACACTGAAAACCACTATTTTGTTGTATATATAAATAGACTTGCATGCTATTAATATGTGGCTCCAGCCAACGCCGGGGGTCCAGTGACTTCAGCCCTGGATCTTTACAAGTTAACAGCGTCGATCCCAGGGGGCTATCCCCCCAGGCAATACCCGCCCCCTTGATGTAAAGGGGCAGGGCTGCCCCTCCCTTGAGGGGTAATGCCGACAGGATCGACACATTTTTTCCACCTGACACCCATGAGTCTCGGCTTGTGGGTGGTCCCACATAAAAATGTCCTGTAGATATGGCCAACAATATTAATAATGTAAAACAATTTTTATTAATAATTGAGTTTTAATAAAAATAAAATCATGCAGAATGTGACGTAAATAACTAAGGGAATTGTGACATGAGTAGTAATATAGTTTCTGTTACAAACAGACAATCATACAATCTCCTTTATAATAAGATTTAAAAAAACTCAAACCAAGAATGGATAAGCTCCCGGCATTTGAAAGATTAACGCAACATTTCCTTCCTTTTATTATTATCTCAGTTTAATGGTTTAGTTTGTTTTGTTTTACTGCATATCAAACTCAGTGGGTCATTTAATGCTGATAAAGTTTTGAAATAAATTAATTCTTAATAGATACTCAATTTTAAATATATATATACATTTTTCTATTTAACCCATAGATGGGATCCTAACAGGTACTACCACTCCGGGTCAGAGTGGACCAGGGAAAATGGTGATGAAGGGGTGCTCCACATTCCCCAAACCTCCAAAACTGGAACCTCACCATCAGATAGAGTTTAACGTCATTCCCAGGACATGTAGACCCTAGCACCCATATGATAAAAAGGGGTTGGGGCCTTAATGGCAATAGGGTTGGGAAAATCATATAAGTGCAAGGGCTTGACAGGACCAGCCGATTGTTCGGAGGGGGCCTCTCCGGCCGCTCGTTTAGCCTAAGTAAAGGTCTGATTTTTCTGGGTCACCCTGTAATATCATGTTACTCAACTAGGAAATAACCACAAAGAGTCTGTGTCTCTAAAACAATGAATAGCATAGGGCATTTCGTTATGTTGTTCATTTTTAGAAAAATTCTTTTTTCCAATCTGCTTAATAAAACTATTGAATGATTTCAAAAATTAAACACCCTCTCGATTTTTACATTTCAATTTACTTTTAATTGCAGTCGCAAGTTTGAGTTTATGATTCAAGGGAAATAACTCTAAGTTAATCTTTTACAAGATTATCATTCTTACCATTCAAACACATGACCACAATATTTTAAAAACATTCTCTCTCTCCTTCTCTCTCTCTCTCTCTCTTTCTTCTCATCTTTCTTCTCTATCTCTATCTTACTTTCCCTTTCCCTTTCCCTTTCTCTCTCTCTTTCTCTCTCTCTCTTACACACACACAATTTTGACGGGGTGATCACAGAAAATATTTAAAAATCTGAGAAAATTCTTGGATATATGACAATTTAATTGGATATGCATTTGTAATCATACAATTAAAAAAATAGTCGGTAAGAAGAATATATAGCACCAGGTCTCTGATAATGAAGGGCTTGTCTGTCTTGATTAGTAATGTCCTAATTCACTTATCGTGTCAATGTTAAATTGACCAAGGTTTCCGTTTGCAGTTAAACTCGGAAAAGTATATATCATATAAGTAAAATCATTGGGGCGGCCTAATGTCGGTATAAGCCAAACAGCGAGGGAGTCTATACCCTTTTCACTAGACCAAGTAGATTATTTTAGCATCTGAGGTGGAGCGCCTCACCTACCATCAGCACATTACCGCACAGATCCCTGTGCTACTCATACGCTGAGTTGGCGAGGGCCGGTATCGAACTAGGAACCTTGCGGTTTCTAGCCGAACACTCTACCGACTGAGCCAACACGGCCCTTAATATATCATATACAATGTATTTACTAAGTACCTATACGGTGTATTTGCTTAGTATATTTTATATCCAATGTATTTGTAAAGTACATATATGATTTATTTGCTTATTATATTTACAATATATTTTCTTTGTACATATACAGTGTGTTTACCTAGTATATACATGATGTATTTGGTTAGTATTTATACGATGCATTTGCTGAGAATATACGGTGTATTTACTTAGTATATTTACAATGTATCTTTTTTAATATATATATATATATATATATTCTCTTACAACGGTTTTTTATCCCTTCTCTCTTTCATATATTTTTTGCTCGTTGATGATGACCCTTCTACTAAGGCGTCGAAACAGATTCTGTCAGCAGATAATAATTACTAATTGTTTTTTCAAAATGTTAAATTCATATATATATATATATATATATATTATTTATATTTTTTGTCGCGTATCATTATCACTGACAGGCTAATTTCGCATGGATTGTGCGTATCGATAGCCGAGCGGTAAAGTCTCTGACTCCCGGTTTCGGTTTCTATCGGAGGGAAATCGTTAGTATACATCGCTGATGAGACTTAATAAAGTTGAAACAGGCTGTACGATGTTCTGTGCATCGCACAATTGTTTGCCGAGTTCGCTTTCATTATTATTTTTAATAATTATCGAATTTTATACGATATACGCATTGTAATTGCCTCCACACTTTTGAGTGTTCTGGGTATGATACAAAACTGGGTAATCTGAACATTAGCTACATAAATCAGAGTAATCTCCCCTTGTTTGTTTCACTTTGAGGAAGCCGTCTGTTTTTGGTCGGCCATTTTCTTTTCACCGTAAATATACACTGAAAATACAAATTTGTTCGAATCAATACAACTGCGTGTTTTAACACGAAAATATCATAAAATGTGTTCTTAATAACAATTAAGTTCATTTCAAATAATGCACAAGCACAAATAAGTGAAACAAGGGGAGGTCACTCATATTTATTAGCCAATGTTCAGATTACCGTGTCAAGTGGTGAGGCTACAATTATGGAACTCTGAAGACTGAAGTCACCACTTTATTATCATTACACCTGGATCCATTCTGACACAGAGTGCGTGCGTACATATTTGTTCATCTTCTTCTATAATAAAAAACGGACTTTATATTAATTGTTGGGTAATTTTCACCTTTAATTGGCTAAATTCCTAGCATAAAATTATCTGAAATGAACTTAATTGTTATTAAGAACACATTTTATGATATTTTGTGTTAAAGCATGCAGTTGTATAGTTTTCAAAAACGTTTCTAAGATTTGTTTATTTCGCACGGAGACTTTCAAAATTGCCACCGGCTTGTTTCAAAGTAAAAGTCAGTTGGCTAAATTCCTAGCAATATCTGAAATGAACTTAATTGTTATTAAGAACACATTTTATGATATTTTTGTGTTAAAGTATGCAGTTGTATTGTTTTCGAAAAGGTTCTAAGATTTGTTTATTTCGCACGGAGACTTTCAAAATAGCTACCGGTTTATTTCAAAGTGAAAGTCAAGGGAGGTTACTCTAATTGCCTTATTTGCTAGGAATTTAGCCAACTAAAGGTGAAAATTACCCATTTTTGTTCTTAAGGGAGACAACTTTAAAATACAAATTATGGTGTTGTCTCCCTTGTTTATTCATTTTTAAATGCCTAGAGAGTCATTAATTTAATTTTATAAAATCTATAAAATATCATTTTCATGTTAAAAATATTTAATTTTCTAAAAAAAAATAATTTTTGTAAAAGAAAATAGGTGAACAACGAATGTGACATAAAATCGTAAATATGGGCATTCAGTGGGATTGAACTCGAGGCTTTTTTTAAAGTTCTATGAAAAATCAATTAATGTTCCGATTTCCCCGACAATTTCCATAATTACTTACCTTTTGGATGTAAATATGTCTGAAATAGTTTTTTCCTAAAATATATTAGGGAAATATTTTTTTACAAGGTATACACCCCCCCCTATTTTATTTTATGAAATATGAAAAAATGAACCAACAAAAAACGATTTTTACTTTTTTTTCTATAAAGATAAACATCTGAATAATTATATCTGAAGAATTTTATAAGTTTCGATGGGAGAGCTTTTTAGTAAAAGAACCATGAATACAGAATTCTGCTAAATATCAATAAAGAAATTGACCGTGTTGTAAAAAAACAAACTGTTTTACTTATTTTCAAGATAACGGTGAGTAATTTTTCCCCAATCGGATAATTTGATCTTTGAATTAACTGTTTTTGTTTTTTAACAACTCTTTATGTTCGTTATTTCTTTTTTGCGAGTTTTAAAAACAAAGTTCATTTCTTCCTTCAATTGGCCTAAACTGATCACGTGACCTATTTTGGTGGTACCTACTGTACAGTGTACACAGAAACGTGTTTTAGTAAAACTATATTTACAAATGATTTAACTGCATCTAATGGTGAAGTTCCAATTCTGGAGCCTGAGGAATGTGCAGTACCTAAGGGATACCCAAAAATTCGGCTGATTTTCATTTTAAAAACGAATTAAAATTAATTAAATTGTTATTTAAGGTCAAATGTTTGTCTAAGTCGAAAAGTAGTAAATAATGGTGATCAATAAAAAAAGCAAAATAATATTAGACATGTAATTTATCTTTAATACATTTAAAACGATTTTTTCGGTGAATTTCGATCGCGTATGACCAAAAGCTGTTTAGAGATGGCGTAAAATTCGTGTTTACAAAATAAATTTAACATTGAAATTTTTTTACCAAAAATCAAGAAATTATTTGATGTTAATGAACTTTTCAGTATTGATTTATAAATTAATGAATTTTATAATGCATCAATTATTTTATTTCAAAACTTTAATTAAGTATTTCTGCTATGATAAATGAATATATAAAATTCATTTAAAATATGAGCAGCAAAATTTTAAGTTTAAAATGTCATATTATTAGATTCTAAAAACATATTTTTTTAATAACTACTTTACTACAATCAGCTATATTGTTTGGTCGAAAACTGTATTGGAAATTTAGCGCTCCCCTTTTAAATGGAACAAATATTGATGTATATTTTTTCTTTTATAAGATAATAGCCAATTAAATAATTATCGAAATGAGTAAAAAAAAATCTTCAAAAATTATTTTTTTAGTTTTTATTTTCATTTTATTTTCAGATTTTCGGTATTTATTTACTACCAGAGCAAATTCTTTAATTTTTTTTTTCTTTTATTCACACCTTCGGTCTTTTGTCTTTTTATTTATGCAGAAAAAAAGTATCAATCACATATAACCCCACCGATATATTTCGCCCCCAAAATAAGGGGGGGGTTAGAGTTAAGTGTCCTAAAAAAATCAGAAAGATTTCAAATAAAATAACTGATGCATTATAAAATTCATTCAGTGATAAATCAACACTGAACATTTTATTAAAATCGGATAATTCCCTGATTTTGGTAAATTTTTTTTCAACTGAGGGTGGGGTGGGTTAAATTTGTTTTGTAAAAATACGGATTTTTGACGAATTGGGTATACCTCGGAGTACCCCTTCATCGCTATTATTCCCAGGTCCATTCTGGCCCGGAGTGGTAGTACCTGTTAGGGTCCCATATGGGTTAAATAGATAAAAAATGAGTTTTTAAAAAATGTTTAAAAAATTGAGTTTAAATAAAAAGAAAATTGAATATCCATCAAGAATGAAAAACCAAAAAGGCTTCGACATAAAATAATCGGACCATATGACCTTTAGTTTTTCATTTACACCATCAAAATCCGGTTGTTTATTAGGGGTTAGGGTTACGGGTTAAGGTTAGGGTTAGGGTTAGGATTTTTTTAAAAAATCTAAAAATCGTCTGTTAATAAACAACCGGATTTTGACGGTGTAATGAAAAACAGGTGCTTATGAATCGAGATCCCAAAAGGGGTGCCTAAAGGTCATATGGTCCAAATAATCCAACAAGGGTTGACATGTCGTAAAATCCAATCAACCTAACCTAACTAAACATGGATTTGCCTCTACGAGCCTTAGTCAAAAAGACAGTCCATAGAGTGAAAAACACACTCTCCAACAAAGAAAAAGTTCTGGGTGCAGCGGTTCGTATAGAAGGCTTGCTTATCTTATTCTGGGGTATGAAAGTACCCTTTACAATTAATTTAATTACATTTACAATTGATTTTTAAAAAATCAAAATAATTTAATGCTAATACAAAACTGGTTTCCGGCCACCACCGGGGGTCCAGTGAGCTTCGGCCGCTGGTCCTACAGAGTAAAATTAACATTCCTTGAGGGGGAATACCGACGGGATCAATACATTTTTTGCACCCGCCACACCGTGAGTCTCGGGTTGTGGGTGGTCTCACGTTAATAGGGCCTTGCGCCTGACCTTGTACAAGTGGGGTACGATGAAAATAACTAGTACAAAACTGGCCACAACTACAGTTCACTGGCGTCACAAACACGTCACCATATTCCTCTCAGAGCCATCGCTTTTTTTTTTTAAATACCATAAAAAAGCAAGCCAAAAGACTGTAACGGGTTGAAAATGTGTGTGTGAGTGTGTGTGAGTGTGTGTGTCTGTTTCTGTATGTATGTATGTATGTTGTTTGAGCAAAGTAAGGAAAAGAAAAGTAATTATGGAAATGTCACATTTCCAAAACCAGCTAGTAAAGAAAAGCGAGAAATTGAGAGACGAGGTTGAGACGATGATGGCGAAGAAGAAGAAGATGAAAGAAAGAAAGAAAGAAAGAAGAAGAATGAAAAGAAGAAGAAGAAGAAGAAGAAGAAGAGAAGAAGAAGAAGAAGAAGAAGAAGAAGAGAAGAAGAAAGAAGAAGAAGAAGAAAGAAAGAAATGCAAGAAGAAGAAGAAGAAGAAGAAGAAGAAGAAGAAGAAAGTACAGATAAGTAAATTGTTAAAGTTGAAATTGAAGAGAAGAGAAAAGGTATCATTTTTAGAAAGGGAAGCGGTAAGATAGATACATACATACATACATACATAAATAGATAATAAGAGGAAGAGTGAAAGTGAAGAGAGAGAGAGAGAGAGAGAGAGAGTGAGAGAGAGAAAGAAAATCAAAGAGAGACAGTAAGACAAAGACTATAGAAAGTAGGTTGAAAGGACAGAAAAAGAGGCATTATGTATGTATGTATGTGTGTGTGTATGTATCTATGTATTATGTGTGTGTGTATGTGTGTGTGTGTGATGGGGGTAAGTAAGAGATAGAAGGAAAGATGTAGGCATATTTTTTGTAAATTCGTGTATTCAAATAATCACAATGCAATGTTGACCCGTGTCTGTCTAGTCATTGACTTTTTAAAAGAAAACAATCGTCTGCCCCGCATTATTTTTGTCGACCTGTTGGCCTCGGGCTATCCTCCACTTCAAACTTAAACATGAACACCTTCCATTGGGGAAATACACAAAACCTATTGCAAATTGGTCGGAAAATTAAAACGGAGTTTTTTGGTGGTCCCCCATGACAGTTTAACTACAGTCTATGAATGAACTTTTTGCGAATTGGGTTACGGTATTGGGGATTAAGGTTGTTTTTAATTACGTATTGCTTAAAAAAACAAAACAAAACAAAAAAAATACTATACACTTAATGTTGAAAAATATTTTTTTTTAAACCAAGTTTAATTGAAATTATAAATCGCAATACTAACACAAACAACTGAGACTAATGTAATGTGTCTACCGTTGGGTTCAATAATTAATTTCAATGGTTAATTAAATGTATTAATATTTGTTTTTCTTGTTTTTTTTATAGCAGTACGTAATTAAAAACAACCTTAATCCCCAAAGCCCTAAACCATAACCAAATTCGTAAAAAGTTAATTCATACACTATAGTTAAACTGTCACCACCAAAAAAAGTGTCCGTCTTAATTTTCCGACCAATTTTCAAGTTTAGCCAAACGTATATATCTACTGTGCACACGCAGGTACTTTTAAAAAATCAGATGACCCCAAGAAGAAAATGGTCACGTGGGTATTTATCCAACATGTTAGCCACGGATAGGATGTGACACAAGATCGCAAGTATGGGGCGTCCAGCGAACGCTGAACTCGCTATTCAGTAGTAATGGAACATTAACCATTACACCTCGATGGGATGTCCAGGTATTTGTCCAACCCGTTCGCCAGGGGTAGGATGTGACACAAAGTCGAAAGCATGGGGTATTCAGCGAGCACTGAACTGGCTATTCACCCGTAATGGATCTGCGAGACTAGCTTGCTAACCATTACACCACGATGGGGTACACAGATATTTGCCCAACACGTTCGCCACGGATAGGATGTGGCTAAACTTGCAAATTGGCCGAAAAATTAAAACGGAAAGTTTTTTGGTGGTTCCCCATGACAGTTTAACTACAGTCTATGAGTTAACTTTTTGCGAATTGGGTTACGGTTTAGGGGTTTGGGGATTAAGGTTGTTTTTAATTACGTATTGCTTTAAAAAAATAACCCAAATTACTATACATTTAATGTTGAAAAATATATTTTTTAAACCAAGTTTAATTGAAATTATACATTGCAATACTAACACAAAAAAACTGAGACTAATGTGTCTACCGTTGGATACAATAATTAATTTCAATGGTAATTAAAATGTTTAGTAATTTTTTTGTGGTTTTTATAAGCAATACGTAATTAAAAACAGCCCTAATCCCCAAACCCCTAAAACCGTAACCCAATTCGCAAAAAGTTAATTCATAGACTGTAGTTAAAGTGTCATGGGGGACCACCAAAAAACTTTCCGTTTTAATTTTACGACCAATTTGCAAGTCTAGCCTAGGAATGTGACAAAAGGTCGCAAGCATGGGGTATTCAGCGAGGAGCGAACTCGCTATTCGGCAGTAATGGATCTGCGAGACTAGCTTGCTAACCATGTGCTGTTGTTAAGGGGATTTGTTGTCATTATAGTGACAAAAACCATTGTGGGTTATTTAATTATAAATCTTTTTTTTCTTTCTTTTTTTTTTACCGCCTTCTAGCACATATGATAAAAAGGGGTGGGTCCTTGCCATAAGAACAATTTAATAGTTTTTCATTGGGCGAGTATCCAGGGGCTTTAACCCTGGACCGGTTAAGTAATATTAACGGCGTGATCCCAGGTGCCCACCCCCCTGGCAACATCTGCCCCCTTGATTTAAAGAGGCAGAACTGGATTTATTACCCAGTGCCTGAGGTGCCTTCATTGAGGAGGAATGCCGATGGGATCTACGCATTTTTCTGCACCCACTATTCCATGAGCTTCGGTTCGTGGGTGGTTCCACATTAAAAAGACTTTGTCTCACACTCGCATACGTGGGATGTGAGGTAAATAACTACTTATCCTGGAGATATTTAATTTACCCCCCCCCAAAAAAAAATACCTATAAAGAAAAAGAAAAGAAAAGAAAAATTTATTTCAAGTTGGGAACATCTGAATGACCATGGTCCCATCATAAAATATCGAGAAACTTTTTTTCGATCGTTCAGATGTGTCTAAAATTGAAAAGAATTAAAAGATGAAAATTAGGTACCACTAAAATACGTCACGTGATCACGTTGAAGGAAGAAACAAACATATTTTTGAACTTTTAATTTTGTAATCTCGCAAGAAAGAAATAACGAACATAAAGAGTTGTTCCAAAGAAAAGCAGTTAATTCAATAGGTACCAACAATAAACTTGCATAAATGCTAATTTATTTGGAAAATTATTTTGTCCATTCGAAAGAAGAAAAAAGTAAACAAACTCCTGATGATTTAAAAAAAATATATATTTCAGCTTACGGAAATAATGAAAAATATAAACGAAAAACAAGGATTACATTTTTGTTCCGTTAAATCAATTGAAATTTAACGTAGCCAAAAACAAATTATGACTCGAGGCTTTTTTTTAATTCTATGAAAAATCAATTCATGGAAATTTCCACAATTACTTATCTTTTGATAAAAATATGTCTGAAATAGTTTTTTCCTAAAATATATTAGGGGAAATATTTTTTTACCCCTATTTCATTTTATGAAATATGAAAAAATGAACCAACAAAACACGATTTTTCCTTTTTTTCCGATAAAGATAAGAGTCTGAATAATTATATCAGAAGATTTTTATAAGTTTCAATGCCAGAGTTTGTTTTTTTGGTAAAAGAACCATGAATACAGAATTCAGCTAAAAAATATCAATAAAGAAACTGACCGTGTTGTAAATAAACGGACTGTTTTACTTATTTTTCACGATAACGATGAGTAATTTTTCCCCAATCGGATAATTTAATCTTTGAATTAACAGTTTTTCTTTGTAACAACTTTTATGTTCGTTATTTCTTTTTTTGCGAGATTTTTAAAAAGTTAAACATATTTACGTTTCTTCCTTCAATATGGCCTAAACTGATAACGTAACATATTTTGGTGGTACCTATAATTCAAAGATCAAATTATCCGATTGGTGAAAAATTACTCATCGTTATCGTGGAAAATAAGTAAAACAGTCCGTTTATTTACAACACGGTCAGTTGCTTTATTGATATTTTTTAGCAGAATTCTGTATAAATATCAATAAAGAAATTGACCTGTTGTAAAAAAACGAACTATTTTACTTATTTTTCGAGATAACGGTGAGTAATTTTTCCCCAATCGGATAATTAGATCTTTGAATTAACTGTTTTTCTTTGTAACAACTATTTATGTTCCTTATTTCTTTTTTGCAAGATTTTTTTAAAAAAGTTCAATAATATTTACGTTTCTTCCTTCAATATGGCCTAAAAACTGATCACGTGACATATTTTGGTGGTACCGACGTTTCTTCCTTCAATATGGCCTAAACTGATCTCGTGACGTACTGTAGAGTGGCGAGTTGGTGGTAGGCGCAGTGCTCCACCTCAGACGTAAAAAAAGAAAAGAAAAAGAAAAGCTAGATGACAACTACACAAAGATGCTGCGTGTGGTCTTGAACAAATCCTGGAAGTAGCACCCCACAAAAGCAGCTGTACGGCCACTTGCCTCCTATCACACAAACCATCCAAATAAGACGAATAAAACATGCAGGAGCAAGGGCTAACTCATAAGTCATGTTCTCCTGTGGACAACTACATATGGACACACCAATGTAGGCCAACCAGTAAAAACGGCTAAACTTGCAAATTAGTCGTAAAATTAAAACAGAGAGTTTTTTGGTGGTCCCCCATGATAGTTTAACTACATTCTATGAATGAACTTTTGCGAATTGGGTTACGGTTTAGGGGTTAAGGTTGTTTTTAATTACGTATTGCTTAAAATTTTTTTTTTAAAAACCCAAAAATTACTATACATTTAATGTTGAAAAATATTTTTTTAAAACCAAGTTTAATTGAAATTATACATTGCAATACCAACACAAACAACTGAGACTAATGTGTCTACCGTTGGATTCAATAATTAATTTCAATGGTTAATTAAATGTATACTATACATTTAATTAACCATTGAAATTAATTGTATAGTAATTTGTTTTTTTTTAGCAATACGTAATTAAAAACAACCTTATTCCCCAAACCCCTATATAACCCAATTCGCAAAAAGTTCATTCATAGACTGTAGTTAAACTGTCATGGGGGACCACCAAAAAACTATCCGTTTTAATTTTCCGACCAATTTCCAAGTTTAGCCGTAATAACTTACAACAATTGGCTCTGAGAGGATTGTAGGTGCTGTGTGGAGGACCTGCCAAGGTCGATGAGAGAGAGAGAGAGAGAGAGAGAGAGAGAGAGAGAGAGAGAGTATCCGTGCTGTCAGCGCGGTCTGATGATGATGACATACAATACAATACATAAATATTATGCCCATCAGTCGAGCCGTTAATAGCAGGGTGGGACATTCGCTAGAATTAAAACTTATTACTTTGCGCCAGTTCAACTGCACTTTCTCCCATTTTCCTGGGGTTTTATTTATTTATTTATTTAAAAAAATTTGAACTCCGGACTATGAGAAAGAAAAAGTTGATGTTAATTTCAGATTAAAAAAAAAAAAAATGATCTCGTCCGGTCTACTCTCAGAGAACTTTTCGTTCGTTTTCGAAACGAACATTTCGCTATACTACATTTTTTTCTTTTCTTTATTAAAAAAAAAAATTATTTTCTTTTTTTCTTTTTACCCTTAAGTCAATTTTGTTTTAGTTGACCCGAGGCAGCAAGATGAGACGTGTTGATTGAGATAGAACCTCTAACAGAAATAAAAGGGAAGAATGAACCTCGATAAATACTCCTTCCTCGGCGAAAAAAAAAGTGTGTGATACGCGTTTCTTATCTTCAAAGAAAGGTAAGTAGTAACTTTTTAACCCGTTTATTTATTTAATAAAAAAATTAAGATTGAATCATTCTTTTTTCAGGGATAGTCTGCTCTCTCTTCCGTCATGTCAAATCCCCCACCCTCGTCTTTTGATCTATTTTTATTTTGTCTAGGTTCAATGGAAAATCCTGTGGTTCGGGCTCATTAAGTTAGACACTGCCAAAGTTGCCGTAAAATCCGTAATTTAACACAAAAAAGCCATATTTTTAAAAGGTTAAAATATTTACATTTACTTGTCGAAAAAAGACTGGAGGTAGTAAAATATCGCATTAACTTTTTGGGAAAAACGCCTTAAGCGCTATTTTTTTTTTTTTTTTAATATTTTCAAAAATATAGCTTACTTTTAACTCCTTCAAACCACTAGAAAAGAAAAACAAATTTTTTTTCAATAAAAACACCTTCAATCGACAAATTATTTTTTCATCTACAGCAGACACCGCTTGAGCTAGGGACTTCATTCATAGGTGGCTTTGTTTTTTGACCTATCACGGCCTAGCGTTTTTAAGGCAGGAGGCCGGGACGGAACTCTGCGAATAGTACCCGAGAATTTGTGTGCTACTTTATGTTTTAATGTTTATTTTTTATAAATAATATTTTTCTTTGGCTTAGGAAATTTGGAAACTTAAATGTTTTCAGTGAACTGTACCACCAATTTGACCTTGTGGAATTTCCCCCCCCCCTACATTTAACACAATGAAACTTGCAGAAAAATTGATATTTTCTTGAAATGTTTTTTTCCATTCGAAAGAAAAAACATTAAATAAACTCCTGATGATTTTTTAAATTTTTTATCAGCATACGAAAATAATGAAAATTATGATTGAAAAACAATGTTTTCATTTTTGCACTGTTAAATCAACTGAAATTTAACGTAGCTAAAAACAAGTTACGATAAGAGGATTTTTTAAAAATTCTATGAAAAATCAATTAATGGTCCGATTTTCACGAAAATTTCCATAAATGTTTACCATTGGATGTAAATACATCTGAAATAGTTTTTTTCTAAAATATATTAGGGGAAATATTTTTTTACGATGTCTATCACCCCCCCTATTTTATTTTATGAGATAAAAAAAATGATGTGGAAAAAAAAATTGGGTACTTTTTTCTATAAAGATAAGAGTCTGAATAACTATATCAATGAAATTGTATAACGTACCGAATTATAGTTTTTTTAGGAAAAAATAATGAAATCGGAAATAAAAAGTGCAAAAAAAATGTCATAATATTAATATTTGAAAACTTTTTTTGCTTATGTAAGTGGTATGTACTATATTCTATTAAATTGTCAAAAAAAAAAATTTTTTTAAGAAATTAATTTTATGAGATTTTCAATCTTTTGTGTGATTAAATATTTTTATTTTCTGCGTGAAATAAATTAAATTTTTTTTTTTTTCCTGTGGAAAAAAATCAAAATTTTCACGGATATTTAAAAACATGAATTTTAGAATTCAGGTGAACTAAAAGTTGGTCCGATCCGTGCTCGATTAATATTTTTAAAAGAATTTGTAATTTTTATTGTTGAATAGTAATGTGTGATTCTTAGAATGTACGGAAGAGCAAAACTGACATATGACGAGACGCTTCTCGGTAACTAAAGTTTGTTTTTCTGAGCGTAAAAAATATTTTATTTAACTTTTACGACCAATTAGAATAAAAATAATATATTGAATGATTGTTTTATCAGTTTTTCTCTTAGAAAAAATATTCAAATTTTCATTTTATTTTCGATTTTAAGAATTAATACTAAAACCGAAGACATTTTTTAACGTCAATTTCACTGCGAAATTTTAAGATTGAAGTTTTTCAAGTTTTTATTCATTTTAAATTGTAATATTAAAGTTTTTAAAGATTTTATTCATTTTAATAGAAAACATTTGGCTAAAAAAGTTTGTCCGTTATATCCATCCGTACTTAGATGCATAACCGTAAGAGGGTAATAATAGGTATTTCTTTCTCTCTAAATCGTGGCTTGAAAATTACCCTTTCGCACGTAATATGGATAGGTTTGTTTATTTTTTAAGATAACGATGTAATTTTTCCCAATCGGATAATTTGATCTTTGAATTAACTATTTTTCTTTGTAACAACCCTGTACGATCTTTTTTTAACGAGATTTTTGATAAACAAAGTTCGGAAATATCTATTTCCGTTTTATTCAAGATGACCTAAACGGTCTGGTGGTACCTAGTGAACTTATTAAAACTCTACTGGAATTTTATGTACTGTTATGTTTTAAATGTTTAGCGTCGGAAAAATGTTTTCAAATAAAGTTTTACGGATTTTCAGAAAAATATTACGTAAACAAAACAACAGTAGACTGTATAGATTTTGAAAAAAAAAAGTGTGTACATTAAAAAAAACAATAGGGGGTTATAATAAATTAATTTAAAAAATAAGAGGTTTGTATAGATTAGGTATCAATGAACGCCGATTTTGCCTTTTAAAAACTAAATAAGATTAATTAAATCGGTCATTTAATGTAAAAATTTTGTTTAAATCAAAAAATTGTAACATAATGAACATCAGCAAAAAAGCAAAATAATATTACGCATGTAATTAATTTTTAATACATTGTAAACATTGAATTAACCCCAAAATGTAACGAAAAACGAAGTTAAAGTTAACTTAAAACGCATTATTAAAATTTTAATAAAAACTCATTAAAGTTTCTTAGAAATAAATGTTTAATTTATTACTAAGAAGAAAATTTTAATATACTTTCCGGAAAATTTAGACATTTAATACACTTTACGGAAAATTACTCACACGTTCTCAACTTTTTACTGAAGTAATATCCAGTTGTTCATTGAAAAAGCTAGAAAATATGGTTTTCGATTGAATAAACATTAGGTACCACCAATTTTCCCTGTGAGATGCACCCCCCTATATGTAACATAATGTAACTTGCATAAAAATTGATATTATCTTGATTTTTTTTTTTCCATTCGAAAGAAGAAACATTAAACAAACTTCTGATGATTTTTAAAACATTTTCAGCTTACGGAAATAATGAAAATTATGATTGAAAAACAATGTTTTCATTTTTGCACCGTTAAATCAACTGAAATTTAATGAAGCCAAAAACAAGTTACGAGAAGAGGATTTAAAAAAATCTATGAAAAATCAATTAATAGTCCGATTCTCACGAAAATTTCCATAACTATTTATAAATGTAAATATGTCTGAAATAGTTTTTGTTTCCTAAAATATATTAGGGGAAATAGTTTTTTTTACGAAGTCTACCCCCACATAGACATGATCTACTGATTGATCAGATGGGGTCTCTCTGACCACCTGTCTAGTCCAAGTAAGGGCTGAAGTGGAGTGTTGCATGTCATGAAACCACTTAGTACATGGGTCACAGACAGTTCTGCCACCACTATCCTGTCCCCAATAAGTGTCTTCATTGAGGGGATCTTACCCTTGTAGCGTTAGTTTGTATTCGCCTGGTGGAGTTGTCTGCCCTTTTTAGTTTGATGATGCCCACCAGGGGCACCATAGTATTTAAGCGCCGGTTTCAAATCCTTTCGGCCTCTTTATTGTTTCAGCAACTACGAGCCACATGGGGTAGACTTTATCTAAACACCCTCGTTGGGGCTCCGCCCCCCTTACATTACTGTAAGTCCTCACAGCATGGACTATTCCTAGTCTCATGTCTGTGCCTTTTATTGTATATCTGTATCATTCATGAATGTGTCTTATCTTGATTTGTGTACCTCTTTTTATATGTACTCTTTATTATGAACGTTGTACCAACTGTTATCCATGTGCTGTGTTTATTAAATGTTTTTTGTCTATTAACCTTCGTCGGAGTTATTTGTATCCAAAGTATGTATAACTTTGCACCAACGTTACACCCTTCTTCAGAGGTTTAGTCAATATATTCTACCGCCCTAGCCGACAGAGCTATGTTTCTTCTTTTTTTGTTTTGTTTTTTTACAAGAATTACTATTGCTAATGTTTTTCTTGTCCAATTAGAGATTGAAATTGTTTTGTTGTTTTTTACAAGAATTACGGCGGACCTGAACTTTCAACCCCCCGTAAAATTTTTGTTTTTAATTTTTTCTCTCTTCTTTCAATGGATTATTATCGATTGCACACCAATCTATCAGACTGTAAAAAAAAAAAAAAAAATTCAAAAAAGTTATTTATTTTTCGAGTTTTCAGTGGTGCTCATGGTGTGTAAACGATAATAATCCATTGAAGAAAAAGAAAAGAAATTAAAAAGAAAAAATTTTTTTCAGCGGTTCCGATATGGGGGATCGGTTTATGATAAACTTATACGGGGCACAGAGCACCCCTGAAAACTCGAAAAATAAATTAATTTTTTAAATTTTTTTTACAATCGGATAGATTGGTGTGCAATCGATAATAATCCGTTGAAAAAAAAAAAAAAAATTTTTTAGAGGGGGGGGGGGGGGGGTTCTGAAAGTTCAGGTCCGCCAGAATTACTATTGCTAATGTTTTTCTTGTCCTATTCAAGATTAAAATTTTTATTTTGTTTTGTTTTTTCAGATTGAAATTACTCGAATTGTATTCTGCCGGGGCAACATGCAGATATCTGCTGCTGATACCAAAATACAAGACAACATTAACAAAAAAAGCAACTTTATTTCAGCCACATCTAATTTAAAATGTGCACATTAGAAATACTAGCTTAAACTAAAGACAACCTTTAGTGACCATTAAATCTAATGCGGAATCACATTTTATCTATAGGAATTCTGTTATAATTAACTGCAATTAAATAAATAGAACTCTATAGTTACCATGTAATAGTTAACTCCATTGAGAAATTATAATTACCAATAAATAAGAGTACTCTGTAATTACCTCCCTTGGTAAGTAATTATCTCCCTTGGAAAATAATGATCGTGTTGAGCGCAAATGTAGACCCACCCACCACTTTATTATTATGTTGTAAATTGGGTTAGAAATTTCTTTATTCTTTAAGAGCATTTTAATGCTATTATTATAATATATTATTATATATAATATTATTGCTATTATTATAATATATTGTTGCTAAGCTTAACTTAGATGTGGCACAAGGCCAAATGTATGAAGTGCCTAGTGACTCTAACCCACTAACAGCAGTCTGCTAATTCAGCTTGCTAACAATTACACCACGAGGTACCCTAATAAGTTATTTGATGTGGTTACACCCCTGCAACCACCTCAAATAACTTTTTATTTACTCAAAGTTGCTACAGAGGCATACATCACACCACATGAGGTACCCTAATATATTGTAATTAATAAATATTGTTACATATATTAAAAAAAAAAATGCTTATAGGATACTGATATAAATAATCTCAAATTAGGAAAAAATATTAATTATGATATTAAGTATTGATATTAATTTTAGTATTGTATTAAAGTAAAAGTAATGTTATTTTTAGTATTTCTACAGAACAGTACTTTTTAAACTTTTTTCATTCATGACCCCATTTTATACCACAATACTTTTTTTAACCCCAGCTATTAAAAAAATATAAAAATCTATATATATATAAATGGCAGTTATGTGTATGTATGTCCGGAGGAAACTACGGAAATAAAGCCATTAAAGACAGTCAATATATATACACATCAGATATCATCCATTCTTTCTTTTTGTACAAAAATTATGTAGATTTGATTTATATTCAAAATTAAAAACAAAAAAACAAAAAAAACAAACAACATACATAGAAATATTATTGAAACTCAACTTAAAAAATGTCCAGAATTTGTAAATCTCAAAAGTAAACAAATCAATACACCAGGGTTTTTTTCCCCACCCCCACTACCCAGTTGATGCTGGGTAGCCACTTCTAGTATGAAATATAGCATACAAAAATATATAAATCATTTATTTTTTGGCTGAACAATATAAGTATAAAATAAAAAAGTTATATTATTTGTCAAAATTAAAGTAGTTTTAAGATTTGTTCCAAGTATAAAAATAAGCCATTTATCCATGAGTAAAATATACATTTATTCTGAAATATAAGTAGAATAATGTTTCATAAAATAATCATTATGAAATTATCTAAATAAATACCGACCTCAATCGAATATAACAGCAGTGATGCTGATAGCTTTTTGATTTAGTGCATCCTGGGATGCATATATTTGGTTTAAATGAGTCCCTGGAAAATGTTATGGGCCCCAACTAAAGTTTATTAAATTTGGGATTTTTATCTATGATCTGGGGAAACAACTAAAGCCATCTAACTCCTACCTTGTAATCTATCCTGTGTAATTCATTTCTAAGAAACTATTGAAATGTATTTACAGTTAGCTTGAAATGGTGAGAGAAGAAAAAAGAAAAACATTGGGGCTGCATAGATATGATTTTACCGAGTTCTTTTAGATTTTAGTGCGTCAGGGACACAGAACGCATACCTATCAGCATCTCTGTAACAGTAACATGTATTTTTTATTCATACACTTATTAAGATGAACACAATCAACCAATAATACTGAAAATATATTTGCACTAGTTGTAACAGCACTACATGCATGTTTTATTACTGCAGCAGTGCATTGTGCATCATGATGAATATTGTGCATTTGTGAAATAACGTATAAACTTGAATTCAGTGTTTGAATCTAATTTTTGTGACCCCAGTATTTTGCTTCATAACCACATTTGGGATTGCAACCCAAGAAAATTTAAGAAGCACTGCTATAGAAGAATACATTCTAATTTTTGTTTTCAAGATTAGAATAATGTTTTACAACACAAACACACACATATATATTTAAGGTGTGTCAAAAGAGTATCAAGATTTTTTGTACTTTTGGACATTCCTTGTATTCTGAAAAACTTATCGTTCCATTCATTGATCATTTCTATTTTGGTAAATACAGCTTCGAACTCAGCACTTTTATGACACAACTTGTATTGTGATAAAAAAAATTAATGTTCCATTCATTGTTAATTTCTATCTTGGTAAATACAGCTTCAATCTCGATATATATATATATATATACTATACTAATTCCATGCAGTAAGAAAAAAACAGCAAATGATTTGTTAGTAAAGATATACTACAAAACCCTACCTAGGAAAAAGAGGGAAAAAAAAGACCAAGCGAGTCACACCAACTGAAAATAATCGATTAACACTATAACACATGGTCAAAAGAAAATATATATATATATATATATATATATATATATATATATATATATAAACTACAGACACGTGTTTCGAGGTATCACCTCTCATCAGTGCAGTTATACCATTTTTAGCAGCTGCCTCTGGCCGGGTTCGAGACCCGAACGAACTTACGCTTGCCAAACCTTCTTACCCATACGGCCACAATCAGCTGCCAAGTATAGCAGGCTATTTAATTGCTAAATTTCTAAGCGGAAATGAATTCACTAAGAGTTCTCAAACTTTGTAAATAAAGTGAGATTTAGCTTAACGCCGAATACGGTGAATTTGCAATTAAATTCCTCCTAAATAGAGTGCTCAACTGAAATTAGGAGCGTATAATAGAGTAAACTACAGACACGTGTTTCGAGGTATCACCTCTCATCAGTGCAGTTATACCATTTTTATATATATATAAAGCCGCTAAGGTTTTCTATATAAAAAATATATATATATACACATATATATATATATATATATATATATATATCTCGGAAGCCATTTATAGAACTCTATTCTAATTACAGCCATAAGAATCAAGGTTTCAAAATGACTAACTCTTATGATAAACAATTTTATAAGAACTATTTTTCTTCTATAGATGGAAAACTACTAAAAAGAAAACATTTATATTTCAAGGGAGATAATACAGTAATTGATAAAAGTCATAGCCCATCCACTGCTAAGAGACTGCTTGAAATAGATTATTTAGGAACGCAACAAACATGTTTTAATGAAGAACTCAGCCAAATTATTCCTCAATGATTAGTACCAAAAGTTTATTAAGGAGAAAGCATTTTTATTTTAATGAAGATAGCACAATCACTGATAGAAGCCTAACTTTCTCAACCCCTAAAAAAATACTTAGACATGATTTTGGACACCCCGTTCCGAATTCTAATAGATGTGAATATCAAGAATCTAACGGAAAGAGGAAGAACTTTTAACATTTAATGAAGATGATCAACTTGGTGTACCAGAGCCAATGGAATTGTCAATCCTGAAAATGTCTTGGACAGATTCAAACATTTGCTTAGCGCCTTATGACGAGCAATTTCTAAAGAAACATTTACGTTTTGGAAATAACGTTATTCAAAGGAAACATTTGTATTTCAATGCGGATGGAACAATCATCGAAAAAAGTCTGAGTAATTCCACCGCCGTAAAATTGTTTAAGGACGATTTAGAAAGGTCTCAACTGAAATCTAAAAAATCGACTCCCCAATACGAAAATAGTGAAAGGAAACATTTTTGGTTTGATGAAGATGATAATATCGTTGACAACAGTTCCGATCCTGTAACTCAAAAAACAGCTATAGAGGAGGATTTTACAAGTATATGCCAAGATATTGCCAGTGTTTTCCCACAATGCACTTCTTTGAATTCCCATCAAGATTTTGATCGCAATAGAACAGATCTTCAAGATGCATTGTATTTGACGAAGGAACAAATTGCAGATTCTAAGGAATCTATAAAATCAGATTTTTCATTCTTGAGTAATGATGTTTCTGAAGAGCTTGATCAGTTCACATCTTTGAAAGTTAAAGAGAAAGATCAAAATTCAAATACAGATAAGGAATATGTATCCATTTTGCAATTACAAACCGATCTGCACGTCGAAGATGATGATGACCCCCTAGAATTTGTAAATGAAGCTGCATCTGTGCAACAGGACTCGGATAACCACTCTCTGGATTATCAAGATGATACTCTTTGTTCCTTGCTCAATCAATCCATTACGAATCTATCAAGGAGTTTTGAACTCCTAACAACTCAAAATCAGGAAACTCTATTTTCTGATGATCAGCAATCTCCAAAAAGATCAGTATAAAACTGAAGAATCAATTACGGAAGATTTCTTTAAAGTAACTTTTGGGATAGACCCTGATAAAGTTTTTCCAACGGAAGAAAAAAAAATACCTGAAGACGACAAAAGGTGCCCGTTTGTTTCTTGTCAAATGAGTCTTAAATTTCCGCATAAACATTTCAAGGAATACCATCCTCAACTCCCGAAATGGAAGAAAAACACTTGTTTGAATCTCATTTATTTGAAGTTGAACCCCCAAAAAACTTTCCAAATCAATAAATGTCTCTTTTGTAACTCTGTCGAGGTCAAAATAGATGACCATCTCAGCTATGTACACAAAATACCCTCGGACACAAACGTGTACAAAGAAATGATAAACAGATGTCCGAGTGTATTTTTGAATAACACTGAATTATTGTTTGAAATGATTCTCAATGCGTTCAGCTCATTTCAACTAAGCAAAGGTTTAAAAAGAAAAACTGTAAAGAAACAGGTTGTTTTTATCCAAGGTGTTTTGTCTGGTCTGTCTGATGATTGTGAACTAGAAAACTTTGTTGGGAGACTTATGGCTAGTAATATATATCCTCTCATAACGATCTTGGTTGTTCAGAAACGTCAATTTAATAGATTGCTTCACAAGCAGCTAAAGATCCTTAGGGAATTCTTAGAGTTCCTTCATATCCATTCGGATATATTTTCTCCGATTGATAAATATTATCGGGAACAGGTGTTGCCATCTTGGAATGTTCTGGAATTAAATGAAAATCAATTGGTTCTAGTCACTTGTAAGACTTAACACAACCTTTTTCTACTCTCTAGCAAGATCCTAGTATTTTCCAATTTTGGGGGGTTGGTTGTGGTGTAAATTGGTTCTAATCACTTGTAAGACTTAACACAACCTTTTTCTACTCTCTAGCAAGATCCTAGTATTTTTCCATTTTTTTTGGTGGGGGAGGTGTAAATTGGTTCTAATCACTTGTAAGACTTAACACAAGCTTTTTATACTCTCTAGCAAGATCCTAGTATTTTCCATTTTTTGGGGTGGTGGTGTAAATTGGTTCTAATCACTTGTAAGACTTAACACAACCTTTTTCTACTCTCTAGCAAGATCCTGGTATTTTTCCATTTCTTGTGGGGGTGGTGGTGGTGTAAATTGGTTCTAGTCACTTGTAAGACTTGACACTATGGAAATCTAATTGGAATTGGATTGTTATAGAGAATGCAGCAGAAATACCTCTCACATGTGTGGTTCCACAAGTTTTTCTGCTCTCTGGCAAGATCCTGGTATTTTTCCATTTTTGGGGGGTGAGGGATTGGTTCTAGTCTCTTGTAAGACTCAACTCTATCTGAACTCTAATTGGAATTGGATTGTTATACCGAATGCTGACGAAATACCTCCTATATGTATGGTGCTAGTGAACGTAGGCAAGTGATAATGGTAGCTCCATCTTGCTAATGTCTTACCTATTTTTCAAGATAAAATCAGATACTTATTATGTTTTTTTAAAATTTCTTCAACTTTTTGATAAATAGCATCCTTTAATTCTTGCAGGTAGATTTTTTTAATAGCAGTATGGATTTTCTATCCAAAACCGTATCATTCTAATATATCAAGAAATAGACACAAAAAGCGGTTATTTCCTATAAGTCTAACATGATCAAAGGGGAACCACTCTTGACTGATAAATTATTTATTTTCCCATTAAACTAACCCTAAACCCTAACCCTAACCCTGTCTTCTTTTTTCCTAGTAGATCAATAAATAAATAAATAATTTATCAGTCAAGAGTGGTTCCCCTTTGATCACTTATAGGAAATAACCCAAAAAGCTTTCTGTGTAGCAATTACAGATTCAGTAGTTAAAAAAAATGTATCAACAGCAGATGCTTGGTATACACCAGTCCAAACTCGTAACTGATTGTATATGAAAATAAAGTGGATAAAATATGAGCTTGATGGAGCTACCCTTACCACTTTCCCAAGTTTGCTTGCACCAGTCAGATAAAACTTAAAAATGTGTGAAGTATTTCTGTTGTACCCTGTGTTACGCAGTGCCTTTTCTTTGACGGTACCAAATAGATATATGTTGCATACCTCTTTACCGGCACTAAATATCTATATGTTATATACTTTCTTACGTCTTACTCTGTCGTCTGTTCTTCTGGCCGTCTATCATCTATCTTGGTCTGGTATATCTTCTACAGGTCTGGTCTTTCTTATATGGGGATTCCAGGTCTGGTTTCTATTGGGGATCACTGCTTATCAGAAGCCCTGTGCTATTGTTAGCTTTTAGTAATAACAACAAGACTTCGATTTACGATGATGTTACTTTATTCCATAAAGCCCCAGACCAGACAATGCGCACGGATCCTTACATCTTGCTAGCTTCCCTTCTAAGTTCTAACTCTAACTAACTGAGTTGCTTACACCTTAAACCGGAAGGGGGCTTTCTATTGCCTTCCGTTTCTCATGATCATACCCAGAATGCAAGGTGAGATCGAGGTCAAGCGCGTCACTCACCTCAAGGCCATCAGCTGCACTAATATGATTTCTACACTATTGTCATAATCATTAGGTATCTAATGATTATGTAACACCTGTACATCGTTATGTTCTGTTTTTGTTGTTGTTTATTTTAAATAAGTAATTTAAAAATGATTGAATAGGTTTTCAATGTACCTGTGATTATTTAATAAAAACAAACTGAATCTTATATTTGTGTTTTTAATTGTGTTTTTAATGTCCTGGGTATTACACCAAATTGTGACCGCCCTGTCAGCTGGGGCATTAGAATGCACCAACTGCACCTCTGCAGAGGGTAAGATTCCCCCAAATAGGGCCACCTGTTGGCCGTGGGTGGTGACCTGTGATGCTTAAGGACGGAGTCTTGGTGGATGAGCAGTCCATGACCTGCAACACTCCACTTAGAACATTACTTAGGCTAGATGGGTGGTCGGAGAGGCCCCCTCCGATCAATCGGCTAGTCATGTCAAGCCCTAGCACCTATATGATTGCCCTTATGGCAATCCCCAACCCTTTTTATCATATGTGTGCTAGAAGGCGGTGGCTGAGGGTCTACATGTCCTGGGAATGAGGTTATGTTTTAGAGGTTTGGGGAATGTGGAGCACCCCTTCATCGCCATTGCTCCCTGGTCCACACTGACCCAGAGTGATAGTACCTGTTAGGGTCCCATCTACGGGTTAAATAGAAAAATGTATTTATAAAAAAATTGTATTATCCATTAAGAATTGATTTATTTCAAAACTTTATCGGTATTAAATGACCCACTGAGGTTGATATGCCGTAAAACAACCCAAACCAAACCAATCCAGTCCAGTCCTAAAATATCTTTTCGACCACTGGAAGTCGATATACAGTGTGGTCTGAAAGTCTTGTCACCTAATACATATTTTTTATTAGAGGTAAAATAATTACATAATACAAACCGAAATTATAGAAAATAATTTGATTTTTGAAGATTTTTTTTTTAGGTTTTTATACCTAAAAAAAAAATCTTCAAAAATCAAATTATTATATATTATATAATAAAAACAAAAACTAGTTAAATTTAAAAATATATATAGGAGTGACAAAGACCTTCGGATTATTTATCACGAAGCGGAATAATTAAAGGGAAGGAACTCTAACATTTTGAAAGTCTAAGGGAGATAACTGTAATTTATTTACGAAGTAAATATTTAAAAATAATCTTTATAAAAATAATTTATTAAAATTAATTTATTTAAAAAAATAATTTGTAAAAAAAATAATTCATTAAATTATTATTAAAAAACAAAAAAACAACAGTAAAAATAAATTTGTTAAAGAAATGTATATTAAGTTCACCAGGATTTAAGCATTATTTAAAAAAAATCATTAGTGTATCAACAGTCCATAACACTATTGGGCCCTATTTTGTATTTTACTCAGTAAGTTTTTACTGCTAGTTTAAACCCATTATATCATTTAGTATAGCTCTTTGAAATATTTCTTTTTCACCTAAGATATATTTTTCTTTCTCCCCACTCAAATATTTTTGTTAATAAAAGAATTCAAGACAAAAGTTAGTAGACAATTTTGATGCATTGGTTATTTTGTTTAATGGCATATCAACCCTTGTGGGCAATTTAATGCCAAATCTTTTCTTTTTTTTTGCATATATGATTTGTAAGCAATAGTTTGTTGGTAAATATTTTCGTTGTGTTTGGTTTTATAAACTAGTAGAAATAATTTTCATTAACTTCATGTGTATTAATACATTAGAAAAATAACTTCATCTCTATTAATAATGGAGATTAGGTCTGTTATGGATTAGCGTTCGTCGCATTTGATTTGCGCGGGAAGTTTGAAAAGACAAAGAAAAATTGAACTGAGAAGACAATGGATAAGGTAGACAGAGGGTCTGGTGTGACAAAGGACTTCCTCTGTACAAGCGGAAAATTGAACAAAGAGACTGGAAAGGGAAGTAAGGACTTCCGGCTGAGGGACAAAGAGAAAGATTAAAATGTGTAGGCGTGTCGTCAATACAAAAGCGAGAGGGTTAAGCGGTCAGTAAGGACAGACAGTCAGGAGAGAGACAGCCGACGAGAATGTGCGGGACCGGCGCGGTCGCGCACCATCGCAGCCAGCGGTCAGTGAGGTTCGTCCACCCCTCTTTGCCTCAGATCCCATCAATAGTAGCAGCGGTAGTTCCCATTGTCAACGCTCACCACTCACATGCACCACGAGGGAATTAAATAAAAAGTCAAATCTCCTACTACATACAGCATGCCTTGTGATTTCATTGAGCAGTATACCAGCAACGTATAAGATTCAGCGTGAGTTTGGAGATGCCAGTATATAACATATACGATTTAGTGTCGAACAAAGGGCTATGCAACAGGTCTTTATTTGTCTGTAACCAAAACTATGTCACAGCTTACGTCAAATTACCCAAAATCGCCAATACATGGAATAAAAAAAACAACCTTGTATTATATACACTCAAATATTGAGAAAAATATGTAAAATTGTTTTTTTTACTCTTGCTCTTTTTTTTTCAGTAACAAGAGGTTAACAAAAAGTTTGTAAATGAATAAATATCTACTTTTTTTGTGTAAAATTTTCAGAATAATTATCTAATTGATAGATGCACTCAACATTTTATTTGAAGAAGGGGGGGGGGGCAGAACTAAATTTCCATTTCAAATTGTTTTATATCGTTACTCCTTTAATAAATTTGATGATTTCACTTACATATGATGCAAACCCTCTGACATTGAATTTTTAACTTCTACCACCCACCCCCATGCAATGTCTTTCAAGAATAATTTTTACATCGCCCGCACAGCATTTTTTATGCTAGTATATTTAATAAAACTGGTGGTTGACCCTCTGTCACAACCTTCTAGCACCTTTAAGATAAAAAATTTGATGTTTGCTATAAGATCAATTTCAATAATATGGTTAGAATTTAATCAGATAGGTGCTTATAATAAAAGAATGGAAAATCCGTCGGGTTGGACAGCCAGATCTCTCCACCAAAAAAAGACGTTCTCTCAGCTTCTGTCCAAGTCCTTCTCGCCTGCAACAATCTTTTCTCAGCAGTCCTGCACCGAAGCTCACTCGCTTCTTGTTCCTTGTTGTATGTCACTGCTCTTGTAAGCAAGACTAGAATGCAACTACATGGTGTGTTAAGGCAGGTCTTAAATAATCATACTAAAATCCCACATCCGGGTCAATTGCACAGTGTAGTAATTTACACGTGCACCAACGAGGTAGTCTGACATCATGCCACGACTCACGATCAGGAGGATGTGAGTTCAATCTCCCTAATCGCCCATTACACTCCCCCCTGATCTCATTTTACACGCCAGACATAGTTGAGCTTGCTTTGAGCTACCATGTGCGTGATTTCTCTCGCCACATTGCTTAGATTGGATATGACCAGACGACTGATCGTATTGAGCGTCTCGAAGAGCCCATCTAGTTCAAGTAAAGAATGAAGTGGAGTGTTGCAGGTCACATGACTACTTAATACCTGGGTCACATGTTGCTCAACCACCAGCTCCCCTTTCTTAGGTCGCTACCCACAGACAACAGGTGGATTCATTTGGAGGGTTGAACCCTTCTTCGGAGGTGCAGTTTGCATATTCTACAGACAAGAAGAAAATTTGAATCTATAATCTATATGAGAATATGGAGGTGCGTGGTCTAATGGTTAGAGTCGTAGGAAGTGGACTCGTTGACCCAAGTTCAATTCATGGGTGAAGCTGTTTGCACTTCACATGGCGCTAATACCCTTGGGAAAGGTATGAATTCAATTCTCCCTCCAGCTATGGGCAGACTGGGCTCTTTAACCATGGCTAGGTAACCAGTCTAGTAGAAGGAAAACTCTGAACTCAAACCTGTTAAACTCTGCTTAAGAAATTGACCTTGTGTCACATCCTGCTTGCGCGGAGGGGTTGATAAATATATATATATGAGAATCATTCAATTTTTGTATGGTGGCATAACATTGCAAAAATGGCACACTTTTCTGAGATTTTGATAAAGGTTTTTTTCTTCCAGGGAGTGCTTTGTACTACACTTTGTGTAGTACAAAGCAACATCAGCACAGAGCATTATTATGATAATAATAATGAAATAATTTATTGTGTACAGTGCTCGGGTGCACCACAATTCATCAAAGTCTTATGTCTAGTACATAGAATAATGTATTAGTGTCAGGAACATGAATAGTCTACATTAATAATACACATGTATGTGTGCGCATGCATGCATATGTGTGTGGAGGGGGATATCAGGTATAGTGTTGGTGGATTACAGGAAGCATGGAGGCTTTTAAAGATGCAGTGTTTCGGAAGCCTACAACCGTCGCAGGCAGTTTATTCTATGCCTCTACAATTCTGAGCATGAAAAAAATGTTTCTGAAAGTCATGTGAGCTATGATGTTTTCTGACTTTATAGGCATGCCCACGTGTGTGTTAGAAACATGGAGATCAAAAAGGTGCTCAAGATTGTAGTTGTTAAGATAAATAATGACCTTATGAGCATTTACCAAGTCAGTTGCCAGACACCGGAGTTTCAATGAATCCATTCCCAGGGCAGCAAGCAACCCCACCCTCACTAAAAAAACCAAGGTGGCTGCATGAACACGCGCATGCAGACAGTTAATGTTTTATTCATATCAATCCTCCTGTCCCATGGTCGGTGAGAAATAAGATAAATATTTTTGAGTAAATAACAATTTTTGTATAATAACAGTTTTGATGCCAAGAAATCTTTAAATGAAGTTTTTAAATCTGTTACATAATTCATGGATAGTCAATGAATTATGCATGTACCTGTAGTAAGAATATTTTTGAATATGGTTTGTTAGATTTAAAATCAGAGGGTGTTAAGTGGGGAATTTCCAAAGATGTTAGAGTTATGATTGACATGTGAATGACCCTGTCTTGAGCCCTCCAATAGCATGTGATTACAGACATGATATAGTTTTAGTCAGATGCAATGAAATTTTCATTGAGAGCAGACACTTTTGTCAGCTCCCAAGATGTCGCTCTTGATCTGCGCAGAATCTAAATGGGCTGGGTTGTTTTAAATAAAAAAATCAACCAAGTCTTGTTGAGTTATTAAACAAGAAATGACCAGCCCAACAAGAAAGAAAGAAGAACCAATAAGAAGTAAAAACAACCCACAGGATCATCCCAAGAAGTCACCCCTGAGAAAAATATGGCGGACGATGAGTTAGAAGCAGTAGAAGCAATGGTTAACAAGTAAGATCCTTCATCCCATCTCTACTCTGTCTGTTTTCTTTCTAGAACCCACTATGGTACACTCCCTACCAGAGAGAAAATGAAAATCCACCTCCAACCTCTTCTGACACCATCAACCGACCACCCCTCCCCTTATTCACGACCTCCTAATTCACTAGAAAGAAAACATGTTCACCACTGAAGCAAGAACTCTATTCCTAAAGTCCTGAAGAAGGTCTAACAGACTGAAATGTTGCATCGTCGACATCACTACCTACAATAAACATCCATTTTCTACAGCATCCCATGTTTGTCTACCTTTCTCCACATATATATATATATATGTAATATATATATATATATATATGTGATATATATAATATTATTGTGTTTAGACTTGTACTACGTAGAACATTATCACAACTTTCCAATGAATTTGATGTTGTCATCCATTCATATTAATATCATTAAATTAAAAATCCATAATAAGAATTTACACACTGAATTGCATGGGAATTTTATAGAATTCACATTTCTTCTTCAGTGTACTGATACCTCATCTAATCAGTTTATTCAAAGCATACATTATCAAATTCATGGTGTTATGATTCACGTGCTCATTTCGGGGCTGTAGTTTTACAGCAGAGATTCTTTGTGGCATAAAGTTTGATCCTATCTTGCAGTAGAAAGATGCATTTTTAATCCTCTGTCCTCAAAGTAGAAAGATGTATTAGATATAATCCTTGTCTGTTGACCTGTCTTTGAAGTAGAAATTTGTATCAGAGTTGATCCTGTTGGTCATTCCTTTAAACCAGTAATTTTAGGACAATTTATCAATGCCATTAAATAGTAAATTAAATACATGTTTGGTTGTTTTTAAATTTGAGATAATTCAGTTTTCATAAAATAGCATTTTGCTGAGAATAGACTGGAGATTTAAAATAAGATAATTTCCAGTTCCTCTTGTGAAATGTATTCTTTTTTTAAAATTTGAGATAATTCAATTTTCATAAAATAGAATTTTGCTGAGAATAGACTGGAGATTTAAAAAAATCATTTCCAGTTCCTCTTGTGAAATTTATTCTCGGCATGGAACTGATTAAATTAACTTGATATCTTGTACGTGATTTTTGTTAAAAACAATTTGAAGAGGCATGAATGAATTTCTGTGTTTAAATTACGACCAATTCAACTAAAGAAACCAAAGAAATAAATGAAAGAGATTTTTCCCAGTGTCTTTGTTTGTTATAGTTAGCAATATGTTGATGGATATGACACCCACCCCTCACTTGCTCTACAAAAATAAAAATTTTCTAAATAATATTGGAAATATAAAAAAAATAATTCAACTTTGTCAAATATAGTTTAAAGTGACTTATTAAAATGTTTTATATTTCTTATGATTTACTTTTTAAATTAAAATGACAATACAAGATTCAAAAAGTGATTCTTTTCTGTTATGAAGCCAAACCAGCTGATAGAAATAAACTTGTATAGGAAAGAGTAAATAAGATATTTTGAACAGAGATTTAAAAAAATAAAATTACTAAAACAAAATGTACATAGAATATTATTATTTAAACAAATTATTTATCTCTACATTTTAAGAAATTAATCAAATATTAAGAGAAATAAAATAGGAACCTTGTGCCAGAACAATTCTGTTTGATATCTTATCAAATTATTGATAAATTAATAACTAATGGAAAAAGTTGTAAAAGAACAATAAAGAATCCTGAATAGCCATGCATGGTCTCTAACCACACATGGAAATAACTGGGGGAAAAAAAAACGAAAAAAAAAATAACAGCTATTCATAAGACATGTTCATTTGTGAATTCCAAAAGAAAATAATTATAACAAAATTATCTTTTGATTTTAATTTTGCGTTAAGAAATGACATCTAAATGAATAAAGTAAGTCGAAAATTTTGTATAAAAAATCATTCAAATATTTTCAAAGATAATTGAATTAGTGATGAAAGATTAAAAAAAACAACAAAAAACCTCCATTAAGAAATACATGAAAGAGATTTTTCCCAGTGTCTTTGTTTGTTATAGTTAGCAATATGTTGATGGATATGACACCCACCCCCCACTTGCTCTACAAAAATAAAGATAAAAACAATAAATTTTAATTGTGCTGGATAAGTTTATCTTTTATAGAGGTGTTGTATAGCCAACATTGGGTATATAATAGAGAGAGAGAGAGAGAGAGAGAGAGAAGAGAGAGAGAGAGAGAGAGAGAGAGAGAGAGAGAGAATGGAAAAGGC
>CM042148.1:24151897-24176927 GCA_023376005.1 Doryteuthis pealeii
GTTTTAAGCTTATTCAAATATACAAACTCCTTTGGATAAACCCAACAAAATCAGCAAACAAAGCCGTCAAAAGGGAAGGCTAATTGAATTCTGAATTCCTTTGAATTATTCAGCCAACACAAATCTCTTTTTCTCTGAATTTTTGAGATGAGGCTTGATGATTAGTATTATCTGCATTATTCGGACTATTGTCCTCATCTTCATTGTTATCTGTACAACGTTTTGGCCGATATGCCATCCATCCTTTTTCAGGTATTTCTTGTCGGACTCAGGAACCTTCTCGAACTCGGGAACTATCTTGGACTCGGAAGCCATCATGCACTCTGGAACCTTCTTGTAATCGGGAACCTTCTTGTCATAATCGGGAGCCATCCCGACAAGAAATACCTGAAGAAGACCAGAGGGCATATCAGCTGAAACGTTGTGCAATAACAATGAAGATAAGAACAATAGTCCGAATAATGCAGATAATTCTAAAAAAAAACTCTTTTTGTTGAAATTATAAACCTCTCAGTAGAATAGAAAAAAATTATTATTTTACACCCTTATGCAAGTTAATTGAAACAAAATGAATAATTTTTATGATATCTGCAATCTCTCTGTAAGGCTTTTTAGGGTATTGGTGTAGCATTACAATTTTCATGCACTTCCTTGGAGTAACGTGCATTGCAGAAAATGGCCATAGGACAACTAATTGACAGTCAAGAAAATAGTGTCTGTGTATTATAAAAAATCTGATGCAATCATGGAAAATTTTTTTCAAGGCCAAATAAAATTTTCATCTCGAAAATAGATTTATATTTCTGCACATCACTACAATGATTTAATCTGAGGAAAAAATAGAAATCAATTTCACCCTGTCACTCCAGTGGGTCTAAAACTGACCATATGGTAAAAGAAAGGAAACTAAAATGTTTGTTTCAATTAATTTGCACAAGGATGTTTTTTGGGTAATTTTCACTATTAGTTGGCTAAATTCCTAGCATAAAATTGTGCGTCCGCATTATCTGAAATGAACTAAATTGTTATTAAGAACACATTTTATGATATTTTTGTGTTAAAGCATGCAGTTGTATTGTTTTCGAAAAAAGTTTCTAAGATTTGTTTATTTCGCATGGAGACTTTCAAAATAGCTACCCGCTTGGTTCAAAGTGAAAGTCAATGGAGGTTACTCTAATTGCCTTATTTGCTAGGAATTTAGCCAACTAAAGGTGAAAATTACCATTTTTGTTCTTTTACATTGTAACTTGGGATTTTCAATTTGCTTAGGTTACTTATAAAATCTAAAAAATAACATAAAAATTGAATCAAAAACAAGGAAGTTATGAATTAAAAAAAATGTTTTCGTATTTTGTGGGTCACCCTGTATAAATGAGAATCTTTTAACTTTTACAAAATGGTGTTAAATGGTATTCTTAGATAAAACCAGATTGCAGTTTATCCATTTCGGAACATATGACCTTTAGGCACCCCTTTTTGATCTCGATTCAGACAGGACATTTTTTTTATTTACACCATCAATATCTAGTTGTTTTAACAGACGATTTTTAGATTTAAAATTTTTTTTATAAAACTAAGACTTTTTGGAATCTATTTTTGTCTGTAAAATGAGTTCTAGAGCTTCCCTACTCTTAAAAATTGGTTTATAAAAGCATCTTGGCCCAAGGAATACAAATATGCTATCAAAAAGTAGTTTAACCAGTTTTACCTTCATGAGTTTTGAATTTTTTCATAGCAAGATCAATATCCTGATGTAGCATGTTTCTATGACAAAATTTTATGATTTTATGATTTTAAGATGTTTAATTGTTTTACAATATATCAACTTTTTTGGGACATTGGTAAACAAAGGACATGGTTGGTTGGTTGATTGGTGCAAATAATGTTCAATGTATGTAAAATAATTATTTCACATATAAGTAAGTAAAGTCGTTGGGGTGGCCTAAAGTCAGTATCAGCCAATCACACGGAGGAGTCTATCCCCTTTTCACAAGCGCTAGACCAAGGAGATTGTTTTTGGCATTTGAAGTGGAGCGCCACACCTACCATCAGCTCCTTACTTTACCGCACAGATCCTTGTGCTGAGTTGTGAGGGGCGGATAAAACATAAGAACAGGGAATCGGGATAGGCTCAGTGTAAATGAAAAACAAATGGTCCTGATGAAACGAGATCGACAAGAGGGTCCCTACAGGTCATATGAGTCCCAAAGTACTGAAATATAAAACCACGATATGTATCTACTTACCTCACCGTTAGGCCATAACAATAACCCAGACGGAGTTGATATGTCGTAAAACAATTAAACACCAACACACCATACTGTCAGTAAAAAAAAGGCCTCTTCTCTGAGANAATAATTGATGCTTTTAAGATTGTAAATCAAAAGAATTATTAAAAAACTTGAAAAAAATAATAAGGATTCTGTTTTATTTAATGAAATTTGTTTGAAATATATATAATTATATATATATATATATATATATATATTATATATTGTTGTATTTATAAAGATAAAAAGTGACTTACCAGTGAATATGGGCACGATGGTTCAGAGTGGAAAATTCAGAGGGTAAGCCAACGATATAACAAATACAAAGTGCTCAATACGAAGTAGACCAAATTCATTATAAATGGGTACAAGAGATAACCTACTCGAGTTTCACTATAAGATCTTCAGGTTAAATCCACTGAATTAATCGATTAATTCATTGGATTTAACCCTGAAGACCCATTTTATAATAAATTTATAGTAAATATATATATATATATATATATGTGTGTGTGTGTGTGTGTGTGTGCGTGTATGTGTGTGTGTGTAAGTCTCTATACATGTGTGTCTGTGTGTCTGTGTATTCTATGTTATAGTTCTACTATTCCTATATATATTTTGGTTTTGTGCCGGGGAATCCCCGTGGTTTAGTGGTTAACGTGTTAGACTTCGATATCGAAGTAAGCAAGTTCGAATTCCAGTCTCGTTATTAGGTTCACTTTCGGAGTAATATCTTTGAGAAAGGTAAGAACCTTACATTCTCAAGCAATGGGTTGAATAGTACCACTACTGTTCTACTACAAGGATGGCTTTGGCATCAATTAATCCGCGAAGGTTTATATGCTATTAAACTAAGAAACCAAACCAAACCAAAACCATTTATTTGTACCAAAGATGGTTGGTCCCATGATTGTTATTCATTCATTCCGCACCGAGCGTCTAGGTGCTACATTGGTGTGTGTGTGGGGGGGGGGCGGAGGTTCTCTTTTGCCCCCGATGGCAGGAAAGAAAGACGGACTCATTTTTCACCCCTCACCCCAAAAAACAACCCATATTTATTTCAGATGTTGCATCTTCAAACTGATAAGAAATTACGCAGAGTGTGCTTCTTAGTCAATGGAGAAAACTCATTACAATATTTTCGTTAATTTCTTTGCTTCTACTTAACCACCAAGAATAAATTGTTTTGAAATTTAAGAAGTTCGTCTAAATCAATCAACTTAGTTTAACAGCATAGCAGTTGACACGTTATAATTAATTAATATTATTCAGAAAATGAGGTTAACATGGTTGCAACACCTTTATACACCTTTGGGTTTTTTGTTGTTTATTTTTTTTAAGCAATATGTAATTAAAAACAACTGTAATCACCTAAAACCGTAACCCAATTCGCAAAATGTTAATTCGTAGACTGCAGTTAAACTGTCATTGGGTACCACCAAAAAATTTTCCGTTTTAATTTTCCAAGTCAGCCTCTTTATTTTATCTTCTAGTTATCAGGTAGCGCCTAACTCTTTACTCGCTCTGTTTTTGTCATCTCTCTGTCACTGCAGTCCGCCTTGTTCTGGTCTTATTCCTGTCCATTGCTTCTTAATTATTTGGTATTAGGATAAGAACAACACAGACTACAAACTCATGTATACATTATTTCTTTATTCAATAACACTTTCATTGCATTGAACAGGCAAGAGCCAGAGCCTGTTCAAAGAGATCTGGTCTGGCCAACCAAATCTCACTGATGATATTTCTTTTCTAAACATCTAGTGTAACTGGATCACATGACTTTTGTCCAATGAGAAGTCTTGTCCCAAATGACCCACAAGGTCATCACCTATCAATCAAACTCAGCTGACCTAGTGGGATTTTCTTTGCAACCATTTTAAATTACTATTCTTCTTATCAATAATAGATTATACAAGAGATGGCAATCATCTGTGAAGATGGAGCCATCATCATCATCATCATATGAACCTGTAGATTATCCCCTCCTCCCCAACGCCTAAACCACAAATTAGTTAACTTAACGTTTCACTGTCTCCGTACTAACTGTCACTTTTCGAATCTCCTAAAAATCACGTGACTATTTCTAGCCATTGAAGGCGAGGCTATGTGTTTCGCAAAGAAACTCCTGTGGCCATTAACATTTTGACCACTGCCTGTCAGTCACGTCTACCATGGCCTGGTGCGTTCTATCTTATCAGAGAGATCGATAATCTGTCAATAGCATTCCATGCCTTTCCTATTAAATAACAACCATTGCTCGCTCTTATTACGCCTCTGTTTGACGGTAGAAAAACTGACAAACCATTGGTTTCAAAGCAGCCTATTAGCCACGTATCCTCAATATAATTCTATATAACTGAAAGAAATTGCTGTAACATTTTTCAAGAGCGTATTGTTTTGAAGATAAGCGTCTAATATGCTGCCTTGAAACCAATGGTAACAAACGTATTAATTAATATTAATTGTATAGTATACCATAACAAATAAAATACCTCTTACACCTGTAATCGGGCACTTTATTTACTTTCTCAGATACAATAATATATAATATATATAATATATATATATATATATATATATATCAGATTTTTGACCTGATGAGCTACTAAGCGAATTATTAGTAGGTATATCTGACTCATTAAGATTAACATTATTATTTGCTCTACTTTTCTACTTTTGTATCGAGCACCTTTTAGATTCAGACAATCCTAACGGTTTATATATATATTATATATAATATATATATATATATATATATATATATAAGGTCAAGCCTTAAAGTGTTAATCCATTATTTTCGGTTGGTCCGGCTCTCTTGGTCTTTTCATTTATTCACTTTTCTTTCACCAAGTTTGGTAGTATATTTTTACTAACAAATTATTTGCGTTTTTTTCTTACCGCAAGGGTTATTAATGAGTTTTGATATATATATATATATATATATATATATATATTTAATATATATATATATACCAACCCCTCCGCACTAGCAGGATGTAACACAAGGTCAATCTTTTAACCAGAGTTCAACAGGTTTGAATTCAGAGTTTTCCTTCTCCTAGACTGGTGCCCAACCAAGGTTAAAGAGCCCAGAGTGCCGTGCTATTTACGAATACCTGGAGCGAAAGTAGAATTCATACCTTTCACAAGGGTATTAGTGCTAAGGGAAATGCAATTACCTCGTCCAAGATTTGAACTCGGGCCCACTAGTCCATTTCCCATGACTTTAACCATTACATAACGCGCTTCACTTATTCAACCTTATCTATCTATCTATCTATCTATCTATCTCTATATATAGGAACAGATATATATATATATATATATATATATATATATATATATATATATATATATATATATATATTATAGGAACAGTATATATAATATATATATATATATATATATATAATATATGTATATATGTATATATATATAGGAACAGATATATATATATATATATATATATATATATATATATATATTATATATATATATATATATATATATATATATATATATATATTATGTAGAATAAGTGAGAAAAAACGTGAGGATATTTGAGTAAGTGCTGGAAAGAAATCGCGCGAAGTCTCGTTTACAATTGTGGTATATTAAGTAAGTAAATCTCATGGCAAGGAACAGATCGTCACGCTTTCTAGTTTCTCCGATCACGGTTGATTCATCACAAGGTAGAAATGCGCCCACACAAAACGCCTACACATTTGCCGCATTCGTGCTCAGTCGGCAAACCGGCACAATTGATGTGTATATACAAACCTCCTTTTTATTGTTTCTTTCTTATCTCCAACCCCATTTCATCCGACCCTCACCAGGTCTTCTCGCACTCGTTCTGTTTGCACATTTTCCCATTCACAACACATTTTTATTGTTTCACTCGTTGTCACATCTTCTTCACTTTCGAATTCATATTTTCTTTTTTTTGTGATCTCAGTGCCAGTTTTCAATTTCCTTATCGTTTATAATGGAAACGCACACGTACACAATTACGAATGTATTATACGTACGGCAAGTAAATACAATAGAATATATATATATATTATATATATATATATATATATATATATTATATATATTTTGGGAGAATATGTGCTTAATTGAAGTCGTACCTAATTTTGAAAAACTGTCAGCTAAAAAAATAAACCATATCAAAACACATTTTGTTTACTTCTCATATATATATATATATATATATATATATATATATATATATATATATATATATATATATATATATATAAGTTAATAGAAAGGAAATGAATCCGACGGTATGGGTATAGAGGAAAGGATATGAAAATAACACAATATGCTGTTAAAGTGAAAATATTTTATATTATGATATAAAATATTTTCAATAATAAATAAAGGAAAGAAAATGTTGAATTGATAAAATTGATTTAATTTGAATTACCAACACGTGTTTCAGCCAGGAGTTTATTCGTGTACACATGTATTTTATTTATTATTATTCTAAATATGAAATAAAAGAATAATAATAGAAAATTATAGAATATTTAAGCATACAAAGAAAAACGGCCTTTTTAGGGTTAAATGTTGATATTTTTCCTTCGTTAATGATTGCAAATGGACGTCTCTCAATATCAGCGATTAAGTATTTAACCAACCCCGTATTCGGGCTATTGATTGGTTGAAGTTGAAACCATGTGACCTCGCTTAGTCTATAAATTTAAGTGGTGTATTGTAGCACATTTTATATATCCAAATAATATATTTATATTTTACTTCTGGTGGCTTCGGCTCTGGACCGTAAAACTTAACAACGTTAATCCCAGGGGGTCATCCCCCAGGCAACACCTGCCCCATCGATTTAAAGTGCAGGACTGGGTTTATTGTCCGGTGCCTGAGGCGCCTCCGTTGAGGGGAATGCTGACGGGATCAACGCATTTTTTTCACCCGCCTCCCATGAACTTCGGTTCGTGGTTGGTCCCACATTAATAGGGCCTTGTGCCTAATCCGTACACGTAGGGTACGTGGGCAATATCTATATATTCAAATAATCCAACACCTTGAAACGTATCTTATTCTCTCATATTTTACCTTCCTATTACTTTCTATTTTTTCCTATTATCTGCATCCAATTATCGATAATATCCTTATCAACACAAATTGTTGACAGTGGCTGTAACGTTACGCACATTCGACTTGGTTATCTCATTAGAAAGATATTGCACATGCCTATGTCTCTTAATTGAAAATGAGCTATTAATCTACGGGGGTAATCCTAATAGTAGTTCACTGGGGACGCAGGGAACCTGTTCGTGCGGCTATTGGCACTATTTCTCCAGTATGGTATGGCAATACACAAATCTACTGCCATGCCACCAGAAATCCACTTTCTCTGGACTGAAAATAGTTTAACTTCGCTCCTTTTTTAATCAAGTTTTTTCTTATTCTTTCTTGATGCTAGGAATTCTGAAGTCTTTTTTGACATCTATACATATATATGAGGAGTTGTGTGTATATGTATGTCCGGAGGAAACTTCGAAAATAAAACAATTAACGACAAATTACATATATATACACATTAAATATCACCGGGGCTTGGTTTTCTATACATATATAAAGGGAAGTTGTGTGTATATGTATGTCCGGAGGAAACTTCGAAAATAAAACAATTAACGACAAAGTACATATATATACACATTAAATATCACCAGGGCTTGGTTTTCTATACATATATAAAGGGCAGTTGTGTGTATATGTATGTCCGGAGGAAACTGCGAAAATAAAACAATTAACGACAAAGAAAATATATATATACACATTAAATATCACCAGGGCGTGGTTTTTGAGCAAAAATAATAGATTTGATTTATATTCGTGAAGATAATTAAAAGATGAAATTTAATATAACATTTTAATATAATATTTGTGATAACAGCATGGTATTTTTTTCATTCAATATTTTAGATAGTAGACATTAACATTTCTTTTCAAAGTAGCTGGATCAATGCAAGGTCTATTTTTTTTACATAGGGATTTAAATGGGGCATCCCACGAGGATTCAACTCGCGAATCAGTAATAATGGATCTACGAGACTAACTTAAAAAAATCCCCCTCTACCCAGGCGACGCTGGGTAGCCACTGCTAGTCTTGTATTAAAGCCTTCAACATGCTGATTGAATCCCAATTTCAAAATCTGCATCATTGCTGTCACTGAGTTCTTCAACTGGATGAGAGTAGAATTCATACCTTTCCCAAGGGTATTAGCGTTAAATGAAATACAATTATCACGTCCAGGATTGAACTCGTGGCGACGAGTCAATTTCCTATGACTTTAACCATTACACCATGAGCTTCCTCAACTTTTAAGCTTATAGACTCTGCGTGGGCGCGTTGATTAAAGTCAGCCAATCAACACGCTCGAATATGTGGTTAGTTAACTCTTTAATCACCGATCTTGAAAGCCGTTCATTGCACGTATTCGACACGGACGAACGGATCTGCAACCAAAGGATTCTACTCAGCAATAAGAAACACCGGTGAACAACCAAAGGATTCTACCCATCTCTCAGGAACATCCAAGGATTCTTCACTAACGAACACAAGAGCTTTCCACTGTAAAGAGCTCTCACCCACAGCCTTAAAAATGGCGGCAAAAATCGTAACAAAACGAACCCAACCATCGAAACACAATTTTTATCAAACATGTAGTTATTTACCCAACCCATTCGCCACGGATAGGATGTGACGCAAAGTCACAAGTATGAGACATCCAGCGAGGAATTTACCAAACAAGCTCACGAAAAAGAAATGGTGTGTAGAGAAACCTTATTATCCAGTGAATATTTACACGAGCGATAAGTCTTTCTGGCTGATCACTTCTTCGTCTAACTTCATACAAACCTGTCCATGTTAACGGCGCCAACCACGAACTAAAGCCGTCGTTTCGTATTCATTAAAGTGACAAACTGAATAGAACAATTTAGCACCGTCGGTTGAAGCGAAAGACGAAAGGCGAAGGAAAATAAAGCAATTATATTACGCTGTAATTATTAACACGGCCGTCATCATAACGTAATTGTTTTAATGTCACTCGATGTTATAAGTAGGTAATAGTATTTGCATTTATATCGTCTTTGTATACAATACCAACAGCAGAGGAGAACTGAATGTGAATTGTCTTCGTTCAGTCAGTGTACTGCTCATGAAGATTTATATGTTCGATAGGAATGTTATTTAGACTAGTACAAAATAAAAAACACCCTCCGGGCAATGTAAAAATACATTTTTGAAATATATTGCCTGAGGGGTGGGAGTAAAACATTCAATGTCAACGAGTTTGTACCCTAAGTAAGTAAAATCATCAAATTCGTTAAAGGATTAAAAAATAAAACAATTTGAAATGTAAACTTTAAATATGTATCAAAATAAAACAAACTATATGTAGATATATAATACCAGCCATGTATTTATTAAAACTTAGGAGGTTGATTTAGAAGGCCATCACAATGCAGGTGTAAAGAAAAAATAATAATACGGTAACAATGATGTTGTGTGTTAACCTGTATTTAATTCTTGAATTTTCGAGATAATATCTCTTTTTCAAAAGATCACTGGAACTGAAGCAGTCTAGTTATGGCATTTCTTTTTAAATGATTTTTTTGTGTTGAAAATGAAGGTATTTTTATATAATTGTATTCTCGTGTTGTATGTTTACGTGAATGCAGTTTTTTTTTTACTTGCGCGTATGTTGTCATGCGCGTGTCCATGAAAATGCGTGTTGGTTGTGACACTTATTAAAACTTGTTTTAAAAAAACAATGAGGACTGTCTAATGTTGCATGTTCAAATTTTGAGTGTATTTGTTCTATGTTATGACGATTTCAGGTAATGTGACGTAAGCAGTGACGTAAATTTTGTTACAGACAAAAACCGGAAGCGAATCTCCATTATTAATAGATGTCACTTGATGTTATAAGTAGGTAATAGTATTTGCATTTATATCGTCCTTTGTATACAATGGAACAGAGGATAACTGTTACGTTATTTGTGGGATTAATAAGAAGAAAAATAAAATAAAATAAAATAAATGGGAATTATTTCTTTATTTACATTTGCGATGAAAGGGAAACAACTCACTAAATAGTTATAGAACTTTGAAAAAAATTCGAAGCGTCTGAGAATTTAACTGAGACAGCGTCCAGTAGAGAAAAAGAAAAATTGCTGTGAAATCATCGTCGGCGCGAATCTCGCATCTTCGAAATTAATGAAGAGGAATGAAATATAATATTCTGAAATAAGGAAAAAGAAAGAAAAAAAAAAAGAAAGAAAAAAAAAGGAGAGAAAAAGAAACAAAAAAATTATATATATATATGAAGAATTGAAAAAAAAAAAAAAGACTGAAAACAGATAAGTAAAAATTGAATTGTTTTTCTAAGAAAATCTCTATTTCTCGCTATCCACATATATTGGAAATTCTTAATTCTCCAGTTTCTTCTTATATTTTTGATTGAACAAAAATAGATTATATATGAATAAATAAATTAGATCATAAAATATAAATATATTCTGTTTTTACATTATTCTTTCTGTCCAAATTTTGATATAATATTTTTTCTCTCAATTATTGTTGATCTCTCAGAAGAATTAAAAATCCGGCGTATCACACGCTTAAGAAGACGAACATAATAATAACTGAATGTGAATTGTCTTCGTTCAGTCAGTGTACTGCTCATGAAGATTTATATGTTCGATAGGAAAGTAATTTAGATTTGTATTGTTCTTCTTTAGTGGTCTTCTTTAATTCTCGTTTTTTTTGCGTTTGAGATGGACCCGCTGTTCGCTAATCATAGGATATGGAAGGTAAGTTAGAACTGGTTGTTTTTCTCTCTTCTCTTTTTTTTTTCAAATGTTTCTCAATCGATTGTGCACGATTTATCAAGAGTAATAAAAAAAAGAGAACCAAGATGTTTTAATTAGACCATTTAGAATTCTTGTGCAACCCAGTGTCAGTACAGAAACTTGCAATTATAATTAAGGAATGGTCAAAAGTGTTATATACTCGTTCAATATCGGGTATATATATATATATATATATATATATATATATATATATATAAAAGCAATTGGTAATTTGCTTGAAGCATTGTTAAGTATGTTATAATATATCAATATTTAATATATTAATATTTAATTTTAATATATATAATATTTAATATGTTTAATATATTAATATTTCTGATACGAAACTCTGATGATGAAGTTCATGCTTCGAAATCGATAAGACAAAATAACATCTTTTTGTTTTTATTTTTCATACACATTGTATTGGCCTTCAAAATATTAACATATTATGATATATATATATATATATATATATATAATATATATATATATATATATATATACTTTGGTGTGGTACCAAGTTTCTTGGTACAAGGTGATTCTAGGCTGGTCCTAATTCTCTACCAGTAGTTTGTTGTAGAGTTCAGGTTCCGTATGAGAGCTCAATGTTTAATTATTGTAAACGGAGCAAAGTTATCTGTGAATAAAAAGGCCTTAAATACCATGGGTATCGTGGTTATGGACCATTTCCACTCGTGAGTATGCCCACGAGCTTCTTCAGACCACTGATATCTTTTATTTAGACAGGCACATGGCCAAACTCATCTTATATTCAGACATTTCCCCCGCCTCCAGGGGTGATCGTATTGCATTTTTTCTTTTCGAGTGTCTTTTTTATTGGTGGAAATTTTAAATATATATATATATATATATATATATATATATATATATATATATATATATTTGGGCAGTATTTTTTTCATTTATGCATGTTGAATTAAACAAAAGCTTTATGCATAAAACAATACAAACCATCCTTAAACAAAATTAATTTCCAATGCAGTACACACATTTTAAAATGCCTATAGCATCTTTCCCACCAATTCCCCTCCTTCCAGCCTCCACATCCATTAATATAATTTGAAAAACTGGAACACATCACCCTGATGATGGCACTTCGAAGTGCCGAAAGTACTCGGGACATGAACTTTGGTGGACTAATCGTTGATTCTTCTTTGTAATGGGCTGGACATTGCTTTCAATAATACAAGAGTTCGTTGTTTTATAATAATAATAAAGCTTTATTATGCAACCCTGTCCATGATTCCGCCGAGGGTGAGTTGGGAACCCCAAGATACACCCTCTCTAATAGGGTGCCGACTCAAATCTGACTAACCAAACTAAAACTTATTTCCACGCGTCCAATCGCGCGCTTTCAAGGGATCAAATCAAAAGGTTATTACCCGTCCATAAATATCGGGTAATTTTCTCTAGAACCCGTCATTTTTAAGTCAAACGGACCCTATTCGAAATTCTAACTACAGGTACGTTTATAATTTATGAGCCGCTAATAAATTCTGTAACATTTCTAAAGAGATAGACTGATTATCGATCATATGGAAATCTGATATCTCTGATAAGATAAAGCGGGAATTGTTCCAAGCTTTGGCCGTATCAGTGCTACTGTATGGTTTTTACCACTCTTTAATGAAACCCTTGGAGAAAGGAGGGGGCTAGATGGCAACTACACAAGATTGCTGTGTGCTGTCTTGAAAAATCCTGAAAGCAGTACCAAACAAAAGGTTATTACCCGTCCATAACTGTCAGGTAATTTTCCCTGGACCCCGTCATTTTAAGTCAAACGGACCCTATTCAAAATTCTAACTACAGGAACGTTCATAATTTATGAGCTGCTTATAGATTCTGTAACAAACTTTGGGTTCTTTTCGTATCCTAATCTTTCCCAATGTCACACTAGCATTGGTTCCTCTGGTAATCGTATAAGTCCTTTCTGAGTCTTGGTAAAGATCTGGTAATCCTATGTCTGTCATCAGTGAGCATAATTGTAATTATGACCAGTGGGAGGGGGATTAAATAGTGTGTCTTCCACGCAGTATGGTTAGTGATTGGCTGCAGGAACAACTCGCGTGACCTTGGCTAGTCTATAAATCCAGGTGGGGAATTAGAGCACACCTTATATACTAAATATTCCAACAAGAAAAAGCAAGAAAAGATCAGAATTATTTAGATGCTAATTTTGCATACCCTTCTTCTTTACTTCTTTACTTACTTCTTTCTTACTCTGTTCTTCTGGCTGTCTTTGGAATCTTATAACATCTTGTCTTGGTCTGGAATCTTCTAAGGTCTGGACTTTCTTGGGGACTTCGGGTCTGGTCTTCTATTGGGGATTTCTCTTTATCAGAAGCCCTGTGTCATTATTAGTTTTTAGATAATAACACAAGACTTCGATTTACTTAGATCACATCTTATTTTTAAATCCCCAACCAGACAATCTGCGCAGATGAGAACGGCGGCGCGTACTACGCGACTTACAACCCACGAGCTCGGCTCCTACCTTCTAACTGACTGAAACTTATTTACTATCTAAACCGGAAGAGAGGGTCCTCTCTACCGGTTCTCACGGTAACCACCGGAAGGAAGGATCAGGACAGGTCAAGCCTTGTCATTCAAATCCTTCAAGGCCATGGGCTGCAGCTTATAACGGCCATTTTGATTTCTACACTATTGCACATAAATATTAGGTAACTAATAATTATGTAACACTAATCTACTTAAAGGGATTATGATAATCCACAGATTAATGGCGATTATGTTTGATTAATAACGTATCGAACTTTTGCTAACGTAGTTTGACCTTATTAGCCAAGATTATTAACCAAGAGTATTCCATTTTCTTTCATCATTTTTGAAATTCTTTTAAAGCCTCAGAACTGTGTCTGAAAGAAAATAAGGAATTGTTAAATCACGACGTAATCTCACGACATTTTAGATGCATATCTACTATACATTGCTTTTAATTCATTGCTTACCAAATCCCCCCCACCACCACTGCTGAACGAAATTTTCTTGTTATTTTCTTTTTTACTTATGGGATATTTCACTGTTAACCTCAGAACTCATTCTATTAAAATAAAGTACTATTATTAAAGTCCTTCTGTTCAATTATAATGAACTAACGATCAAGTTCTGTACTTTGCTTGCGGTAGGGTTGCAATGATGGGAAATATGCTGTGAGCGGCTTCAAGTAGGCAAAGAATTACTATCAAAGAAGATCACATGGAAATCAGATCTCCTTGATAAGATAAAGCGAAGATGTTTAAAAAATGAGTTAAAAATTGAATATCCAACAAAAACGTCTTTGGCATAAAATAACCAAAGAAAGGTTGACAAGCCGTAAAATTCCAACCAACCAACCAACCAACCAACCAACCAACCAACCAGCCTGCCAACCAATTAACCAACAAAGAATTCTATGATAAAGACGACATTTGATTTAGCGACCTAAATCATTTGTACAGAGTTTATTATTAACACTTATTTCAAATATATTCATTTATGATGAATCCCAATGAGAAATGACTTTTAAGAAATATCTAATTCAAAAGAATTTAACACAAATAATGAATAAAATAAAACGACTTCGGCATAAAATAACCACTGGTTTGACATGCCGTAAAATCCAACCAACCAACCAGCCAACCAACGCCCTTGTACAAATTAATAAGAGCCGTAGGACAACTAATCCACAGTCGGGACAATAGCGTCTTTGCGTTATAAAAATCTAATGCTATCACTGTTGACGCAATAATATAAATTTGTTTAAAAAGAATTTAATACCCAACAAGAATAAATAAAACAAAACGTATTTCGTCAAAGAAGATCATATGGAAATTAAATCTCCTTGATAAGATAAAGCGAAAATATAAAAAAAGTTGAGTTTTAAAAAAAATTGAATACACAATAAGAATGAATAAAACAAAAACGTCTTTGGTATAAAATAACCCAAGAAATGTTGACATGCCGTAAAATCCAACCAACCAACCAACCAACCAACCAACCAACCTACCAACCAATTAACCAACAAAGAATTTGATGATAAAGACGACATTTGATTTAGCGACCTAAATCATTTGTATAGAGTTTCTTATAAGCACTTATTTCAAAGATATTCATTTACGATGAATCCCAAATAGAAATGACTTTTAAGAAATATCTAATTCAAAAGAATTTAACCCAAATCCTCAATATTGATAATCAATAAATCGATAACATATTAACTAAACATTAGGCAACTTTGTTTTTAGACAATAAGTTTTTTTAGCGACCCAGATAAGATTATTTTCTTTGAATTAAGAGCTAAAATTAGATGCTTTCAAATAAGAAAATATAATCAAATCGTTTTTGCTTTAAAATCCTACTAACCAACAAGCTAAAAGGGTTTTACGTACAAGAAATGATAATACTGTGGGAATACATAACAATTGAATTAAACCAAATAAGAATAAATTTAAAAATTACCGTAATTGACGGCATATAAGATGCACAGGTATATAAGACGCACCCTCATTTCAACAGATCAGATTCAGGAAAAAATGTTTTAGTGTATTTAAGCAAATATTGTTGAAAGCAGTCTAGCTGTGCTTTATACAAGCAGAAACATAGCTGTATAAAAGCAATTTGGCAGTACAGGCAAGCAATAAGCATACATAAGACATCTCAGTAGAAGGAAATAATAATAATAATAAGAGTAAAATTATTATTAATAATAATAATAAAATTAATAATAATAATAATAATAATAATAATAATAATAATAATAATAATAATAACAAAATTAATTTTTAAAGGACCGGTAATAATACAATAATACCAGCAATAAAATAAGGATGCGTGGAGTTTAGGGTGGGTAAAAGTACTGAGCGTAAGGTGGGTTAGTGAGCATCATAGAGAAGATTAGCCTAGGCTTACGGGAGGTCTCAAACTTTACCTACCATGTATAAGACGCAGGGCAATTTTTTGAGCCAAAATCTTGGAAAAATGCGTCCTATATGCCGTCAAATACGGTAAATCAAATACAAAAAATAAATAAAAATACACAAAAAGGAACAATCTCCAGAAGGCCTCAGACCGGAAGAGTCTTCTGGGTATGTGCAGAAAACCCCTCGAGTTCTTGTCGCCAAAAAAGACTCTTAGCCCTTTTTATTCAAAGACTTGCTCGGGTAAATATCTCCCCTCAAGGAAATTGTGTGAATCAACGAATAAAAGTCTTACCATAAAGTCATCCTCATCTTTATTCCTTTCGCTTCTTTTCCTAAATTCCCTTTCTACTTACCAGCCCACAAGAAGGAAGAACCAACTAGATTAGAGTTTAGACACTACTAGGAGCGAGCTTAAACCACATAGAACTGTCAACCAACGAATCTCCATAATACTGAATGAAAAGACGGACTCGTATGTTTAACAAACGATGGTTTTAATTATCACTGGGCAGAGCTACTACAATAACCGAAAATTAAAGTTCAAATTTTTCGGGGACCAAATGAAGTGCATACCAACCAATTGACTGCATTCTTCAATTTCTGTTTTGATCCCACAATGTACCTATAAGAGGTTCACTGAGTGTGAACTCTGGTTCTTATAAAGCATTAGGTTACTTAAAGTAAAAGTACCCAATGCGGAATACTTCAGTTAGGGCAACAACAAACGCGTTAGTTACATTCATACAACATTTATTATAGCATATATAGGGTAACGAAGTTCCCCAGGCTATATAATATCACAAGTGTCCAAACATACATAGTAGTGTAATAGAGGCAAACTAGGTGGAAACCACTTACTGTACGTAGAGTCTGTACTGTAATGGCATGCACCATATGTGTGCTGGAGAGAGGTGACAAGCACGCCCGTACTTGTCCAGTAGCTTCGGCCAAAGAGAGTTATCTTCTTGGGTTCCTGCGTCACGTGACCAAAAAGGGGCTCTTGACGCAGGAGATTACCCAAACCCTCAGACAAGGGAGACTGATCTTACAGACTACTCTTACACAAAGAGGGTGATCTTCTTGGGTTCCTGCGTCACGTGACCAAAAAGGGGCTCTTGACGCAGGAGATTACCCAAACCCTCAGACAAGGGAGACTGATCTTACAGACTACTCTTACACACCGTAACGGAAAATAATCTCATCCTTACTCCTCAAGCTAAAGAACTCTGGATATTTTTGTTAGGATAGTCCTAACACGCACAGATGATTATTTTTAATTGGTAAATCGAAACACTTAACTCGGCATCTGTATTAGCATTATATTAAATGGGTTAACGTGCAAAACAACACTACCGGAGTAGTATTCAGGTGACGAGGAAGTGAAATCTGTAGTGAAGAAGTGGCTCAAAGAACAGCCAAAAGAATTTTACGGGGCAGGGATACATGCTTTCATTCTATGATGGAACATTTCTATTGAGAGACACGGTGAATATGTAGGGAAATGGGGATGTGATCCACAGAGGATCAGCTTCGTTTTGATGTATGATAAATGTTCATATTCTGGTAAGTATAAGCATTACTTTTTGACTCACCCTCGTAATATCCGATGTTTTCAGCGTATATGTATATGTATATGTGAATTTATTGAATTCAGGGATATTATCCTCCTAGAACAGTTACCATATCAAGTATAAAGAGCCCAGTCTGTCCTGCTATTTACCCATAACTGGAGGGAGAATAGCTGGATGCATATCTTTCTCACGGGCATTAGCGCTATATGAAATGCAAATAGCCTCGTCCAGGATTTGAACTCGGGTCTGTAAATTTTTTAAATGACATCCTTAGCCAGTTGAAAAGGGTTTAAAGAAAGTCCTGTGTTATGGGATCCTTGGGTAAGCGTATAAGTCCTATCCCGCGTATTGGTAAAGGTCCAATGATTTAATCCTATGTCCATCGTCCATGAATGTTACAGTAATTATGACCAGTAGGGTCAGTTAAGTATTGTATCAGCTTCAGAGTACTGCCAGTGATTGGCCAAGAAATAGATCACATGATCTCGCCTAGTCTATAAGTATGGCCGAGGATCTAGCACGCACCTTATATGCTGGAAATTCTTCACAGGGTCACAATAACCATTTCCTATGACAGTAGCCATTACACCACAGACATCCCAGAAAATGGAAAAGAAAACAACTAAGCCAGAATTAATCTGATAACACAAAATAATTTATTACATGAATTTACATCACAATTACAGTTATAAATATTCTTTTTTTAAAATGTATAATACAATATGATATAATAATATGAATAATAATATATTATATATATATATATATATATATATATATATATATATATAGGCGAGAAAAGTGGAAATGAATCCAACAGTATGTTAAAGAATGATGAGTGAGAGTGAAAAAGAGGAAAAGAGACGATGATTTATTTATATTTGAAAGAATATATATCGACCAATCGAAACACTAAGTGTCGATATATTTTTGGTCAAATATCAATACACCGTCCTCGCTTTTCTTATTCTCACTATCACTCATGATTCATCAACACACACATACACACCCACACACACAGATATATATAAGTATATACATACATATGTGTATGTATATATATATATATATATATGGAGTGGGGGTGAGGGTGGGGGTGTAAAGAATTCATAAAGCAATCATTAATTTCACTTTACATCACAGCCGAGTCAAAGTGGGAGGTGAATATATAAAATATCCAATGACAACAGTTTGAACACAATAAGCAGTTCGTATTATTTACAATTATGAAGGACATCACATATTTGCTTCATTATAGATAACTAATGGAGAAAGTATAAATATATATATATATATATATATATATATATATATATATATATAATATATATAGATATAGATATAGATAGATAGATATAGATATAGTTTTAGATAAAAGGATATGAAAACACACAATTCTGTTAAAATGAAAATATTTCATATCATATTCATAGCTAATATTGAACAAAATTTCGATTTATAAAAATCATCTTGAGAGCTTGTTTTTACTCCGTACTCGTCGAGAGAGGAGCTGAAAATAATTATTTTATTAATAATAATTATTTTCAGCTCCTCTCTCGACGAGTACGGAGTAAAAACAGGCTCTCAAGATGATTTTTATAAATCGAAATTTTGTTCAATATTAGCTATGAATATGATATAAAATATTTTCATTTAAACAGTATAGTGTGTGTTTTCATATCCTTTTATCTATACTTATACCGTCGGATTCATTTTCATTCTCTGATGCAATATATATATAATATATATATATATATATATATATATATATATATATATATAGAGAGAGAGAGAGAGATGTGTGTGTGTATGAATGTATGTACGCACATACACACTCAAAAAATATATATGTAGACATGACCACACACAGATACATTCGCACACACACACACACACACACACACACACACACACACACACACACACACACACACACACATACACCCCCCCACACAAATATACATATAAAGTCTTAGGCAGGTAACGGGTGTTTCTTTATTTGAGAATATATATATATCTATATCTATACACGAGTATGCGTGTAAATGTATGTATGTATCTGCAAGCACATACGTATATATATATATATATATATATATATATATATATATATATATGTAGACATGTGCACACACACACACACACCCATATATATATATATATATATATGTTTCCTGAATGATGCAACCCTAAGTTCGATTTTAGATACACGTACATTTTGTACTATAATATTAATTCTGTGTCAACACTGTATTCAGAGACAACGGTATTTTTCTTAATTAAGTCACACTCAACCCTCATTCACGCATCCGATCCTTTGTGTTTTGTCAGCTATGTTTTTTTCCGAAGAACGACTGTGTGTTAATTTTTTTAGACTTATGTTGGAGATTTTGAAATGTTTAGTGATTTAAAATAATCCTGCATGAACCCGAAGAATTGAATTACTAACAATGAAATTATGAAGAATTAAAAATATTAAAATAATTATGAAATAATTAAGAAATTGAATTATAAAATTAAGGATAGAAAAAATGAAAAAAAATTTAGGATAGAAAAAAATGAAATGGAAAAAAATTAAAACGGCCTTGAATATCTCAATATCTATAGATGAGATATTCTCATTATTATACGATACGAGTCAAAAATTATTCGCACTTTTGCCATAACATATCTTTATTATTGTGTCACTGCGTTCTGTGTATGCGTACTTATAGTTGGCACTATTATGGTCACATGATCGAAGTTTGAGCCTGATCATGCCATTTTGATTGCTGTCTTTACAGTGTAAACATTTAAAAAAATTAACGATAGTTTAAAATTTAAAATTTAAAATTTAAAATTAAAATTAAAAATTAAAAATTAAAAAATTAGAAAATTAAAAAAAAAATTAAAAACTGAAAAATAGATCTTTAAAAAAATTTTTTTACAAAAACCCATATTAATTATGAAATTTGGATTATGAAATATAAATTATGAAATTATGAAGAATTAAAAAAAATATTAAAAGAATTAAAAAAAGGTGTCAAAAAGTTTTCGAAACTGAATAAAGTAATTTAAATAAAATCTCTTAATATGCTACACATAATTCACATCGTCTTATTATTTGAGTCTTTTTGAAATAATTTCAATACAGCACAGATTCCTATGACTCTCTCTCGCCACCCGTTACTATCAGTCATTGCCCTTTGAATGTCTTCCGCACATTATGCAAAATATACTCAACCCGTTTACCACGATTAGCGTGTGACACAAGATCACACGTATGGGGCATCTAGCAAGATCCTTTACCCAACCCGTTCGCCACAACTAGGATGTGACACAAGTTCGCAAGTATGAGGCATCCAGCCAGAATCAAAATTGCTATTAATTAGTTATGGATATGCAAAACTATCGGGTCTTCTGTACGGCATCCAGAGCTGCAAATTAAAAATGTCTATTTTTTTTTCTTGAATCAAAAAAAACTTTTTGGCCAACTCAATAATTTTGTCTTAAACTGATTTGCTAAACATGTATTTTACTAAATGTGAATTTGTATTCTGATTGTATAGAAGATAACTGCACTTTTTCAAAAAAAAAAATCAGAAGAAAAAAATGTAATAAATACGCAAGTTTTCTGAAAAAATTAGATTTGCAATAATGATTTTAGTATTAAAAAAAAATATATATTTACTTATAGATCCTTTCAAACCATTTTTTTTTTGGTCAAGCAGAAAATTAAAATCCACAAAAAAGTTATAAAGAAGAAAAAAAATATTTCAACATTTAAACAAGTAGAAAATCCAAAAAACCAGAACAAAATACAAAAAAAAAAAAAGCCAATGAACATATTGAAACATTAGCATATAAAAAAAAAAGATATATCTATGATACCTTTAGAATAGAAAAAATATCAATTGTTTACAACTTTGTTTAGCAAATATAAAAAACAAAACATGCATTTCAAGAGTGAATAACCTTGAATAAATTGTTTTTGCTGGTCAGCCTACACTTTGTGTCCATGTTTGGATCTCTACAGGAGCACGCAACTTCCTTCAAGGTGTAGCCGTATCAGGGCTACTGTATGGATGCACCACTCGGACTCTAACGAAACGCTTAGAGAAAGATCTAGATAGGAACTACACAAGGATGCTGCATGCTTTCCTCAACAAATCTTGGAAGCTAAACTCCAAGACATTCTTGACACTGTTGGAGAAATAAGGATGAACTCATAAGGGATGTTCTTCACTGGGCACCTACGCATAACATGCCAGTATAGGTCGGTTTAGCAAATATAACATCAATCAGCTCTGTGCTTGGTATACATTCATATGGATAAATAAAAATAATGACAAAATGTAATTTCAAACAGAAGTGCTTATGTTCACACACACACACACACACACACACACACACACACACATGTATATATATATATATTATATATATATATATATATATATATATATATATATATATGAGATTTATTTATTTGGATGTTGTTTATTTATAGAAGCAATTGCTGAATAAAGTGTGTATATTAAATATTTTATATTTTTGCTTGAAGGCAATTACAATGCGAATATCGCATAAATTCGATAATTTATAGAAGATAACAAGGACAAGTGAATTTCGCAAAGAATTACTCGGCGTGAAACAGTCTGTACGATATTCTTACACGCCGAGTTAATTCTTTGCGAAATTCACTTGTCATTGTTATCTTCTATAATTATCGAATTTATGCGATATTTGCATTGTAATTTGCCTTCAAGCAAAAATATAAAATATTTAATATAATATATATATATATATTATATATATATATATATATATATATATATATATATAGGAAAGAGGATTGGAGTAAATCCGACATAAATGTAGTAGAGATATATGGAACACAGGAAGAAAACTCAGACAAACGTATGTAGGAGATACATTTTCGCCAAGCCTTAAGCTCAGCATCATCAGTCGTTTATTTGATCATTAAGGCATCATACAAGTGTTTTATAGGAGGGGAAATGTGGACTGGGAGAGGGTGGATTAGGGGAAGAAGTCAAGGTGGTGGGATAGCTTTTGTGAGGAAAGATTTTTGAGTGGTTAGGAGGAAATCATTGGAAAGGGAGGGAAAACCTTCTCCTGTCTATATAACACTTGTATGGATGCCTTAATGAATAATTACGAGCTTGTAATGCTGAGCTTAAGGCTTAGCGAAATATATCTCCTACATACGCTTTGTCTGAATTTGTTCCTATGTTCCATATATCTCTACTACAACAACTACTATAATTACTACACACACACACACACACACACCACACACACACACCACAACATACACATATATATATAAATATAATAGAGTTCGGTTAATTGAGGGTGTCGTCTATATGATCCAATCTTGTAAAGCCAAAAATAAATGAATATGAATATATGTATTATCAAATTTTACATTGTGGCAGTCACGGCACTAAGTCATTTATCAAGAACCGATACTGACATAGGGCCACAGGCCACCATGTATGACTCAAAAATATATATTTCAGTTAGTCCTTGAGGAATTAATTATTCTCCGACATTTATTCAAATTCGGCTTAGCATTGTCTGTTTTGAATTGATCGCAGAAACAAGGTCGAACTCAAGTCACCCATTAGGTTCACTTTTGGATTAATACCTTTGGGGAAGGGTATGAATCTCCTCATTTCTTCAGCTATGGGTTAAATGAGAACACTTCTGTTTTTTTTTTACAAGGGATAGGTTATGCATAAAATAATTCATAAAGGTTGATATGCCATTAAAACAAAGAAAACCAAAAAAATTGTGTGGATTGATTTTTAGAGTATAGTTTTATGAACTTATATTTAATGAACACAAAAATTCCACCCTTAAAAATCCGATTCCACGTAATTTTGTATACATCTCTCCTCACAACACATATACACGCTCACACACATGTATTTATTTGTTATTAGGTTACAAATACATTTAAGATGTGATTGTTACCATTGGTTTCAAGCAGCATGTTAGCCACTTATCGTCAAGACCAACGCCTGGTAATTTATCCGATCTTTCCAAAAATGCCTTCTTAAATTTTTTTCTCTACATCTTTCTCTGAAAAAAATTTAAATTAATCTTAAATATTTTACGCTGCTGCTGTTGCTGCTGCTGCTGGCTACTGATGATGATGATGATTACCCATAAAAGTTTAATAAACTATGAAGAGATTTGCAAAATTAGATGATTCACTGTCGGTGTTAACATCACTACCAAGCAAGACATTTTTGAAAACCCACTAAATAACAAGTTTTAAAAGATTTTAAAAACTAGCCAAAATAAAAAGACACCACTCAGGCGATGGGAAAATAATCTTTTTAAAGATATTGCCTGAGGGGATGGGAGCTAAAAAATTGAATGTCATAGCTAGACGTGTGTACCATAAGTATTTAAATTTTATTAAAGGGTTAAAAAAAAAGGAAAGGAAAGAAAGAAAGAAAGACAATTTGAATGTAAACAGTTCCGATAAAACTTTAATCATTATTATATTAGAATAAAACAATCTATTATATAAATATATAACGCCGGCATTCTATTTATTGAAACAATGAAGATTGTCATAACGTTGCGATGCTCACATTTTCAGTTATATTTATTCTATGTTAATGACGTTGGATTATGTATTGGGTAATGTGACGTAAGCAGTGACGTTAATTTTTGGTTACAGACAAAAACCCGGAAGCGAATTCCATTATTAATGATTTGAAAAGATGCTCATTGGAAATTAGATATTTAGATTCTAAGTCACACGGGAATCGATGGAAAAGACCAGTTCATAAACAGCTGGTCTACCTTAAGTATAATTCTTGGAAAACAAAAATTAAAATTCGCGTAAATAATTCATAAGAAAAGCTAAATAAAATATAATGGTTAATAAAAATATCAATGATATATTAAAAAATAATTAAAATGAGTAAAAGATAAAATAAATTGATAAGGATTAAAACATGATACAACACCAAATAAAAATAATGACAGGAAGGGTGGTTATTTCCTATAGTCTAACGTAACAAAGGGAACCACTCTTGACTGATTATTTATTTATTGTTACATAATTATTAGATTCTTAATATTTATGTACAGTAGTCTGTAGAAATCCAATGCGCTGTTAATAGTCTGCAGCCCACAGCCTTGAAGGATGAGGACAAGGCTTGACCTCATCCTGATTTCCTTTCCAGGGATACCCGTGGAATTGGTGGAGGAGACCCTCTTCCGTTTAGAATTAGAATTCAGATTTTTAGCCAGAAGCCACGATGATGAGTCGTGTATTGTATCGCTCCGACTCGATTCAGCGCAGTTGTCTGGCGGAGCAGAACGCAGAATTATC
>CM042148.1:24177027-24184527 GCA_023376005.1 Doryteuthis pealeii
AGAAGAGATTTGAACAAAATCTAAACTAACTAATCGTGTGTGATGCGTGAGATTCGTGCCTCTGGGGTCAGGGTCACCAACAGTCCTTGTATTTTTCCACTGGCTGATCTGAAAGCCAATGGTCCCTTATTCAGCTACAGGGTTTGTCAACAATTCATGATACCATGAATTGTAACAGAGGGTGGGTAATAAAAGGCTGACATAAAAATATCTAATCCTTTTCTTTTTTGAATCATAAAATATAGTCTAAGGAAAAAAAGGATATTTTTTTAGATCTGTTACATAATAGAGGGTGGGGTGAGCCAGGAATGTAACAGTGATGTGTAAATTATCACGGAAAAATTTTTAGGGGGGAATATAAGAATTATATGTAGATTAGAATGGAAAAAGTTTAAGGATGAATCATCATAAGACTACATTGCAGTTTTCTATTGGATGAGACCTGATACATTGTGAAGTGTGAGAGAGGAAGAGTGAGAGGTGAGAATGTTGGTGAGTCTTGTATGACGTGTTGACTGAGTAAGATGTGGGCTCTTGCTCTTGGTAGTTGTGACTCAGGGGAAAATAAAAATCTCATGAGCAAAAGAAGTGGCTTTGACACAAGGTAAGATGTCCCCCAGCATCCCAAGTTGATTTCCAAACTCCAAACATCACAGAATTAACAGCCAACTCCACATCAGCCCAGCAACCAAATTCAAGCCTCTCCACATAGCACAGAAGAAGAGATAAGTATACAACTATTATTTTACTATCAACATGTCATCACTCCATTTAACATGAGAGTGATAATGTAAGATTGATTCCATTTTCACAGATACAAAGTTGCACCTTAATTCGAGCATTTTGTATGACATTGCTCAAGGTTTCTGGGGTCAATCCTCTTATCTCTGTATGAATATTATTCTTTAGTTGTTGCAATGTCTTAAGCTTATTAAAATATACACACTCCTTTAGATAAACCCACCAAAATCAGCAGACAAAGCCGTCAAAAGGGAAGGCTAATTGAATTCTGAATTCCTTTGAATTATTCAGCCAACACAAATCTTTTTTTCTCTGAATTTTTGAGACGAGGCTTGATGATTAGTATTATCTGCATTATTTGGACTATTGTCCTCATCTTCATTGTTATCTGTACAACGTTTTGGCCGATGTGCCCTCCGGCCTTCTTCAGATATTTTTTGTTGGACTCGGGAACCTTCCCGAACTCGGGAACCATCTTGGACTCGGGAGCCATCTCGGATTTGGGAACCTTCTTGTAATCGGAAACCTTCTTGTCATAATCGGGAGCCATCCCGACAAGAAATACCTGAAGAAGACCAGAGGGCACATCAGTCGAAACATTGTGCAATAACAATGAAGATGAGGACAATAGTTCGAATAATACAGATAATTCTAAAACACACTTTTTGTTGAAATTATAAACCTCTCAGCAGAATAGAAATTTTTTATTATTTTACACCCTTATGCAAGTTAATTGAAACAAAATGAATAATTATTATGATATCTGCAATCTCTCTGTAAGGCTTGCTAGGGTATTGGTGCAGCATTACAATTTTCATGCACTTCCTTGAAGTAACGTCCATCGCAGAAAATGGCCATAGGACAACTAATTGACAGTCAAGAAAATAGTCTCTGTGTATTATAAAAAATCTGACGCAATCATGGATGATGCAATTTTCTTCTAGGCCAAATAAAATTTTCACCTCGAAAATAGATTCATATTTCTGCACATCACTACAAATGATCTAATCTGATGAAAACATAGAAATCGATTTCACCCTGTCACTCCAGTGGGTCTATATCTGACCATATGGTGAAAGAAAGGAAACTAAAATGTTTGTTTCAATTAATTTGCACAAGGATGTTTTTTGGGTAATTTTCACCTTTAGTTGGCTAAATTCCTAGCATAAAATTGTGCGTCCGCATTATCTGAAATGAACTTAATTGTTATTAAGAACACATTTTATGATATTTTTGTGTTAAAGCATGCAGTTGTATTGTTTTCGAAAAAGTTTCTAAGATTTGTTTATTTCGCATGGAGAGTTTCAAAATGGCTACCGGCTTGTTTCAAAGTGAAAGTCAGTTGGCTAAATTCCTATCATAAAGTTATCTGAAATGAACTTAATTGTTATCAAGAACACATTTTATGATATTTTTGTGTTAAAGCATGCAGTTTTATTGTTTTCGAAAAAGTTTCTAAGATTTGTTTATTTCGCATGGAGATTTTCAAAATAGCTACCGGCTTGTTTCAAAGTGAAAGTCAAGGGAGGTTACTCTAATTGCCTTATTTGCTAGGAATTTTAACAACTAAAGGTGAAAATTACCGTTTTTGTTCTTTTACATTGTAACTTGAGATTTTCAATTTGCTTAGGTTACTTATGATATCTAAGAAATAACATAAAAATTGAATAAAAAATAAGGAAGTTATGAATCTAAAAAAAAGGTTTTCGTATTTTGTGGGTCACCCTGTATAAATGAGAATCTTTTGACTTTTACAAAATGGTGTTAAATGGTATTCTTAGATTAAAACCAGATTGCAGTTTATCCATTTCGAACCATATGACCTTTAGGCACCCCTTTTTGATCTCGATTAAGAAAAGAAATCTTTTTTATTTACACCATCAATATCTAGTTGTTTTAACAGACGATTTTTAGATTTAAATTTTTTTTTATAAAACTAAGACTTTTTGGAATCTATTTTTGTCTGTAAAATGAGTTCTAGAGCTTCCATACTCTTAAAAATTGGTTTATAAAAGCATCTTGGCCCAAGGAATTCAAAAATGCTATCAAAAGTATTTTAACCAGTTTTAACTTTATGAGTTTTGAATTTTTTCATAGCGAGATCAATATCCTGATTTAGCATGTTTCTATGACAAAATTTTATGATTTTATGATTTTAAGATGTTTAATTTATTTTACAATATATCAACTTTTTCGGGCCATTGGTAAACAAGGGACATGGTTGGTTGGTTGGTTGGTTGGTTGGATTATACAAATAATGTTCAATGTATGTGAAATAATTATTTCACATATAAGTAAGTAAAGTCGTCGGGGTGGCCTAAAGTCAGTATCAGTTAATCAGCGTGGGAGTCTATCGCTTTTTCATTAGCGCTAGACCAAGGAGATAGTTTTTGCATTTGAGGTGGAGCGCCACACCTACCATCAGCTCCCCACTTTACCGCACAGATCCCTGTGCTACTCATACGCTGAGTTGGCGAGGGCCAGTATCGAACTAGGTACAGGGCCGGGATAGCTCAGTCGGTAGATTTCACATATATTGAACATTATTTGTACCAATCAACCAACCAACCAACCAACCAACCGTGTCCTTTGTTTACCAATGGCCCGAAAAATGTTGATATGTTGTAAAATAAAATAAACATCTATACATATATAAAGGGCAATTGTGTTTATACGTATGTCTGAAGGAAACTTAGAAAATAAAACAATTAGTGACAAAGTAAATATACATACACATTAAATATCATCAGGGCTTCGTTTTTGAACAAAAATAATAAAGATTTGATTTATATTAGTGAAGATAATTAAAAAATAAAATTTAAATGATAACAGCATGGAATTCTTTTTTTTTTTTCATTTAATATTTTAGATAGTAGACATTAATATTTCTTTTCAGAGTAGCTGGATCAATGTAAGGTCTATTTTTTTTACATAGGGATTTAAATGGGACATTCCACGAGGATTCAACTCACGATTCAGTAATGATAGATCTGCAGGACTAACTTTAAAAAATCCCCCTCTACCCAGGCGACGCCGGGTAGCCGCTGCTAGTCTTTCCTAATTACAATCAGCCTCATAGATCACTGTTACAACTGGAATTCAACCAGTTTACGGTTCGTCTAGTAGATAAGTAAATAAATCAATAAACAATGTATTGTAACAAAGGAATTCATTTTCTTAATTTTTAAAAATAATTAAAATCTTAAATTTTTAAAGATGAAAAAATATATATTCTGCCTCAAATGATGCGGAATCTGATACAGCGTCATCGTTGTTATTATCACCATCGTTAACAAGCATATTTACTTCCGGTTTGCACTCAACAGAACTACACAAAAGAAAAGCTGAACACATCTTCACCTGTGACAAAAGCTTAGATAATTACCGCCAACAATAACGTAATCTGCATACAACTTCCTGTTATCAACAGATATGCTTCATTTGTGACAAAGTCAATGACCGATTTGTTATGCGTTAGTTCAAGTGTCAATTAAAATGGAAAGGGGAAAAAAAAGATAGAATTTTAAAAACTTCTTTTTATGTGATTTGTTTTCTAATAGTTTTCTACTCGTTTCGATCATCAGGAGAAAATATGCGAAAAAATGTGAAGAATATAAGAAAAAAAAAAAATTGACAAGTCACAAAAAATATTTTTAGGAAAATGTACATTCAAACGTGAACAGTGAATTTTTTAATTGGAAAACATTTTCTGGTTAAATTCATTTTGGTTGTTTTGTTAAAGTAAATGTACTGACTCTTTATCAAGTCATAGGAGAATAAACATGAAATAAAAAAATCATTGTTTAAATGTTTTAAATATTTTCACATCATCATCATCATCATCATCAAGTTGTGCTGATAGAACAGATTCCCTTGACTCTCTTTCCCTATCGGTTATCGCACATGGCAGGTCCTCTAGACGACATTCGGTGTCCGTAGGGAGATGATGAACATAAGTCTTTGCTGGTCAGCAATTACTGGTGAGTTCCACAGGAGAAATTCACTAATGAATTCGTTCCTGCTTTTCAAGCAGAGTCCAGCATGTCTTATTCATCTTACTTGGACGTGAGATGGGTAGCAAATGGTCGTACCTTCGCTGTTTTGTGGGGTTGTTGCTTCCAGGAATTGTTTGAAAATAGCACACAACATCCGTTTGTAATTTTCATCAAGCTTTTCTTCTAACGCTTCATTAAAGTTTTCGGGTGGTGCAACCATACGATATTACTGACTTGGCTACAGTTTGAAAAACTTCCCATTTTTATACGTTGGAGCTAGAATTTTGGAAATTCCATGTCAAATTATCCAGACCATATAATCCATCCCCTTCAATTTTTCTGAAATTTTGTTCAGGTGTGGATTATGTTAAAGTTAGACAATCCCCAAAATTTGAGCTTCCAATTCCTGAAATTGGCAGAGTTATGTTGATTTTTAGCTCCCCAAATTTGAAGGGTTCGCGAAAAATGGCGTCTTTTTTGGTGTTTGCTCAAAACCGAGCTACAACATCAGTTAACATTTAACAAATCAGAAATCATTAATAATTTAAAATTGGTTAATTTTAAGACTTTTTTTTTCATAGGATGTTTGGATTCCTAGGGCGAAAATGCTTTTATAAACCAATTTTTAGAAACAAAACTTTAGAAACATTGAAGGGGATCGGTGACAATTTCACTTTTTTCTGGATAATTTGACATGCAATTACCCATTTATAAATATTGAAAAGAAAATATTACCAAACAGGCGGTGATTTCTTGAATACCTCCTCCCTTCTCGAACGTTCTCTACGACAATGGCCACAATAATGTAACACTGGATAGAACAGAAAGGCATTATGTACACCCCCCCACACATACATATAATATATATATATATATATATATATATATATATATATATATATATAATATACAAATCCTATTAGTAAACCCTTGCGGTAAGAAAAAAAAAGGCAAATAATTTGTTAGTAAAAATATACTACCAAACTTCACCTGGGGAAAAATGAAAAAAGAAAAAGACCAAGAAGGTCGCACCAACCGAAAATAATCGATTAACACTATAACATTTGTACAAAAGATTAAAAAGATTATATATATATATATATATATATATATATATATATATATATATATATATATATATAAACCGCTAGGATTGTCTAAAGTTAAAATATATACTTGCTCGATACCTAAGTTGAGCAAATAATAAAGTTAATCCTAATGAGTCAGATATGCCTACTAAATTTTTCGCTTAGTAGCTCATCAAGGCAAGAATCTGATTATATATATATATATATATATATATTTATATATATATATATACACACACACACACACACACACATATATATATATATATATATATATATATATATATATAAATATATACATATATATATATATATATATAAATATATATATATAATATATATATATATATATATATATATACATATATATGTACATATACATATATATATATATATATATATATACACATATTTATGTATATTATACATATATATGTACATATATATATACACATATTTATGATATATACATATATATGTACATATATATACACATATTTATATATATATATACATATATATGTACATATACATTTATATATGTATATATATGTATGTATTTATATGTATATATACATATATATATGTATATATATGTATATATACATATATTATATATGTATATATATGTGTGGTGTGTGTCTCTCTCTCTCTCTCTCTCTCTCTCTCTCTCTCTCTCTCTCTCTCTCTCTCGTGTGTAATCAAAACATTTACGAAAGGAATTCGGAGGCCAATGTCCTGGAAGACAATAAAAGAACAAACGAACGCAGACGAATATATTAAAACCAGGACAGCAATAAGCAGACACCAAACAAAAAACAAAAAACAAAACAAAAAACAAAACAAAAAAGCAACAAAAACAAACAACAAAGAACTCCATCGTATCAAAACCAGTGACTAATACCCCTGGGAAAGGTATGCATTCAGCTATGGCTTGAATAGATAGCACCAATACTATCTATGAATCAGGAAATTCAACAAACGCCTACATTCGTATATGTTGCTTATATATAAACCAATTAATTTGCTAGATAACAGAACATCGTTGCTAATTAGGAACATTGCCTCAAGAAATACAAAGTAATTGACAAACTAAGAAAAAACTCGACAACCCCTTGAACGTGCGGGGTTGCAGCGTCGTAGTGAACGAGTTTGAATAGCCGGGCAACTACGTTCCATTTCGAAATAATACCTTTGGGAAAGGTATGAAGCCCATTATCTCCTCAGCTATGAGTTATGTGACAGAGAGCACGAGTTGAGTGGCGGGCATGAAAAGTTGCCGTATTCTCGAAGGAAGCCGGCTAGGCTTTGCCTGGCGTGTAGGACTGACCTAGGATCGAACCCGCGTCCTTCAGAATGCGAAAAGGCGACACCTTGGCGCAGGCGCCGGAATCGAGATGCCACTGTCCCGTGTGTGAATGCCAGATGCCCGGATGATAGCTGTGGGCATTCCGGCAACTGAGATTGAGTTGACAGTCCTGTATGTGAAGCACAGACGCCTGGATGAGAGAAGCAGACCTGTGTATAGATAGAAGGAAACACCCAGAAGCGGTGAGTGCAGCAACGTGTGTTGCTACGGTAGCTGCTAGAGGATTCGACGAAGAAGAAGGAAAAGAAGAAGAAAAGAAGAAGAAGAAAAGAAGAAGAAGTCGATGTTTGCAAAGAGAAAGTTTAGC
>CM042148.1:24189527-24202027 GCA_023376005.1 Doryteuthis pealeii
CTGTTAAACTTCGCTTAAGAAATTGACCTTGTGTCGCATCCTGCCCATGCGGAGGGGTTGGTAAATATATATATGCTAAACGAATTTAATCAATTACGTCTATTCCATTCATAACAAAGGGGTGAGATTAGTATCGAGTAATTTTGATACTTCACCCAGTAATATTTCTCAGAATGTTTGAGATGAAGCTTGATAATTTGTATTATTTGTATATTCGGACTATTGTCCTCATTATCATTGTTATTTGTACAACGTTTCGGCTGATGAGTCGTCCGACCTTCTTCAGGTATTTCTTGTTCGACTCGGAAGTCTTCTCAAACGTTGTACAGATAACAATAAAGATGAGGACAATAGTCCGAATAATCCAAATAATACAAATTATCAAGCCTCATCTAAAAACTTCGGAAAAATACTATATAATCGGTACGGAACTCCGAATTCGAGAAGGCTCCCGAGTCCGACAAGAAATACCCGAAGAAGGCCGGAGGGGACATCGGCCGAAACGTTGTACAGATAAAAATAAAGAAGACGACAAAAGTCTGAATAACCCAAATAATCCAAATCACACAGTACTATTAGTATTTTTGTAATTATACCATTGTAGTTCTTTTAGACAATAGCAAAATTAATGAAAATTTATTCATGACCCTACAGAAAAAAAGCACTGTTCATATTTGGGCATTGAAATACACGTTTTAAATAGGAATACTATAGCTCATTATTTACTTGTGTGAGTGATATATGTGTCGATGAATTAGACAACTCATGTTTATGTGTTGATAAGAAAAATTATTCTGGCATGAAAAATAACTTGTCTCGATGGATCCAATCGTGATTTATGATGCTTAAAATGTACAGATAACAATGTTGCTGTTTAAAGGTATTATAATGAGGGTAAGACGTAGGCTTTCGTCCTACAGAAGTGATGGAGAGCCCATGAAGGAATGTCACTTACTTATGACAGGCTGGGGGGTGAAGCTCCTTACATAAAAGGGATAGACGCAAAATGTCTAACCCATGTTAGACACATGGGTTAGACATTTTGCGTCTATGCCTTTGCTGTCCCGGGGAGAATAGAGTTCAAACTTGGCGCTTCCCTGATTAAATACTCCTCACCCCTACCGATAGAAAACCTCAGGGAAAATAACTCTTCAAGACCAAACAGGGGCAGACAATCACTACAACAATAAAGATGAGGACAAATTTCTAATAATTTGTCATGTCATGTCATGTCATGTCATGTCAAGACCGCCCTCGGTGGCGACAGATTCTCCATAGAGGACTGTACATGTCAAAAGTCACCTTGATACAACATCATGAAGCTAAGAGGTCCATAAGAAAGCAACGGCAACAAAGCATCGGAACATCATCATCTACAGGGACAACCTACAAATGAAAAATCTGTGGTCGAGAATGTTTCTCAAACATAGGACTTCATAGTCACAGGAGACGCTGCAACTTCAGGGGCACACAAAAACTTTTATCATAGTCTTTCGAGACTGAATTGCCAATGACATGAGATGACATTATTATTGTGATAACTAATCTATTAGATTTTCAAATGCCACTGGTGAATTAGTTGTCTATCTTTATTAAATTCTAAAATGACTTGATTATTTAAGTTAAAAGTTAAAGCTGTAAGAATTCATGGTTAATATATGAACATACAACTCCGACAGGTTTGTTGGACACAACATCTTGTATATCACAGCACAGAAATAAGACACAATAACAATAATAAGATACAATAACAATAAAATACATGTACATGAACATACAAGAGTAGAGATAAAAGGACTCGAGAGTCCGTACATACAAAATCACTTACTAGTGAGGGGGGCGAAGCCTCCAGAAGAGTAGCATAGTGTTGGGGGCAGAAGCCCCCACCGAGAAGGGTGTGACAATGTGTCTAACCCATGTGGGTACCTACGAGAAGAGGTAGCAAAGAGGTAGGGAGTTTCAAAACCCGCGCTTAAATACCAGAGGTCCCCTAGTGGTCGGTTCGGAGACCCAGCGGGAAGATAACTCTTCCAGGCCAATGGAAAGATAATCTCAACAGAGCTAATAGAAAAAATGACATGATGATCGGCATTTAAAGAAAATTTAAATAATTTATTATAGATTATTTTAATTCATTATCTATATATATAAATGAATTATTTATATTGTATCTACACCAAAGTGATAAATTTCATGTTTAAGTAATAGATACCAGGTACTTTTTACAATATCATAATTGTTCCTTGAACGACCCCCCCCTTTTCGGCATACTTGTCCGGTACCATTTGATGGCATATAGGACGCACTTTTTTTCCAAAATTTTGGCTCAACTATTGGAATGGTAATTTATGAGGAAGTGCGTCCCGGTCCCCTGCCTCAAAAATTGCTGCCCGGTGAATTTTAAAATAACGACCCCAAGTTTCGATGTTACTTGAAAGAAAACAACCTACTTAGGGCGTTAAATGCATTTTTTTGGTGGGGTCTTATTTTAGTCTTAATTCTTGTTTATTTATAGAAATTTGTCGTAATTCTGGTTTATTTATCGTAATTTGTCGTAATTCTGGTTTATTTATCGTAATTTGTCATAATTCTTGTTTATCTATCGTAATTTGTCGTAATTCTTGTTTACTTATCGTAATTTATCGTAATAAAAGAAAATCTTAGTATTTAATAGATAGATAGATAGATAGATAGATAGATATGAAGATGGATAGTTTTGAATAGACTGAGATAGATAGATAGATAGATAGATAGAAATTTCTATAAATAAACAAGAATTAAGACTAAAAAGAGACCCCCCTAAAATACATTTAACGCCCTAAGTTGGTTGTTTTCTTTCAAGTAACACCGATGTGGCGCCGAAGCTTGGGGTCGTTATTTTAAAATTTACCGGGCAGCAATTTCGGAGGCAGAGGACCTGGACGCACTTCCTCATAAATTACCATTGGAATTTATTGTGTGACTATCTTCGGTCTACACCGTTACCTGAGCCCGTAGGGGTCAAGCGTCGGGTTTCACCGGCACACATCAGCAGCAGCCAGCCCTAACCTTTTAGTCACGTGATGTCCTTTATAAAAGGCCCTCCCATTGCCTACTTCTTTCTCTTTTAGTTGTAACCCTTAAGGGGTTAACACCTCTACTAACAGTATCCCTTATGGGTGACTTCTGGCTATCAGCAACACCCCTTGTGGTCACCAAAAGGTGCTTTTATGTACTCTCTCTTTCTATGAACTAGGATTACGGATAGAATATTATCCCTCGAAGGATTCTTGCCTACCCTGCTTCTGGACCTTGAGAGACTACTATCTTTTAACCCTTGAAGGCTGATAGTAGTTACCTTCACTTCCACCAGGATAAAGCAACTAAGGAGCAACTTCGGACAAGCTTCCCCCTTGATACCAAACAGCCGAAAGGCTGTTAGCAGGATTAACCTTTTGCAAACCTAACTCTAACAAACCTCACTAAACTAACTAACGAAATATCTAACTACGGGTAGACCTTTTACGGTGCTGCGAAACTAAACTAATTACGGCTATACCTTCGAACGGTGCTGTTATTTTTAACTTTGAACTAAACTTCCAGGTCGCTTGTCCGACCTAAACTACTGTAACGTAGGAGCAAAGTTATTAGATACTTTGCATACAAATAACTCCGACGAAGGTTAACGGACAAAACATTTAATATAAACAGCACATGGATATGAAGGTACAACGTACATAGTAAAAGAGTTCCATGTATAAAGGGGTACACAAATAAAGATAAAGACACATTCATGAATGGTACATTCTAACATATAAAAGTACAGACATGAGACTAGGAATAGTCCATGCTGTGAAGACTTACAGTAATGTAAGGGGGCGGAGCCCCAACGAGATGGGTTAGATAAAATCTACCCCATGTGGCTCGTAGTTGCTGAAACAAGAAAAAGAGGGCCAAAGGGTTTGAACCCGGCGCTTAAATACTATGGTGCCCTAGCGGGCACCAGCAAACTAAAAGGGGCAGACAACTCCACCAGGAAAATACAAACTAACGCCACACTACGAACATTCTCCAGACATTACCTCTTGTACCCTTTTGTATATGTATTAAAACTGTTGCATTCATATCGTTGTATCGCTCGTTCCTTGACGTCATAATCCCTCCTTTTCTCACTTCATATCTTTAATATAATAAATTTTTATACAACAAATTGCCCTGCGTCTTATACATCGGAGGTGAAATTTGAGACCTCCCTTAGGCCTAGGCTAATCTTCTATATCATGCTCACTAATCCAGCTTACGCTCAGTACTTTTACTAACTCTAAACTCCTGTACTACCAAATTGCTTTTATACAGCTATGTTTCTGTTTGTGTAATGCACAGCTTGACTGTTTTCAACAATATATGCTTAAATACACTAAAAAGCTTTTTTTTCCTGAATCTGACCTGCTGAAATGAGAGTGCGTCTTATATGCCCGTGCGTCTTATATGCCTTCAAAATACGGTAATTTTGACCCGTTGTAAATAGAACCAGAACAAGGAACGAGGCTTTAGTATCATTTCTTTTAACGACATCATTGTATATTCTCCAATAGTTTCGTTCTAAATGAAGCATAAAGTTATTTAAAGAGTATTTTGAGGAACGCGAATCGAATCTTTTGTTTCTCTTCTGTTGCAGGGAATTTCCGCCATTTTTTTTTTGATCCATTGTATTTTTCGCCCATGATCTTCAGCCCCAATTTGGACATCTGTCGGAGAGATGAATGGTTGGCTGCATTTTTTGTCTCTCGTTTGTTATACGTATTCAAATATCCATAATAAAACAATTCGGCCGTACGAATGGATAAAGGCATCTTTATCCTTTGTAAAACAACATTAGATCAACCCTGAAGTAGAAGCAGATGGAGAATATACAAATACGATGCATACTCGTGTAATAGTCGATGATTGACTTTTTTGGTTACGAAGTCATTAATGTTTGGAATAGATCTGTAATACCAAGAGTTGCTCGTTGCAAAGGGCCGGTTTAGCTCAGTCATTAAAGCGTCGGACACGGAACCACAAGGTTCCGGGTTCGACACCGGCCCTAGACAACTCAGCGTATGAGTAGCACAGGGACTTTTGCGGTAAAGTGAGCAGCTGATGGTAGGTGTGGCGCTCCATCTCAAACGTTAAAAACGCCAATCTCTTTAGTCTAGCGCTAGTGAAAAGTGGATAGACTCCCTCGCTGTCTGGCTGATACCGACATCAGGCCACCCTGACGACTTTACTTTATTCCCATTATGCTTGAAAAAAGAAGTAAAGTTGTCGGGGTGGCCTAAATTCAGTATCAGCCAGACAGCGAGGGAGTCTATCCCCTTTTTACTAGCGCTAGACCAAGGAGATTGTTTTTGGCATCTGAGGTCGAGCGCTAGGCCTACCATCAGCTCCTCACTTTACCGCACAAATCCCTGTGCTACTCATACGCTGAGTTGGCCAGGGCCGCTTGTCGTGTAATGATTAACGTTGTAGAAAATGAACACGTTGATCCGAGTTCAAATCCGGAATGACACTGATTGCATTTCACATAGTGCTAATACCATTGGGAAAGGTATGAATCCAGCTATTTCCATCCAGCTATGGATAGATAGTAGAGAAAACTGGACACTTTAACCTTGGTATGGCGACTGGTCTAGCAGAAGGTATGAATCCAGCAATTCTCCCTCCAGCTATGGGTATATAGTAGGAGAGACTGAGCTCTTTAATCTTGGTAGGGCAACCGGTCTGGGAGAAGATATGAATCCAGCTATTTTCTCGACAGTTATGGGTAAATAGTAGGAGAGTGCGCTATTCAACCAGTCTAAGAGAAGGTATGAATCCAGCTATGCTCCCTACAGCTATAGGTAAATAGTAGGGCAGACTGGGCTCTTTAACCTTGGTATGGCAACCGTCTAGGAAATGGAAAACTGAATAAAAAATCCGTAAACTTCCGCTGAAGAAATTGACCTTGTGTCACATCCTGCTCGTGGGGAGGTCGATGTCAATTTTTAGTCTAAGAAATTATTTTTTCAAAATTAGATCAGTTCCCGATTTTAGGCAGAATATGGGAGAATAGATTCATTTTTATTTTATTTTTTTTTTGAAAACTCGATATTAAATACTTAGTGGACAATTTTTCAAGTTCAAAGTGCGTTTAGATTGAATTTTATTTAGTCGAACATGACAATCTAGTCTGTTGTATTGGATCAAACAAAATCCGAGTCGCTTAGCAATTTATCATATGTCAGATCTCATTCTTCTTCTTCTTCTTCTTCTTCTTCTTCTTCTTCTTCATTCTTCTTCTTCTTCTTCTTCTTCTTCTTCTTCTTCTTCTTCTTCTTCTTCTTCTAATCATTCTTCTTCTTCTTCTTCTTCTTCTTCTTCTTCTTCTTCTTCTTCTTCTTCTTCTTCTTCTTCTTCTTCTTCTTCTCTTCTTCTTCTTCTTCTTCTTCTTCTTCTTCTTCTTCTTCTTCTTCTTCTTCTTCTTCTTTCTTCTTCTCTTCTTCTTCTTCTTCTTCTTCTTCTCTTCTTCTTCTTCTTCTTCTTCTTCTTCTTCTTCTTCTTCTTCTTCTTCTTCTTCTCTTCTCTTCTTCTTCTTCTTCTTCTTCTTTTCTTCTTTTCTTCTTTCTTCTTCTTCTTCTTCTTCTCTTCTTCTTTCTTCTTCTTCTCTTCTCTTTTCTTCTTCTTCTTCTTTCTCCTCTTCTTCTTCTTCTTCTTCTTCTCTTCTTCTTCTTCTTCTTCTTCTTCTTCTTCTTCTTTTCTTCTTTCTCTTTATAACCATTCGCTCTTCTTTTATTTTTTATTTCTTCTTCTTCTTCTTCTTCTTCTTCTTCTTCTTCTTCTTCTTCTTTCTTCTTCTTCTTCTTCTTCTTTTTCTTCATTCTTCTTCTTCTTCTTCTTCTTCTTCTTCTTCTTCTTCTTCTTCTTCTTCTTCTTCTTCTTCTTCTTCTTCTTTTTTTTTTCTTCATTCGTTCGTTCTTTTTTCTTTTCTTTAACTCTCTTTCTTTCTTCTACACTTCTTCTATTCTTTACTACTCATTCTTTTTTTTCCATTTTTCCCTTTTTTACTTCTCACACGTCCTTCTCTTTTTCTTTTCTTTGTTTCTCATACTTTCTTCTTAATATCTTTCTTATTCTTACTTCTTATTCTTTCTCTTTCCTTTACTTCCCATACTTTCTTCTTCTTTTTCTTTTTTTTTACCTTCTTCATTCTTCTTCTTTTCTTACCTTCTCCTTCTTATTTCTTTTCTTTATTCCCCATAGTTTCTTCTCTTCTCCCCCCTCTCTGCTTTTACTTCTGGATCCACAATACAAAGAGCAATGAAAATCAGGATCAAAGAACACTGGAATTGTTTGAAGAGAGACGTTTCTTTTGATACAACAAATAACGTGGCTTCGTTACACCGGCGCACAAACTTTACTGCTACAATCGATAAGCTACGAGTCTAACGAAAAATGGTTCTCGTTTTCTCTCGTTTTTTCTCGTTATCCTCTTCACGAATAATATCAGCTCTTCCTTTTTCTTTATTCGTTTCTTTTTGTCTATTTCTTTTTATCATCTTATCTTTCTGTCTGTCTTCCTCTTTTATTTTCCTTATTCGTTTCATTGTGTCTCTTTCTTTTTATCGTTTTATCTGTGTGTCTGTCTTCCTCCACATGGAATTATAAAAACGCACACGTACACAATCACAAATGTGTTATGTGCACAGCGACGTAAATATGATAATAATAATAAAAAATGATAATAATAATAATAATAATGATAATAATAATAATAATATTATATATATATATAAATATATATATATATATATATATATATACTCTACACAAAGACAATTAAGAACTGGTGTATGTATTCACGTGAATTACTCCCTACATAAATCTGTTATCGCCTGAGCACTATTATCAAATGTATTAGACGGAAGAAATCAGATCACTGAGCAAGTCATATAAAAAAAAAATTATGCACTCCCATAGAAGATTACGAACTAAAAGAAAAAGCGCGCGCACACACCACACACACACACACACACACACACACATACATACATACACATATACACACATACACGCAAATATATACACACATACATATATAAATATACACACATATCCATGCACACATACACATATACACATACATGGCGTGTAAAAAAGTATCTCAATTTGTTGTATTTTGACACACCTTGTATTCTGAAAAAATAACGTTCCATTCATTCTTCATTTCTATCTTGGAAAATACAGCTTTAAACTCGGCACTTTTATGATACACCTTGTATTCTAAAAAAAATGAATGAATGGAACGTTATTGTTTTTCAGAATACATGGTGTGTCAAAAAGTACAAAAGATCTCGATACTTTTTTGACACACATTGTACATATACAAATACATATAAAAACAACACAATTACTTTAACAGTTACATTAACATTACTTAACATTACTTAATCAGTTTTAATAATGAAAGGCATAACAACAACCACAATGTGAAAGATGTCAAACACCTTTGACAGTTAAACAATTATTCATGGAATGTAGGTTTTTTGCTCACATCAGAAACCGTTATTTTAAAGCAAACAATATGAAAGATCTGTTTGAAAACGTCAACATGGAGGATATTCTCTCTTTTTTGAGGGAAATAAAATTATACCATAGAATATAGACATGAAACAAATCAATACCATACAACATAATCCCCAATAATGCTAACACATTGTTAAAACCAATTACTAAAACGTATGGACCATATGACCTTTAGGTACCCCTTTTTCGATCTCGTTTCATCGGGACATTTTTTATTTACACCGTCAAAATCCGGTTGTTTGTTAGGGGTTAGGGTTAGGGGTTAGTTTTATGATTAAAAAGAAAACTATAAAAATCATCTGTTAACAAACAACCGGATTTTGACGGTGCAAATGAAAACAATGTCCTGATGAAACGAGATCGAAAAAGGGGTGCCTAAAGGTCATATGGTCCAAAATATAGATATAAACACACGATATGTATTACTTCCTAACCGTTAGGCATGACATAACCCAAGACAGGTTGATATGCCGTTAAAATCAACAAACCAACCAACCAACCATCTGTCAGTAAAAAATGACTCTTTCTGAGAAATAATTGATGCTTTTCAAGATTGTAAGATCAAAAGAATTATTAAAAAGCTGGAAAAAAATAATAAGGATTCTGTTTTATTTAATGAAATTTGTTTGAAATACACACACACACACACACACACACACACACACACATATATATATATATATATATATATATATATATATATATATATATATATATATTGTGTATTTATAAAGATAAAAAGTGACTTACCAGTGAATATGGGCACGATGGTTGGGAGGTGGAAAATTCAGGGGGTAAGCCAACGATATAACAAATACAAAGTGCTCAATACGAAGTAGAGCAATTTTGTTATAAAATGGGTACAAGAGATAACCTACCCGAGTTTCACTATAAGGATCTTCAGGGTTAAATCCACTGAATTAATCGATTAATTCAGTGGATTTAACCCTGAAGATCCTTATGGTGAAACTCGGGTAGGCTATCTCTTATACCCATTTTATAATATATATATATATATACATGCACACGTAAAATACACACATACACATATACACACACGGATACACAGATGCACACATTCACACATACGAATATACATACATATATATACACGCATACACATATAGACATTCATACACACATACATATATACACATGCATATATACCTACACACATATAGCCATGCATATATACACACAGGCACATACATACGCACACGTATACATATAGATACGTACATACATACACATACATTCACACACACACACTATAATGTTCTAAGCGGTCCTTGTTCACGTTTTTTTTGTGGTCAATTTATCCATGTGTATGTATATGCCAATATATATATATGTATGTGTATGTGTATGTGTATGTATGTATACTTATGAATGTATATATTTGTATGTGTATGTATGTGTGTATGTGTGTAGGTGTCTGTTTATGTATGTGTATGTATATCTGTGTATATATGTAAATATGGAGGCGCGTGGCATAATGGTTAGAGTCGTAGGAAATGGACTCGTCGACCTGAGTTCAAACCCTGGACGAGCCTGTTTGCATTTCACATAGCGATAATACACTTGGGAAAAGTATGAATCCAACTATACCCCCTCCAGCCATGGACAAATAGTAGGACAGACTGGGCTCTTCAACCTTGGTTAGGCAACCTGTCTAGGAGAAGGAAAAATCTGAATTCAAACCTGTTAAACCCCGCTTACGAAATTGACCTTGTGTCGGAGGGGTTGGTAAATAAATATATATATATATATATATATATATATATTATATATATATAATATATATATGTGTGTGTGTGTGTGTGTGTGTGTAAGTCTATATACATGTGTGTGTGTGTCTGTGTGTCTGTGTATTCTATGTTATAGTTCTATTATTCCTATATATATTTTGGCTTTGTACCGGGGAATCCCCGTGGTTTTGTGGTTAACGTGTTAGACTTCGATATCGAAGTAAGCTTGTTCGAATTCCAGTCTCGTTATTACGTTCACTTTCGGAGTAATATCTTTGAGAAAGGTCAGAGCCTTAAATTCCCAAGCAATGGGTTGAATAGTACCACTACTGTTGTTCTACAAGGATGGCTTTGGCATTGAATAACCCACGATCGTTTATATGCTATTAAACTAAGAAAGCAAACCAAACCATTTATTTGTACCAAAGATGGGTGGCCCCATGATTGTTATTCGTTTATTCCGCACCGAGCGTCTAGGTGCTACATTGTGTGTGTGTGTGTGGGGGGGTCGGAGGTTCTCTCTTGCCCCCGATGGCAGGAAAGAAAGGCAGACTCATTTTTTCACCCCTCGCCCCAAAAAACAACCCAGATTTTTTTCAGATGCTGCATCTTCAAACTGATAAGAAATTACGCAGAGTGTGCTTCTTAGTCAATGGAGAAAACTCATTACAATATTTTCGTTAATTTCTTTGCTCCTACTTAACCACCAAGAGTAAATTGTTTTGAAATTTAAGAAGTTCGTCTAAATCAATCAACTTAGTTTAACAGCATAGCAGTTGACACGTTAGAATTAATTAATATTATTCTGATAATAATGTTTTATAATTGTTTATATTTCAAATATTAAAATATTAAAATTAAACATATCAATGTTTATAATTGTTAATTAATTTATTCATCATATTTAATAGTTCGTCTAAATCAATCAACTTAGTTTAAGAGCATAGCAGTTGACACGTTATAATTAATTAATATTATTCAGAAAATGAGGTTTACATGGTTGCAACACCTTTATAAATGTCGACCCCCCCCCCCCAACGCCTAAACCACAAATTAGTTAACTTAACGTTTCACTGTCTCCGTACTAACTGTCACTTTTCGAATCTCCTAAAAATCACGTGACTTTTCTAGCCATTGAACGCGAGGTTATGTGTTTCGCACTGAAAATCCTGTGGCTATTGACATTATGACCATTCCCTGTCAGTCACGTCTGCCATGGCCTGGTGCGTTCTATCTTATCAGAGAGATCGATAATCTGTTAATAGCATTCCATGCCTTTCCTAGTAAATAACAACCGTTGTTCGCTCTTACTACGCCTCTGTTTGACAGTAGAAAAACTGACTAACCATTGGTTTCAAAGCAGCGTATTAGCCACAAATCCTCAATATAATTATATATAACTGAAAGAAATTGGTGTCACATTTTTCAAGGGCGTATTGTTTTGACGATAAGCGGCCAATATGCCTCCTTGAAACCAATGGAAACAAATGTATTAATTAATTAATATTAAGTGTATAGTATACCATAACAAATAAATATACATCTTACACCTGTAATCGAGCACTTTATTTTACTTTCTGTGATACAATATATATATATATATATATATATATATATATATATATATCAAATTTTTGACCTGATGAGCTACTAAGCGAATTATTAGTAGGTATATCTGACTCATTATGATTAACATTATTATTTGCTCTACTTTTGTATCGAGCACTTATTAGATTTTAGATTTATACAAACCTAACGGTTTAAAGGGGCCGGGTTAGCTCAGTCGGTAGAGCGTTCGGCTAGAAACCACAAGGTTCCTAGTTCGATACTGGTCCTCGCCAACTCAGCGTATGAGTAGCACAGGGATCTGTGCGGTAAAGTAAGGAGCTGATGGTAGGTGTGGCGCTCCACCTCAGATGCAAATACAATCTCCTTGGTCTAGCGCTATTGAAAAGGGGATAGACTCCCTCGCTGACTAGCTGATACCGACTTTAGGCCGCCCCGACGACTTATATATATAATTTTGTTTCTTTTGGCCAAGCCTTAAAGTGTTAATCCATTATTTTCGATTGGTGCCACCCTCTTGGTCTTTTCATTTATTCACTTTCCTTTCACCAGGTGAAGTTTGGTAGTATATTTTTACTAACAAATTATTTGCCGTTTTTTTTT
>CM042148.1:24204527-24229527 GCA_023376005.1 Doryteuthis pealeii
CTCACGAAAAAGAAATGGTGTGTAGGGAAACCTTATTATCCAGTGAATATTTACACGAGCGATAAGTCTTTCTGGCTGATCACTTCTTCGTCTAACTTCATACAAACCTGTCCATGTTAACGGCGCCAACCACGAATTAAAGCCGTCGTTTCGTATTCATTAAAGTGACAAACTGAATAGAACAATTTAGCACCGTCGGTTGAAGAGAAAGACGAAAGGCGAAGGAAAATAAAGCAATTATATTACGCTGTAATTATTAACACGGCCGTCATCATAACGTAATTGTTTTAATGTCACTCGATGTTATAAGTAGGTAATAGTATTTGCATTTGTATCGTCCTTTGTATACAATACCAACAGCAGAGGATAACTGAATGTGAATTGTCTTCGTTCAGTCAGTGTACTGCTCATGAAGATTTATATGTTCGATAGGAATGTTATTTAGACTAGTACAAAATAAAAAACGGGCAATGTAAAAATACATTTTTGAAATATATTGCCTGAGGGGTGGGAGTAAAACATTCAATGTCAGCGAGTTTATACCCTAAGTAAGTAAAATCATCAAATTCATTAAAGGATTAAAAAATAAAACAATTTGAAATGTAAACTTTAAATATGTATTAAAATAAAACAAACTATATATAGATATATAATACCAGCCATGTATTTATTAAAACTTATGAGGTTGATTTAGAAGGCTATCACAAAGCAGGTGTAAAGAAAAAATAATAATACGGTAACAATGATGTTGTGTGTTAACTTGTATTTAATTCTTGAATTTTCGAGATAATATCTCTTTTTCAAAAGATCACTGGAACTGAAGCAGTCTAGTTATGGCATTTCTTTTTAAATGATTTTTTTGTTGTTGAAAATGAAGGTATTTTTATATAACTGTATTCTCGTGTTGTATGTTTACGTGAATGCAGTTTTTTTTTTACTTGCGCGTATGTTGTCATGCGCGTGTCCATGAAAATGCGTGTTGGTTGTGACACTTATTAAAACTTGTTTTAAAAAAACAATGAGGACTGTCTAATGTTGCATGTTCAAATTTTGAGTGTATTTGTTCTATGTTATGACGATTTTGGGTAATGTGACGTAAGCAGTAACGTATTTTTTGTTACAGACAAAAACCGGAAGCGAATCTCCATTATTAATAGATGTCACTTGATGTTATAAGTAGGTAATAGTATTTGCATTTATATCGTCCTTTGTATACAATGCAGCAGAGGATAACTGTTACGTTATTTGTGGGATTAATAAGAAATAAAATAAAATAAAATAAAAGGGAATTATTTCTTTATTTACATTTGCGATAAAAGGGAAACAACTCACTAAATAGTTATAGAACTTTGAAAAAAATTCGAAGCGTCTGAGAATTTAACTGAGACAGCGTCCAGTAGAGAAAAAGAAAAATTGCTGTGAAATCATCGTCTGCGCGAATCTCGCATCTTCGAAATTAATGAAGAGGAATGAAATATAATATTCTGAAATAAGGAAAAAGAAAGAAAAAAAAAAAAGAAGAAAAAAAAGGGAGAGAAAAAGAAACAAAAAAATTATATATATATATATATATATATATATGAAGAATTAAAAAAAAATAAGACTGAAAACAGATAAGTAAAAATTGAATTGTTTTTCTAAGAAAAATCTCTATTTCTCGCTATCCACATATATTGGAAATTCTTAATTCTCCAGTTTCTTCTTCTTATTTTTGATTGAACAAAAAATAGATTATATATGAATAAATAAATTAGATCATAAAATATAAATATATTCTGTTTTTACATTATTCTTTCTGTCCAAATTTTGATATAATATTTTTTCTCTCAATTATTGCTGATCTCTCAGAAGAATTAAAAATCCGGCGTATCACACGCTTAAGCAGACGAACATAATAATAACTGAATGTGAATTGTCTTCGTTCAGTCAGTGTACTGTTCATGAAGATTTATATGTTCGATAGGAAAGTAATTTAGATTTGTATTGTTCTTCTTTAGTGGTCTTCTTTAATTCTCGGTTTTGTTGCGTTTGAGATGGACCCGCTGTTCGCTAATCATAGGATATGGAAGGTAAGTTAGAACTGGTTGTTTTTCTCTCTTCTTTTTTTTTTCAAATGTTTCTCAATCGATTGTGCACGATTTATCAAGAGTAATAAAAACAGAGAACCAATATGTTTTAATTAGACCATTTAGAATTCTTGTGCAACCCAGTGTCAGTACAGAAACTTGCAATTATAATTAAGAAATGGTCAAAAGTGTTATATACTCGTTCAATATCGGGTATATATATATATATATATATATATATATATATATATATATATATATATATATATATATATATATATTTAATATACCAAGCGTGTTGGTAAATCCTTGCGGTGAGAAAAAACCCAACAAATAGTTTGATTGTAAAAATATACTACCAAACATCAACCGGGGAGAAAAACATTTTTTGAAAAAAGAAAAGACCAAGATAGTCGTACCAACAAAAAATAATCTATTGGTACAGTATTTGTCCAAAAGAAAAAACAATTTATATGTATATATATGTATATAAGATATATATATATATATTCATATAACCGCTAGGAGAATAGCTAATAAGTAAAAAGTGCTCAATACCTAAGTAGAGCAAATAATAAAGATAAATCTAATGAGTCAGACGAACCTACTATTAGTTTCGCTTAATGCTCTTCAGGGCTAAGATCTGAATAATAGTAGGTTCGTCTGACTCATTAGATTTATCTTTATATATATATATATATATATATATATATATATATATATATACTTTGGTAAGGTACCAAGTTTCTTGGTACAAGGTGATTCTAGGCTGGTCCTAATTCTCTACCAGTAGTTTGTTGTAGAGTTCAGGTTCCGTATGAGAGCTCAATGTTTAATTATTGTAAACGGAGCAAAGTTATCTGTGAATAAAAAGGCCTTAAATACCATGGGTATCGTGGTTATGGACCATTTCCACTCGTGAGTATGCCCACGAGCTTCTTCAGACCACTGATATCTTTTATTTAGACAGGCACATGGCCAAACTCATCTTATATTCAGACATTTCCCCCGCCTCCAGGGGTGATCGTATTGCATTTTTTTCTTTTCGAGTGTCTTTTTTATTGGTGGAAATTTTAAATATATATATATATATATATATATATATATATATATATATATATATTTGGCCAGTATTTTTTTCATTTATGCATGTTGAATTAAACAAAAGCTTTATGCATAAAACAATACAAACCATCCTTAAACAAAATTAATTTCCAATGCAGTACACACATTTTAAAATGCCTATAGCATCTTTCCCATCAATTCCCCTCCTTCCAGCCTCCTCATCCATTAATATAATGTGAAAAACTGGAACACATCACCCCTGATGATGGCACTTCGAAGTGCCGAAAGTACTCGGGACATGAACTTTGGTGGACTAATCGTTGATTCTTCTTTGTAATGGGCTGGACATTGCTTTCAATAATACAAGAGTTCGTTGTTTTATAATAATAATAAAGCTTTATTATGCAACCCTGTCCATGATTCCGCCGAGGGTGAGTTGGGAACCCCAAGATACACCCTCTCTAATAGGGTGCCGACTCAAATCTGACTAACCAAACTAAAACTTATTTCCACGCGTCCAATCGCGCGCTTTCAAGGGATCAAATCAAAAGGTTATTACCCGTCCATAAATATCGGGTAATTTTCCCTAGAACCCGTCATTTTAAGTCAAACGGACCCTATTCGAAATTCTACAGTTACGTTCACAATTTATGAACCGCTAATAAATTCTGTAACATTTCTAAAGAGATAGACTGATTATCGATCATATGGAAATCTGATGTCTCTGATAAGATAAAGCGGGAATTGTTCCTAGCTGTGGCCGTATCAGTGCTACTGTATGGTTTTTACCACTCTTTAATGAAACCCTTGGAGAAAAGAGGGGGCTAGACGGCAACTATACAAGATTGCTGTGTGCTGTCTTGAAAAATCCTGAAAGCAGTACCAAACAAAAGGTTATTACCCGTCCATAACTGTCGGGTAATTTTCCCTGGACCCCGTCATTTTAAGTCAAACGGACCCTATTCAAAATTCTAACTACAGGAACGTTCATGATTTATGAGCTGCTTATAAATTCTGTAACAAAATTTGAGTTCTTTTCGTATCCTAATCTTTCCCAATGCCACACTAGCATTGGTTCCTCTGGTAATCGTATAAGTCCTTTTTGAGTATTGGTAAATATATTGTAATCCTATGTCTGTCATCAGTGAGCGTAATTGTTATTATGACCAGTGTGTGTGTGTGTGTGTGGGGTAAATAGTGTGTCTTCCACGCAGTATGGTTAGTGATTGGCTGCAGGAACAACTCACGTGACCTTGGCTAGTCTATAAGTCCAGGTGGGGAATTAGAGCACACCTTATATACTAAATATTCCAACAAGAAAAAGCAAGAAAATATCAGAATTATTTAGATGCTAATTTTGCATACCCTTCTTCTTTACTTCTTTACTTACTTCTTTCATACTCTATTCTTCTGTCCGTCTTTGGAATCTTATAACATCTTGTCTTGGTCTGGAATCTTCTAAGGTCTGGACTTTCTTGGGGACTTCGGGTCTGGTCTTCTATTGGGGATTTCTCTTTATCAGAAGCCCCGTGCCATTGTTAGTTTTTAGAGGTAATAACACAAGACTTCGATTTACTTCATCTTATTTTATTTTTAAATCCCCAACCAGACAATCTGCGCAGATGAGAAGGGCGGCGCGTAATACGCGACTTACAACCTACGAACTCGGCTCCTACCTTCTAACTGACTGAAACTTACTTACTATCTAAACCGGAAGAGAGGGTCCTCTCTACCGGTTCTCACGGTATCCACCGGAAGGAAGGATCAGGACAGGTCAAGCCTTGTCATTCAAATCCTTCAAGGCCATGGGCTGCAGCTTATAACGGTCATTTTGATTTCTACACTATTGCACATAAATATTAGGTACTAATAATTATGTAACACTAATCTACTTAAAGGGATAATGATAATCCACAGATTAATGGCGATTATGTTTGATTAATAACGTATCGAACTTTTTCTAATGTAGTTTGACATTATTAGCCAAGATTATCAACCAAGAGTATTCCATTTTCTTTCATCATTTTTGAAATTCTTTTTAAGCCTCAGAACTGTGTCTGAAAGAAATAAGGAATTGTTAAATCACGACGTAATCTCACGACATTTTAGATAAATATCTACTATACATTGCTTTTATTTCAAATTTGCTTACCAAATCCCCCCACCACCACTGCTGAACGAAGTTTTCTTGTTATTTTCTTTTTTACTTATATAATGGGATATTTCACTGTTAAAGTACTATTATTAAAGTCCTTCTGTTCAATTATAATGAACTAATGATCATTTTCTGTACTTTGCTTTCGGTAGGATTGCAATGATGGGAAATATGCTGTGAGCGGCTTAAAGTAGGCAAAGAATTAATATAAAAAAAGATCATATGGAAATCAAATCTCTTTGATAAGATCAAGCGAAAATGTTTAAAAAATGAGTTAAAAATTGAATACCCAACAAGAATGAGTAAAACAAAAACGTCTTTGGCATAAAATAACCCAAGAAAGGTTGACATGCCGTAAAATTCCAACCAACCAACCAACCAACCAACCAACCAATTAACCAACAAAGAATTTGATGATAAATACGACATTTGATTTAGCGACGTAAATCATTTGTATGGAGTTTATTAACACTTATTTCAAATATATTCATTTACGATGAATCCCAATGAGAAATGACTTTTAAGAAATATCTACTTCAAAAGAATTTAACACAAATAATGAATAAAATGAAACGACCTCGGCATAAAATAACCACTGGTTTGACATGCCGTAAAACTCAACCAACCAGCCAACCAGCCAACATCCTTGTGCAAATTAATTGAAACAAGACGAATAATTCCCCTATCATTATAATATCTGCTATCCATCTGTAAGTTTTGTCAGTGTGTTCGTGCTGCGTTACAATTTTCGCACGTTTACTTGCAGTAACGTCCATCGCAGATAAGGGCCGTAAGACAACTAATCGACAGTCAGGACAATGGCGTCTTTGCGTGATAAAAATCTAATGCTATCACTGTTGACGCAATAATATAAATTTGTTTAAAAAGAATTTAATACCCAACAAGAATTAATAAAACAAAACGTATTTCGTCAAAGAAGATCATATGGAAATTAGATCTCCTTGATAAGATAAAGCGAAAATATAAAAAAAGATGAGTTTAAAAAAAAATTGAATACACAATAAGAATGAATAAAACAAAAACGTCTTTGGTATAAAATAACCCAAGAAATGTTGACATGCCGTAAAATCCAACCAACCAACCAACCAACCAACCTACCAACCAATTAACCAACAAAGAATCTGATGATAAAGACGACATTTGATTTAGCGACCTAAATCATTTGTATAGAGTTTCTTATAAGCACTTATTTCAAAGATATTCATTTACGATGAATCCCAAATAGAAATGACTTTTAAGAAATATCTAATTCAAAAGAATTTAACCCAAATCCTCAATATTGATAATCAATAAATCGATAACATATTAACTAAACATTAGGCAACTTTGTTTTTAGACAATAAGTTTTTTAGCGACCTGGATAAGAGTATTTCCTTTGAATTAAGAGCTAAAATTAGATGCTTTCAAATAAGAAAATATAATCAAATCGTTTTTGCTTTAAAATCCTACTAACCAACAAACTAAAACGGTTTTACGTACAAGAAATGATAATACTGTGGGAATACATAACAATTGAATTAAACCAAATAAGAATAAATTCAAAAATTACCGTATTTGACGGCATATAAGACGCACAGGTGTATAAGACGCACCCTCATTTCAACAGGTCAGATTCAGAAAAAAATGTTTTAGTGTATTTAAGCAAATATTGTTGAAAGCAGTCTAGCTGTGCTTTACACAAGCAGAAACATAGCTGTATAAAAGCAATTAGGCAGTACAGGCAAGCAATAAGCATACACAAGACATCTCAGTAGAAGGAAATAATAATAATAATAATAATAATAATAATAATAATAATAACAAAATTAATTTTTAAAGCACCGGTAAAAATACAATAATACCAGCAATAAAATAAGCATGCGTGGAGTTTAGGGTAGGTAAAAGTACTGAGCGTAAGCTGGGTTAGTGAGCCTCATAGAGAATATTAGCCTAGGCTCACGGGAGGTTTCAAACTTTACCTACCATGTATAAGACGCAGGGCAATTTTCTGAGCCAAAATCTTGGAAAAATGCGTCCTATATGCCGTCAAATACGGTAAATCAAATACAAAAAATAAATAAAAATACACAAAAAGGAACAATCTCCAGAAGGCCTCAGACCGGAAGAGTCTTCTGGGTATGTGCAGAAAACCCCTCGAGTTCTTGTCGCCAAAAAAGACTCTTAGCCCTTTTTATCCCAAGACTTGCTCGGGTAAATATCTCTCCTCAAGGAAATTGTGTGAATCAACGAATAAAAGTCTTACCATAAAGTCATCCTCATCTTTATTCCTTTCGCTTCTTTTCCTAAATTCCCTTTCTACTTACCAGCCCACAAGAAGGAAGAACCAACTATATTAGAGTTTAGACACTACTAGGAGCGAGCTTAAACCACATAGAACTGTCAACCAACGAATTTCCATAATACTGAATGAAAAGACGGACTCGTATATTTAACAAACGATGGTTTTAATTATCACTGGGCAGAGCTACTACAATAACCGAAAATTAAAGTTCAAATTTTTCGGGGACCAAATGAAGTGCATACCAACCAATTGTCTGCATTCTTCAATTTCTGTTTTGATCCCACAAAGTACCTATAAGAGGTTCACTGAGTGTGAACTCTGGTTCTTATAAAGCATTAGGTTACTTAAAGTAAAAGTACCCAATGCGGAATACTTCAGTTAGGGCAACAACAAATGCGTTAGTTACATTCATACAACATTTATTATAACATATATAGGGTAACGAAGTTCCCCAGGCTATATAATATCACAAGTGTCCAAACATACATAGTAGTGTAATAGAGGCAAACTAGGTGGAAACCACTTACTGTACGTAGAGTCTGTACTGTAATGGCATGCACCATGTGTGTGCTGGAGAGAGGTGACAAGCACGCCCGTACTTGTCCAGTAGCTTCGGCCAAAGAGAGTTATCTTCTTGGGTTCCTGCGTCACGTGACCAAAAGGGGGCTCTTGACGCAGGAGATTACCCAAACCCTCAGACAAGGGAGACTAATCTTACAGACTACTCTTACACACCGTAACGGAAAATAATCTCATCCTTACTCCTCAAGCTAAAGAACTCTGGATATTTTTGTTAGGATGGTCCTAACACGCACAGATGATTATTTTTAATTGGTAAATCGAAACACTTAACTCGGCATCTGTATTAGCATTATATTAAAGGGGTTAACGCGCAGAACAACACTACCGGAGTAGTAGTCATTTTTATATTATTTCAATGTCATATATTTTATCATTGATAGATAGGCTATAAAAATTAAAACAAATTCAGTTTAGATTTAGTCGAAATTCTCTCATATCAAGGAGGAAAAGTTGCTAGAATTCGCATCCTACACCTTGAATCTTCCATACATTTTAACCGATGGGCTGATGAATCAGTATACTGAAGTACAAAAATACTATGAACAGGTACAATTTTTCATAATAATGTATCAGGTTGGAATGAATGTACGAGTGTGAGCCACTGGAATAATGTTTGCCTCTCTTCGGTCTTAGGAAAGAGGGTGTGAGAGGCAAACATTATTCAGGTGACGAGGAAGTGAAATCTGTAGTGAAGGAGTAGCTCAAAGAACAGTCAAAAGAAGTTTACGGGACAGGAATACATGCTCTCATTCTATGGTGGAACATTTTTATTGAGAGACACGGTGAATATGTAGAGAAATATGGATGTGATCCACAGAGGATCAGCTTCATTTTGATGTATGGTAAATGTTCCAATTTTGGTAATTATAACTGTCCTAAACAAGATGGCATTACTTTTTGACACACCCTCGTAATATCCGATGTTTTCAGCGTATATATATATATATATATATATATATATATATGTGTGTGTGTGTGTGTGTGTGAATTTATTGAATTCAGAGATTTTCTCCTCCTAGACCAGCTACCATACCAAGTATAAAGAGCCCAGTCTGCCCTGCTATTTACCCATAACTAGAGGGAGAATAGCTGGATGCATATCTTTCTCACGGGTATTAGCGCTATATGAAATGCAAATAGCCTCGTCCAGGGTTTGAACTCGGGTCTGTAAAGTTTTTAAATGCCATCCTTGGCCAGTTGAAAAGGGCTTAAAGAAAGTCCTGTGTTATGGAATCCTTTGGTGATAGTATAAGTCCTATCCTGCGTGTTGGTAAAGGTCCAGTGATTTAATCCTATGTCCATCGTCCATGAATGTTACAGTAATTATGACCAGTGGGGTCGGTTAAGTATTGTATCAGCCTCAGAGTACTGACAGTGATTGGCCAAGAAATAGATCACATGATCTCGCCTAGTCTATCAGTATGGCCGAGGATCTAGCACGCACCTTATATGCTGGAAATTCTTCACAGGGTCACCATAACCATTTCCTATGACAGTAGCCATTACACCACGGACATCCCAGAAAATGGAAAAGAAAACAACTAAGCCAGAATTAATCTGATAACACAAAATAATTTATTACATGAATTTACATCACAATTACAGTTATAAATAATCTTTTTTTAAATGTATAATACAATATGATATAATACAATATGATATAATACAATATATATATATATTATATATATATATATATATATATATATATATATATATAGGCGAGAAAAGTGGAAATGAATCCAACAGTATGTTAAAGAATGAGTGAGAGTGAAAAAGAGGAAAAGAGACGATGATTTATTTATATTTGAAAGAATATATATCGACCAATCGAAAAACTAAGTGTCGATATATTTTTTGTCAAATATCAATACACCATCCTCAATTTTCTTATTCTCACTATCACTCATGATTCATCAACACACACATACACACCCACACACACAGATATATATAAGTATATACATACATATGTGTATGTATATATATATATATGTGGAGTGGGGGTGAGGGTGGGGGGTGTAAAGGATTCATAAAGCAATCATTAATTTCACTTTACATCACAGCCGAGTCAAAGTGGGAGGTGAATATATAAAGTATCCAATGACAACAGTTTGAACACAATAAGCAGTATTATTTACAATTATGAAGGACATCACATATTTGCTTCATTATAGATAACTAATGAGAAATATAATATATAAATATATATATATATATATATATATATATATATATATATATATATAGATAGATAGATAGATAGATAGATAGATAGATATAGATATAGTTTTAGATAAAAGGATATGAAAACACACAATGCTGATAAAATGAAAATATTTTATATCATATTCATAGCTAATATTGAACAAAATTTCGATTTATAAAAATCATCTTCAGAGCTTGTTTTTACTCCGTACTCATCGAGAGAGGAGCTGAAAATAATTATTCTATTAATAATAATTATTTTCAGCTCCTCTCTCGATGAGTACGGAGTAAAAACAAGCTCTGAAGATGATTTTTATAAATCGAAATTTTGTTCAATATTAGCTATGAATATGATATAAAATATTTTCATTTAAACAGTATAGTGTGTGTTTTCATATCCTTTTATCTATACTTATACCGTCGGATTCATTTTCATTCTCTGATGCAATATATATATATATATATATATATATATATATATATATAGAGAGAGAGAGAGAGAGAAAGAGAGATGTGTGTGTGTGTATGAATGTATGTACGCACATACACACTCAAAAATATATATGTAGACATGACCACACACAGATACACTCGCATACACACACACACACACACACTCACACACAAATATACATATAAAGTCTTAGGCAGGTAACGGGTGTTTTCTTTATTTGAGAATATATATCTATATCTATACACGTGTATGCGTGTATATGTATGTATGTATCTGCAAACACATACGTATATATATATACATATACATATATATATATATATATATATATATATATATAATATATATATATATATAGTGTTTCATGGATGATGCCACTCTAAGTTCGATTTTAGACGCACGTACATTTTGTATTATAATATTAATCCCGTGGCAACATTGTATTCAGAGACAACGATATTTTTCCTAATTAAATCACACTCAACCCTCATTCACGCATCCGATCCTTTGTTTTTTTCCGAAGAACGACTGTTTGTTATTTTTTTTTAGACTTATGTTGGAGATTTTGAAATGTTGAAAATAATCCTGCATGAACCCGAAGAATTGAATTACTAACAATGAAATTATGAAGAATTAAAAATATTAAAATAATTATGAAATAATTAAGAAATTGAATTATAAAATTAAGGATAGAAAAAATGAAAAAAATTTTAGGATAGAAAAAAATGAAATTGAAAAAAATTAAAGCGGCCTTGAATATCTCAATATCTATAGATGAGGTATTCTCATTATTATACGATACGAGTCAAAAATTATTCGCACATTTGCCATAACATATCTTTATTTGTCACACTGAGTTCTGTGCCTGCATACTTATAGTTGGTACTGTTATGGTCACATGATCGAAGTTTCAGCCTGATCATGCCATTTTGATTGCTGTCTTTACAGTGTAAACATTAAAAAAAAATAACGATAGTTTAAAATTTAAAACTTTTAATTAAAAAATTAGAAAATTAAAAAAAAAATTAAAAACTGAAAAAATAAATCTTAAAAAAAAAATTTTTTTACAAAAACCCATATTCATTAAAAAATTAACGATAGTTTAAAATTTAAAACTTTTAATCAAAAAATTAGAATATTTAAAAAAAAATTAAAAACTGAAAAATAAATCTTTAAAAAAAATATTTTTTTACAAAAACCCATATTCATTATGAAATTTGGATATGAAATATAGATTATGAAATTATGAAGAATTAAAAAAATATTAAAAGAATTAAAAAAAGTGTCAGGAGGTTTTCGAAACTGAATAAAATAACTTAACTAAAATCTCTTAAGATGCTACACGTAATTCACATCGTCTTATTATTTAAGTCTTTTTAAAATAATTTCAATACAGCACAGATTCCTATGACTCTCTCTCGCCACCAGTTGCTATCGGTCATTGCCCTTTGAATGTCTTCCGCACATTATGCAAAATATACTCAACCCGTTCACCACGATTAGCGTGTGACACAAGATCGCACGTAGGGGGCATCTAGCAAGATCCTTTACCCAACCCGTTCGCCACAACTAGGATGTGACACAAGGTCACAAGTATGAGGCATCCAGCCAGAATCAGAATTGCTATTAATTAGTTATGGATATGCAAAACTATCAAGTCTTCTGTACGGCATCCAGAGCTGCAAATTAAAAATGTCTATTTTTTTCTCTTGAATCAAACAAACTTTTTGGCCAACTCAATAATTTTGTCTTAAACTGATTTGCTAAACATGTATTTTACTAAATGTGAATTTGTATTCTGATTGTATAAAAGATAACTGCACTTTTCAAAAAAAAAAAAAAAATCAGAAGAAAAAAAATGTAATAAATACGCAAGTTTTCTGAAAAAATTAGATTTGCAATAATGATTTTAGTATTAAAAAAAAAAAAATATATATTTACTTATAGATCCTTTCAAACCATTTCTTTTGGTCAAGCAGAAAATTAAAACCCATAAAAAAGTTATAAAGAAGAAAAAAAAAACATTTCAACATTTAAACAAGCAGAAAATCCCCCCCCCCCCCAAAAAAAAAAAACAGAACAAAATACAAAAAAAAAAAAAAAAAAGCCAATGAAACATATTGAAACATTAGCAATATAAAAAGAAAGATATATCTATGATACCTTTAGAATAGAAAAAATATCAATTGTTTACAACTTTGTTTAGCAAATATAAAAACAAAACATGCATTTCAAGGGTGAATAACCTTGAATAAATTGTTTTTGCTGGTCGGCCTACACTTTGTGTCCATGTTTGAGTCTCTACAGGAGCACGCAACTTCCTTCAAGGTGTAGCCGTATCAGAGCTACTGTATGGATGCACCACTCGGACTCTAACGAAACGCTTAGAGAAAAATCTAGATAGGAACTACACAAGGATGCTACGTGCTTTCCTCAACAAATCTTGGAAGCTAAACTCCAAGACATTCTTGACACTGTTGGAGAAATAAGGATGAACTCATAAGGGATGTTCTTCTCTGAGCACCTACGCATAAACATGCCAGTATAGGCCGTTCAGCAAAATCATACATCAATCAACTCTGTGCTTGGTATACATTCATATGGATAAATGGAAATAATGACAAAATGTAATTTCAACAGAAGTGCTTATGTTCACACACACACACACACACACACACACACACACACACACACACATATATATATATATATATGTATATTAAATATTTTATATTTTTGCTTGAAGGCAATTACAATGCGAATATCGCATAAATTCGATAATTATAGAAGATAACAATGACAAGTGAATTTCGCAAAGAATTACTCGGCGTGAAACAGTCTGTACGATATTCTACACGCCGAGTAATTCTTTGCGAAATTCACTTGTCATTGTTATCTTCTATAATTATCGAATTTATGCGATATTCGCATTGTAATTGCCTTCAAGCAAAAATATAAAATATTTAATATATATATATATATTATATATATATATATATATATAATATATAGGAAAGAGGATTGGAGTAAATCCGACAGAATGTAGTAGAGATATGTGGAACACAGGAAGAAAACTCAGACAAACGTATGTAGGAGATATATTTCGCTAAGCCTTAAGCTCAGCATCATCAGTCGTTTATTTGATCATTAAGGCATCATACAAGTGTTTCATAGGAGGGAAAATGGACTGGGAGAGGGGTGGATTAGGGGAAGAAATCAAGTGGGTGGCATAGCGTTTGTAATGACAAATTTTTGAGTGGTTAGGAGGAAATCATTGGAAAGGGAGGGAAACTTTCCCTTCTATATAACACTTGTATGATGCCTTAATGAATAATTAAACGACTGATAATGCTGAGCTTAAGGCTTAGCGAAATATATCTCCTACATACGCTTGTCTGAGTTTTCTTCCTGTGTTCCATATATCTCTACTACAACTACTACTACTATTACTACACACACACACACACACACACACACACACACACACATACACACACACACACATACACAACACATATATATATTATATATATATATATATATATATATATATATATATAATAGATTCCGGTTAATTGAGGGTGTCCGTCTATATGATCCAAATCTTGTAAAGCCAAAAATAAACTGAATATGAATATATGTATTATCACATTTTACATGTGTCAGTCACGGAACTAAGTCATTTTATCAAGAACCGATACTGACATAGGGCCACAGGACCACCGTGTATGAATCAAAATTATGTTTTGGTTAGACATTGAGGAATTAATTATTCTCCCGACATTTATTCAAATTCGGCTTAGCATTGTCTGTTTTGAATTGATCGTAGAAAGCAAGTTCGAACTCAAGTCACGCCATTAGATTCACTTTCGGATTAATACCTTTAGGAAGGGTATGAATCCCCCCATCTTTTCAGCTATGGGTTAAATAGTAACACTTCTGTTTGTTTTTTACAAGGATGGGTTTTGCATAAAATAATTCATAAAGGTTGATATGCCATTAAACAAAGAAACCAAAAACCTATTGTGGATTGATTTTTAGAGTATAGATTTTATGTACTTATATTTAATGAAAACAAAAAATCCTAACGCTTAAAAATTCGATTCCACGTAATCCTCTATACATCCTCTCCACACAAACACACGCACACATACACACTCACAAACGTATCTATTCATTATAGTGTACAATACATTTAAGATGTGATTATTACCATTGGTTTCAAAGCAGCATGTTAGCCACTTATCTTCAAACAACGCCTGGTAAGTAATCCGATCGTTTCCAAAAATGCCTTTTTAAATTCTTTTTTCTAACCATCTTTCTCTGAAAACATTTAAATTAATCTTAAATATTTTACGCTGCTGCTGTTGCTGCTGCTGCTGCTACTGATGATGATGATACCATAAAAGTTTATAAACTATGAAGAGATTTGCAAAATATGATTCACTGTCGGTGTTAACATCACTACAAAGCAAGACATTTGAAAACCCACTAATAACAAGTTTTAAAACATTTTAAACTAGCAAAATCAAAAGACACCCTCCAGGCGATGTAAAAATAATCTTTTTAAAGATATTGCCTGAGGGGATGGGAGCTAAAAATTGAATGTCATAGAGTGTGTACCATAAGTATTTAAAATTTATTAAAGGAGTAAAAAAAAAGAAAGAAAGAAAGAAAGAAAGACAATTTGAAATGGAAACAGTTCCGATAACTTTAAATATTATATATTAGAATAAAACAATCTATATATAAATATATAACGCCGGGCATCTATTTATTGAAACAATGAAGATTGTCTAACGTTGCATGCTCACATTTTCAGTATATTTATTCTATGTTATGACGTTGGATTATGTATTGGGTAATGTGACGTAAGCAGTGACGTAATTTTTGTTACAGACAAAAACCGGAAGCGAATCTCCATTATTAATAGATTCGAAAAGATGCTCAATGGAAATTAGATATTTAGATTCTAAGTCACACGGGAATCGATGGAAAAGACCAAGTTCATAAAACAGCCTGGTCTACCTTAAGTATAATTCTTGAAAACAAAATTAAAATTCGCGTAAATAATTCATAAGAAAAGCTAAATAAAAATATAATAGGTTAAATAAAAATATCATAGGCTATAAATCAATGATATATTAAAAAAATAATTAAAATGAGTAAAAGATAAAATAAATTGATAAAGGATAAAACATAATACAAACCAAATAAAAATACATACAAGAAGGGTGGTTATTTCCTATAAGTCTAACGTAAACAAAGGGGAACCACTCTTGACTGATTATTTATTTATGTTACATTATTATTAGATTCTTAATATTTATGCACAGTAGTGTAGAAATCAAAATGGCTGTTATAAGTTGCAGCCTACAGCCTTGAAGGATGAGGGACAAGGCTTGACCTCATCCTGATCCTTTCCAGTGGATACCGTGAGAATTGGTGGAGGAGACCCTCTTCCGGTTTAGATTAGAAATAGATTTTAGCCAGAAGCCACGATGATGAGTCGTGTATTGCACGCTCCGACTCGATCTGCGCAGGTAGTCTGGTGGGGGTTTCGAAATAAATATGATCTAAGTTAAATCGAAGTCTTGTGTTATTATCTAAAAACTACCAGTGACACAGGGCTTCTGATAAAGAGAAATCCCCAATGGAAGACCAGACACAAAGTCCCCAAGAGAAGTCCAGACGCTAGAAGAGATGTTAGAAGAAGACGTAAGATAGAAAAGACGTCAGAAGAAGAATAGAAGTAAGTAATGAAAAGAGTATACATTTATTTATTTATTGATCTACTAGGAAAAAGAAGACGGGTTTAGGGTTAGGGTTTAGGGTTAGGGTTAGGGTTTAGGTTAATTTAATGGAAAAATAAATAAATAATTATCAGTCAAGAGTGATTCCCCTTTGTTTATTGCAGACTTATAGGAAATAATCAGAAGGATATTGAAAAATATAATAAGGAATAAACATAATAGAAAAAAGAATTTTTATTAATTCATATATTAATATAGATATCGCTAAGCGCTAATACCCTTGGGAAAGGTATGAATCCTACTGTCCCTCCAGCTATGGGTAAATAGTAGGGCAGACTGAGCTCTTTAACCTTGGTTAGGCAACCGGTCTAGGAGAAGGAAAACTCTGAATTCAAGCCTGTTTAACTCCGCTTAAGAAATTGACCTTGTGTCACATCCTGCTCGTGCGGAGGGGTTGGTAAATATATATATTAATATAGATAATATATTTATTATTAACTTTTAAAATTCCGGGCTAGTATATAATAATATCCTTGTTTCTTTTGTTTATAAAATATATAAAATTATTAACCTTTTATTAAGAAACGGAGTGTACTTATTTTTTAACAATATTGTAAATAATGAAAGATGGGCGTGTTGTGAATATTTGCGGCTGGATTGCGGTTTTATTAATAAAATGTCCAATGGATGTCAGTGACAGAACTTAATATAGACAAGTCGACTGCTGTTATATAGAAAATGACAGATATGCTCCGGGCCAATGAATGGACGATAAGTTTCAAGATTGGATAGAGAAAATACTTGTAAACCCATGTCAGAGAAAACTGTGATTAAATTCTGTAACGTTCAAATTGATAATACAACCCCAAACTCACGTATACACATAGATGCTCAGATACAACACATATCTTATTATAATGGAGATTGTGTGTTTTTCTGTCTGTAACCGAAACTATATTACTACTCAAGTCACAATTCCCTTAATTATTTACGTCAAATTCTCCATGATTTCATTCTTTTAAACCTTCAGTTATTAATAAAAATTGTTTTACATTATTAATACTGTTGACCATATCTACGGACTAATAACATGCAATTGTATTTATATATACAACAAAATAGCGGTTTACAGTTTGAACGAGAAGGCTAATTTGCATATTGATATTTAAAATTTGATTTTAATAAATATGTACTTGGTATTATTGATTTCTAATTGTTTGGTTTTATCTTAAGAAATATGAACAAAAATCTCGTGGATAAATCTTAAAAGAATTTTATTTACAAGAAGAAATAACTGTAATATTATCCTTTACTTCCTATTTTAACTAAATAGTTAAATTAGGAAAATTTACCAATGAAAAAGGGGAGTAATGGAAAATGATGGAATATTTAGTTTCAAAGTTGTTCTATTTTTCGATTACACCCCCTCTGTTGCAGATCTTTTTATCTGCATTCTTAATCAGTTTCATTAGCCTTTCTAATTTAATATGATATTTTATTATATCAAAACTTAAATACTTGCACCCGGAGGGTGCATATATTTGCTAGTATTTATAACCCAGGAATATGCAATGAAGAGAAGTCTTGCATATACGAGGCTCATTCAATAAATGCAGGTTTTTTAAAAAAAAAGCAAAATAATTTTTTTTCCAGAATTTTTGTTCATTAATATAAACTCTGCTTTGCTTGTATTTGGTGTATAGCAAGGATTATTTTAATGTCACCAAAAATTTGTTTTGGTACTATTTAAAAACGGCGTAAAATTAAACAGATTGATCTAGGTTTGAACAGAGATCTGTCAGCAAATTTTTGGTGGCTGTGGAGTGAAAACCATGTGATATGTGCAGAAGAATTTACGGGAAGCATGTTTTTAGTCAGAAAATTGGCTAAACATGCGTTTACCGCTACGATCCATAATCAAAAAGACCGTGAATGGAGTGGAAACAAATTGACTCTCTGATATAGGAAATGCTTTTGGTGCAGTGTTCTGTAAAGAAGGTCATGCTGTAAGTCTTCTGAGACATTAAAGCACACAACACTGATGATGTTCTTGAAAAAAGTGCAACTGAAAGCAAAGCTTTTCTATTGCCCACTCCTTAGGCTACATTCACCTTACTGGTCTCCGCATTATATATATATATATATATATATATATATATATATATATATATATATATATATATATATATATAGGGAATCCCCAAAAATTTGACATCATTTTATGAAATAAAGTTGAAAATCTTTCATCATTTATGAAAACCTTTAAATGATTTTATGAAATGTTTTCATGGTTTTATGAAAATAAATTCTGAAAAAGATTTGACATAATTTTATGTCAAAGTTTTTGGACCCCATATATATATATATATATATATATATATATATATATATATATATATATGTATTTTTTTGGAACTACACAAATCAGGTTTGGCATTAGTGTGAGCATTAATGTGCTATGTTATAATAATGTATTATCATAATATATTCATCTGGAATACATATAAGAAAACTCGGTTGTTTTTTTTTTATTTAGTAGTAGTAGTGAATTTTTGGTGAATTTTTGGGATTGAAATGATCTCCCTCTGAGGACAGTAGTAAATTGTTGGCTGCTGGCTGTTCTTATATATATATATATATATATATATATATATATATATATATATATATATATATATATATATATATATTAAACAATCTCGGTTTGAAAACTATTTCATTGCTAAAAAGGAATTGTACTCTGTCTCTTCTCAACTGCAGGTGAATTCTTCAAACCATTTGCCAACACTAAAACCCATGGCCTTAAACCCATCACAGGATCCTGTATCAACAATTGGAATACACTAACAAAAAAATTCCAAACATTGATTTCACCAAAATGTCTGCTCACAAACTCAAATTATTTATCAAAATAGAAGATTTTAATACGTATAAGTAAACTTATAACCCACTATCACTATTATCAACTTTCAAACTTGTAAAAAACAAAACAAAAAAACCCCAAACAACTGAGGTGGTCACTACTAAAATAGGCTCAGACCTAATTAGTGATCACCCTCCACACATTACTACAACAAAAAATATTACGTTTTTATGTTTTGTGACATTGTTTATATTGTGTAATATTTGAAAATAAACCATTGTCTTCTTCATTCGCATTGAACGTCATTCATATTCTCGATCTAAAGAAGAAAACAATGACAATTACAATTCTTCACTTCATACTAAATAGAATATTAGTATCATCATAAACTGATGTTACAAGAACCAGCGAGTTCACGGGTCGTCTAGGTATAAGTACAATTTATGATTATAAACTTACATAGTAATTAGCATCTGGTTTGGTTTGGTTTGTTTTACGTCATATCAACCTCAGTGGGTCATTTAATACCGACAAAGTTTTGAAATAAATTCATTCTTAATGGATACTCAATTTTTTTTCTGTTTAACTCATAGAGGGAACCCTAACAGGTACAACCACTCCGGGCTAGAGTGAACCTGTTAGCAGTGGTAATAAAGGGGTGCTCCACATTTCCAAAACCTCCAAAACTGGAACCTCACCATCAGAGTTTAACACCATTTCCGGGACATGAAAACCCTCAGCCACCGCCTTATAGTACCAGATGATAAAAAGGGTTGGAGCTTACCGTAAGGGCAATAAAGTTGGGGCAATCATATAGGTACTAGAGTTTGACGTGACAAGCCGATTGTTTTTTCTTGGGGGGGGGGGGCTCTCCGACCGCCCGTCTAGCCTAAGTAACGGCCAAAATAGAGTGTTGTATGTCATGGACTGCTAAGCTAACAGGGCTCCATCCGTAAGCATCACACGTTTGACGCAATTCATTTTCCCCTTTGTCTTTATACCTTCTTGTATATTTAATTGAGTGCAGTAAACGAACGTGTGAGCACGCGTGTGTATTACCTCCTATAATACGTGTTGTGTTCGTATTTTTACTAAGGCCATGAGTCGACTAAACCATTTCATATAAACTGGTTATGGGCCCAGTCCATTCAACAAAGACTGAATTGATAACTCGCTTTATAATCCGAGTTCAGTGGCGATTTTATGCAGCTAAAACCTTTTTTCCAAGCTAAAGAAAAATAAATGAATAAATAAGAAGCCTTTCAATATTGAATGAGTATTCCTGACATTTGATTAACTATAGCAACATCTACTTGTCATATTTCAATAGACATGTCACGATAAGGAAAACGGGCATTGGGATAGAAAAATGTTGATTCAAAATCCCAAAGGACTTTAAAGAAAAAAGAACATGTCCACCAAAAAGAATTCATAGATGAAATACCGTTGAGGTTTGCACACGAATCATATAAATACCGCAAATTCTAAAAGCAACAGTTAAAGTTTTTGACGTATTTTTTTCAAAGAAAGCGACAACATCAATAGTCAGATGACAGATTAGATGATAAAAAATGCGTCACTAATGAAATGTTCGAATAGGATTTGTCGATTTTAATCTGATACAAGTAGAATACAAATGTACAAAATGGATTTCAAAAGTTAATGTCTGGTTTCTAACAGTAAACGGCTGTTTATTAAAAAAAAATAATGCCACTTTAAAGTCTTTAAATCACCATAAATATTGTGAGAAAGAAATCGAGAAAAAAGATAAACAAATAAAAAACAAGGACATAGGTTAGAATTTTATGATAAAAATAAGCTAAAAATAAATAACTAATAAACGAATAAATGAAAAATGGTAGAATATATACAAGGTGTGTCAAAAAGTATCGATATTGAAGGTACTTTTTGACACACCTTGTATTTAAAAAAATTCCATTCATTGTTCTTGGTAAATACTGCTTCAAACTTTTTGACACACCTTGTATTCTGAAAAAAAAACAAAAAAAAAAAAAAAAAAAAACTAACGTTCCATTTTCATTTTCATTTCAAATCTACGCTGAAAAGACGAATTTGTTCGAATCAATACAACTGCATGTTTTAACACGAGGATACCAAAAAATGTGTTCTTAATAACAATTAAATTCATTTTAAATAATGCGCAAGCACAATTAAGAACACATTTTTGTGGTATTTTCGTGTTAAAACATGCAGTTGTATTGATTTGAACAAATTCGTATTTTCAGTGTAGATTTACAGTGAAATGAAAATGGCCGCCCAAAACATAAGGTTTCCTCAAAGTGAAATAAACAAGGGGATGTTACTCTCATTTATATAGTTAATGTTCAGATTACCAAAGATAGTTCTTTCCACACAATATAACTTTAAATTTTAAAATCTTTTTCACTTCATTTAAAATACACAATTTAGAAAAAATATAAATTCTATGGTATTTTGGCACATTTTTCAAAATGTCTACGTGAAGAATCATTCAATAAAATCAAGTTTAATTCCATTGAAAAGGGTTAATATTTTTATTAGAGGAACATAACAAATTAGGGAAAAAATAGGTTATCTGGGTGATGTCTAGAACAAACCCTGGAAGCTGCCCCCCCAAAAAAAAAAAAAAAACAGTGTCTGTATGGCCGCTTACCTCCTATCACACAGACCATCCAAGTAAGACGAACAAGACAGGTTGGACACTGCTAGAGAAATAAGGGCAAACACATAAGGGACTTTCTCCATGGCCACATCAGAGGGAGCCGACTAAGAAAAGACCTAGATCAATCAGCTCTGTACGGATTCTGGATGTCGTGAGGAGAACTTGCCAGGAGCGATGACCGATAAGAACGGATTGAGAGAGAGAGAGAGAGAGAGAGAGAGAGAGAGAGAGAGAGAGAGAGAGAGAGAGAGAGAGTGTTTGTATGTGTGTGATGGGAACCCTTGCTCTCAGACCGACATGATGATGATGATGATGATGATGATTTTATTAATCGAATTTAGGAAACTATTTTCTATTTGATATTTTTCTATTTGGCAGAAAACTTTCTACATTTTCAATCCTGCAAATAGTTTATGGTTGGATGTGATTTCTTTTTACAATTTCTAGAAACCACAAGGTTCCTAGTTCGATACCCGCCCTCGCCAACTCAGCGTTTGAGTAGTACAGGAATCTGTGCGGTAAAGTAAGGAGCTGATGGTAGGAGTGGCGCTCCACCCCAGACGTCAGGTCTAGCGCTAGTGAAAAGGGATAGACTCCCTAACTGCATGGCTGATACCGACATTAGGCCGCCCCGACGACTTTACTTATTAATTCGATGTAAAATAGTCTGATGCTTTCATGATTTTGAAAAAAAGTTGGCAATTCAAATTTCTGCTAGAATTAATAATTGTAATAATTAATAACATTGTTAATGTCATCAAATGTTTATTTAGGGGTTCTTAGTTGTTTAATTTAAAAGGGTTTTATAATTTGCTTGAAGCATTGTGTATATATTGGTTTGGAGGTTGATTTTGAAGGCTATCACAATGCAAGTATAAAGAAGAAAATAATAAGGTAACAATGGTGTTGTTTGTTAACCTGTGATTTATTCTTAATTTTAATATTTCGAGATAAAATCTCTTCTTCTTCAGAACACTGGAACTGAAGTAGCTGTCTTCAAATTAAATTAAATAAATATAAATAAGTAAATAATAATAATAATAATAATAATAATAATAATAATAAATGATTAAATAATCTATATTACATCCAATACGAAATATTATACATCACCATGGCCATCAAACACAAATACGCCCTTTCATACGCACAATACGCACGTGGATACGGTCATAACGTCACAGTCTACACGCATTTTCATGCACACGCGCATGACAACATACACACACGTACAAACAAATAAAGGCATTCACGTAAACATGCAACACGAGAATACAGTTATAGAAAAAATACCATCTGTAACATTTTCAAAAAAAAATTTTCATATAACTAAAAATGCCATAAGAAGACGACAATTACTTCAGTTCCAGTGTTTTTCTGAAGAAGAGATTTTATCTCGAAATATTGATATTAAGAATAAATCACAGGTTAACAAACAACACCATTGTTACCTTATTTTTTTTATTTACACCTGCATTGTGATAGCTTTCAAAATCAACCTCCAAACCAATATATACACAATGCTTCAAGCAAATTATAAAACCCTTTTAAATTAAATTGATATTACCACATGAGCATTTCAAAAATATAAAGTAGTCGTTTAAGTATCCATTTCCATGAGTTATTGAATTGATAGTATTATCTTTTTCTGAGCAGTTACGTGATTTACAGTATTAACGTTTGTCACATAAGCAAACTGCCCTGTCGGCTGAGACATTAGAATGCATCGGCTGCACCTCTGCAGTGGGGTAAGACTCCCTCAATGGGGCCACCTGTTGGCCGTGGTTGGCGACCCATGATGCTTAAGGACGGAACCCAGGTGGATGAGCAGTGCATGCCATGCAACATTCTATTTTGGTCCTTTTTTAAGCTTGACGGTCGGTCGGAGAGGGCCCACTCCGACCAATCAGCTGGTCACGTCAAGCCCTAGCACCTATATGATTTTCCCAACCCTATTGCCCTTATGGCAAGCCCCAACTCTTTTTATCATATGGGTGCTAGAAGGCGTTGGCTGAGGGTATACCTGTCCTGGGAATGACGTTAAACTTTATCTGATGGTGAGGTTCCAGTTTTGGAGGCTTGGGGAATGTGGAGTACCCCTTCATCACCATTGCTCCCTGGTCCACTCTGATCTGGAGTGGTAGTACCTGTTGGGTCCCATATGGGTTAAATAGAAAAATGTATTTTAAAAAATTGTATTATTTATTAAGAATTGATTTATTTCAAAACTTTATCAGCATTAAATGACCCACCGAGGTTGATATGCCGTAAACAACCACTGAAACATTTTCAGGATAACAAGAAAATTGAGTAACCGTTAATGATATCATAGGAATTAATTAATGCATTTTATCAAGTATGAACAAGATGAGGACAGCAGTCCGAATAAATCAATGTATAATAGTAATCATCATATTCTTTTCTTAACGACCAAATACTTTAAATTTTAGACATGGACGCTTCTCCGCGGTGAAATAGTTAAAAAGCTAGATCAAATTCTCTGAATGTTTAAGATGAGGCTCGATGATTAGTATTATCTGCGTTATTCGGACTATTGTCCTCATCTTCATTGTTATCTGTACAACGTTTCGGCCGATGTGCCCTCCGCACAGGTTAACACTGTGGAATAAATAAAGGGTTAGGTTCAAAGTTCCGTGATGGCTCCCGATTACGACAAGAAGGTTCCCGAGTTCGAAAAGAAGATTCCTGAGTCCGAAAAGGCTCCCGAGTCCGACAAGAAATACCTGAAGAAGGCCGGAGGGTACATCGCCGAAACGTTGTGCAGATAACAATGAAGATGAGGACAATAGTTCCGAATAACGCAGATAATACGAGATCAATTATTATTAAATAGCGAATTTGATCCTCGCTGGATACCATGATTGCAACC
>CM042148.1:24234527-24239527 GCA_023376005.1 Doryteuthis pealeii
ATGATGATGATAATAATTTGTGTGTGTGTGTGTGTGAGTGTGTGTGTATGTGTGTGTGTGTGTGTGTATGCGTGTGTATTGAGCGTAACAGTACATTGCGAATCTTTTTGGTCAAACTGCTCACTTGCAGTATGACCTTGTGCCTGACACTTGTGTCTCTCTAATTTGGGATTCGGAATTGAGCTAACACAATGTAGATTTCTGACATTGATTATGAACAAGAGGAAATCAGACCCTCTTTTTCGGGCTTGGGACCAGACATTCGGAAAATTTTTCTCCAAGAATAATATGTAAGAAGAAAAAGAACAAACAAACTATAAAAACAGTCACAATATGCAAAAATGCAATAGATATATATATATATATTTAAGACATAAGTTCACTTTCGAACAGATATTTACAAATTCAAAACTTTTCTATCAACTGCCCAGCATGCAAACGTATTCAGATAAGCTTTATAAAAGACGAGAAGCGGCTACCCGGTGTCGCCTGGGTAGAGTGTGTGTATAGGGAGGAACCTGGTGTATTGAATTGTTTACTTTTGAGATTTACAAATGCTGGAAAGTTTTACGTAGAATTTCAATGCTATTTCTATGTATATTTCAATTCTTAAATATCTTCGAATATAAATCAAAGAAACGAACACGCATCCACGTACGTATTTATTCAAACGTGCCCAATTATATTATTAGTATAAATAAAAACGTTCACATCTACAATTAAAAAATACGCCATGTGTATTTATGTATTTACAATTTTGTCTGTAACACAAAAGGGAGGTAACTGTTAAAGGTTAATCGTAGAGTATTTCCCCTTCGTTATCTACTTGTAAATGCGTAAAGAAATTTACTAACAGAGAACTGGATTATTCAAGTGGTACCTTGACCTACGAGTTTAATTCGTTCCGCTCGTAACTCAATCTCCTCGTATATCAAAGTAAATTCCCGATTGAAATAATGTTACATAATCTATGCGGTTGCATAAGTTTATTGTCGGTCCCCTGTAATTCTGAGGGGATGACCCTTTTCATACCATGGCCGGGTCCTTCTATGGAAAATTACAGAAGCCCGCCAAAATATGTGAAGTCACGTGGGACCTTTTAGAGTCCCCAGTTTGCAGTTAGGCGTCAGGCAGAACAGTCGGCCATTTTATGCTCTGCCTAAAACTGGAACTCACGCTCGCTATGTTAGTCAGATATTTAGTTACATGAAATGTATAGTTAAGGAAATAAAAGTTTGTATAAGTAATATGTTCTTGTGGTTGATGAATGTCTTGGTAACAAGACTAAGAAATGAATCCAGGACGACCAGCCAACAGGAACATAGCAATAGAAAACCAGACCTTAGGAGATCCGAGACGCTAGACCAGACCAAGTCAAGATGCGAGAAGATAGAACCAAAGCCGACCAGAAGAAAATACGACCAGAAGTAAGAAGTAAGAAAGGGTATGCAACAATAAACTGAGTATTCTTTTTGTTATAGGTGACACACCCTATAAGACCAATGGAATGCGCCAACAGCTTACTATAAATAAACAGGGATAATTGTGGCTTAGAAGCAAGCCAATGCGAGTGCCGATAACTCTGTTCGTCGGACGTAATTTCCACATCTCTCTATTGTATTGTCTACTTTCTGTTCATACATTTTTCTACTTTTCGTTACCCGTTGTTTTGTTCTTATTTGACCCCTTAAAACCTCACAACACTTTTTTAATATCGATAAATTGTTGTAGATCAGAATTTTATCAGATTGATTTCAATATTGACTCTCTTTATATCATATTTACTGACAGCTTTCCTCGGGTTAGAATGAATAGTTTTCTTGAAGTTCTTGTAATTTTGCCAAGAATGTGGAATTGTTGTTTTTACTCTTGTTTTAATTAATTTAATGTTTTTTTTCAGTTCTAATCAATATTGCAATTATCTTTAACTTTTTGCATATCAGTCATGTATCAGGTTTTTATGGGTACAGATAAATTGTAGCTGTTTATATTTTTGTGTTTGTTTCTTCTTTAGAATATTATTGTTACATAATTCATAAGCAGTTTATGATTTATGTACGTACCTGTAGTTAGATATTTGAATAAAGTTCGTTAGAGTCAGAAGAACGGGGGTTCAGTGGAAAGTTACTATGGATCCCCAGAGAAATACCCTATTTTTAGGTTATTTTAGATAAGAAAAATAGCACTGTATTGTATAAAGACATAATAAAATAGAATGTTATAAATTTATGTACAGTATTATGTTATTTAATGTTTTATGAATAATATTTTCCTTTGGCATAATAAATGTGAAAAATTAAGTGTTTTTAGTGAGCTTATTAACAGAAGCGTATCTGAAGCTCACTCGTACCTGAAGTTTTAGCTCTCAGCACAAAACAAAAGATCGACCGAGTGATAGCTCGTAACACGGAAAACTCGTAAGTTGAGGTCCTCGTAAGTCAAGGTACCACTGTAGTCGATTTGAGAAGTGTAACACTGGTGGATTGATTGTTACGTTAATTTTTACGAGTTCTAAAGAAACGTTTTCTTCTCTAACAAATAAAACATTTTTGCTTGTGCTTTAATGTTTTCAAATTGTTATCTAAAAGAGATTTGAGTCGCGCATGCGCTGTTAAAGATTTTCATTAATAAAAGTGTTTGCAATCGAGATCACTTTTGAGTCAAATATTTAGGACAGCCATGACCCACTGTGATTTCAGAATAGCCCGCCTAAAACTTCATTTTTTTTTCTCCATAGAATATGCACCTGTAATTCAAAGAAAATATTTTCAATTAAATTTTGATTCACGGACTATAAAATTATTCAATTTTTTTCTTCGATACACGGATCATATTGAATACATTGAATTTTAATTTTTTTTCTCTTAATTATTTTCCGTAATGTATTTCGGCAGCAGCGTGGGTTAATCAAATTGATATCAGTGATTATAATATCCCAAGACTCCAATATTTTATCACTAATTATATACTAGCAAAATGGTCGTCTGAAATATGTTTTTTTTTTTTGGGGGGGGGGTGCTTCGATACACGGATCATATTTACATGGAATACATTGAATTTTCAAGTATTCGTCTTTTTTCTTTTAATTATTCCGTAATGTATCACGACAGCAGCATGTGTTAATCACTTTTATATCAGTGATAATTTTATACCAAGACAATTCTTTACATCGAAGAGAAAAAACAACTTTTCCCTATTTCTTAGGCAGATGCTTACGTGTATGATTTTCTCTAATAAAAATTGTGACCGTGACACCAATAAGCACCCCAGCCCAAATCCGTTTTGAAAGGAACTGAATTTTGCTTTTCACCGGTTGTTAGTAAACAAAACAGCCGACCGATAAAAAACAGTAACATTTTTATATTAAAATAGTTTTTGATCTTAATAAAAAAAATAGTTATTTCATGTTGTTGTTGTTAGCATATGTGAAAAAAAATAATTTTGCACTAATGATAAACTAATATTGTTATTTGAAAAAAAAAACCCCAAAAACTTAAAACGAAAGACATGTTTATTTATTTTCCATGTGCCTCTATGGATAGGGAATATTAAAAAGTATTTATTTAAAAAAAGATTTAGCTAGGTTTAGGGTTAGAGGTTAGGGTTAGGGGTTAGATTTGGGTGTTATTATTATAACCTTATAATATACTTTTTATAGCTTTAATCATTCCCGTGTTAAACGTGTTTAATGTTAAAACTTTTATAATTAAAAAAGAATTTCTATTAAATTAACAACAACATGAAATAAGTAAAACAAAGTGTCTTTAATATAAAAACACGCCTTTCGTTTATAGTTTTATAATTACAACAAAAATGCGTCTAAAAATTGTCTGTTAAAAAAACAACCGGATTTTAACGGTGAAAAGCAAAACATGTCCTTTTGAATCTAGGTCTCACCTGGGGTGCTTATTGGTGTTAAGGTCCAAAAATTGTTTAGATACCTTAAACGTAAAATTACCTTGAATTGGTGATGGGCCATGTCTTATGCGGTACGCTTTTTGAAAAAAAGGTTGCATATGCCGCACATGAATTTTGAAATAGTCAATTGCCTCTAAAGAATCCTTTTATATTTTCTTGAAATTATTTCACAACATTAAACCATGAAAAAATTAAGAAAGTTTTTTTAAAATGTGTATTTATGAGATAAAGCTTGATATGAATAATTATGACATTAAAAGAAATAATATGAAATTATAAAGTTACGTCCCCTTAACCATCGCCTGATAAGAGACCTTGTGTGATTGGTTAAAGGCCATTGTCGGCGACCAATCAAAATACATTTTACTAGGCTTAGTTTGGCCGCCAAATTTCGAAGATTGATACCATCAATCTACCTCCTTCGCTGCAATCAGCCGTCGTTAAAGGACGTGCTTAATGAAGCCAGCTTACCCAGGAGTCGATGACGTCGTAAAGTCGAACTTAACTCAAGCTAGCAAGAGACACTCACCTCTTCATACCAGAGACAGGTTTCGCAAACGCATTATTTTGCAACCCTACACCTACACTCTACAATTGTACAATTTATAACATATTTATGTAGTATATCACACGTTACATATTGTATATTGCATGTTCATGTTTGTTGTTGAATAAACCGGTTGTCTAAAGCCTTGAGTCGTGTTTCATTACCTGTTGCCTTTATCATTATCTTGTCTACGTAATTACCATAAACATATCGGACTGTTGTTCTCATCTTTATTGTATATGCACACAACATTCAGGTCACTGTAACCTCGGGCTCTGATTTAGGTGTTTTTCCTTTGAGCTCAGTTGGTATAATGTCTCCTCACTTTACCGCACGGATCCCTGTGCTACTCATACGCTGAGTTGGCATGGCATGGTTTAAGACAGGTATAATTGCCAAAACAGTAACATGTATCATACATCAAAATAACGCTGGTCCTCTGTGGATCTCATCCCTACTTCTACAAATAGTCATCGTTTATCTCAATAGCAATGTTCCACCTTCGAATGAGAGCACGTATCCCTGCCCCGTAAAA
>CM042148.1:24249527-24252027 GCA_023376005.1 Doryteuthis pealeii
TCAAATCCTGGACGTGGTAATTGCATTTCACTTAGCGCTAATACCCTTGGGAAAGGTATGAATTCTACTCTCCCTCCAGCTAAGTAGGGTAGATTGGGCTCTTTAACCTTGGTTAGGCAACCAGTTTAGGAGAAGGAAAACTCTGAATTCAAACCTGTTAAACTCCGCTTAAGAAATTGACCTTGTGTCGCATCCTGCTCGTGTGGAGGAGTTGGTATATATATATATATATAAGGCAATTATGTGCGCGCGCGCGCGCGTGTGTGTGTGTGGAGGGTTGAGTCGATCTAGTGCTTTGAAGTGGGTGGGGCGTGAGACTTTAGAAAAATGGATAACATCCAAAAATGGGTCAAAGACTGAACAGTTAAAAAAGAAACTGAAGAGAAAAAGAAAACTCTGTGTGTGTGGGGGTGGGTCGAGGGTTCAATCGATATACACATATGTAAAAAAAAATCATCTAGTACTTTCAACTGGGTGGTGCGTGAGATTTTACAAAAATGGGTAACATAAAAAATGGGTCAAAAACTGTACAGTTGTATAAGAAAATAAATAAAAAAACTGAAGAGAAAAAGAAAACTGTGTGTGTGTGTGTGTGTGTGTGTGTGTGTGGCGGGTTCAATCGAAATATACATATAAAAAATCATCTAGTATTTTGAAGTGGGTGGGGCGTGAAACTTTACAAAAAAGGGTAACATCAAAAAGTGATTCACAAACTGTACAGTTGGGACCATATGACCTTTAGGCACCCCTTCTGAGATCTCGACTCACAATGGACACTTTTCTCATTTACACCGTCAAAATCCGGTTGTTTGTTAGGCGTTAGGGTTAGGGGTCAGTATTTGGGTTAGGGTTAGTTTTATAATAAAAAAAACCCTTCTAAAATCGTCTGTTAACAATTAACCGCGACTGACTGGAGATCACCCATATGCACGCATTAGATCGCCAAGCATGGTGGGCCTTTGTGAGGGACTCAGTGAATTCAATTGATTGAGCCGGTCCAACCCACCCCGGGTGAGTGCTACCACAAGACAAGACAAGATACAGGAGGATAGTTTCTTTTTTGTCTAGCATACAAATACAAACATCCGCCCCGTCGGCTGGGGCGTTAGAATGCACCGACTGCACCTCTGCAGAAGGGTAAGACTCCCCCAATGGGGCCACCTGTTGGCCGTGGGTGGCGACCCGTGATGCTTAAGGATAGAGCCCAGGTGGATGAGCAGTTCATGACATGCAATACCCCACTTTAGCCCTATCTTGGGCTAGACGGGCGGTCGGAGAGGCCCTCTCCGATCAATCGGCTGCTCACGTCAAGCCCTAGCACCTATATGATTTTCCCAACCCTATTGCCCTTATGGCAAGCCCCAACCCCTTTTTATCATATGAGTGCTAGAAGGCGGTGGCTGCGGGTCTACATGTCCTGGGAATGACGTTAAACCCTATCTGATGGTGAGGTTCCAGTTCTGGAGGTTTGGGGAATGTGGAGCACCCCTTCATCACCATTGCTCCCAGGTCCACTCTGATCCGGAGTGGTAGTACCTGTTAGGGTCCAATCTATGGGTTAAATAGAAAAATGTATTTATAAACAAAATTGTATTATCCATTAAGAATTGATTTATTTCAAAACTTTATCGGCATTAAATGACCCACTGAGGTTGATATGCCGTAAAACAAAACAAACCAAATACAAACATCTAGTTATAGTAAAATAAAAAAATAAAATAGTAGGAATAAATTTAACAGCTGAATTAATGCTATCTACTTCTCGAGCGTATCTCGCGATATCTCGATATTTTTATGTAATTGTAATAAGTTGTATAAAAAAAATGAAGAGAGAAAGTAAACACTCATCTCTCTACCGACTTGATTAAAATAGTACTCTAACTTTTTCATAGATTTTATTTCGTTACATGTAAAATGATTTTGTTCATTCATTAGTGACTTTGTTTATTTTTTAATTTATTTGAATTTTGATTTAGATTTCTCTGCTGTTCCTAAATGGATTTGAGAGCAAACAATAACTTTTTTTCTGTTTATCCTGTCCATGGTCAGTAAGTCTGGATATACAAAGATTGCAGAAAAGAAAAGAACAATTCATTTTCTGTGAGACGAAGACGAAAAAAAAAAAATGAAAGAAAATATAGTGCACAGAAGGAAGAATTAGCAGATGCCATGATCGAAGAAGAATGTCTTCAGTTGGTCTCAGAATTCCATCTGATAATGCAGAACCCCAATCAATACAATATTTTCTATTGTCATTAACTTCAGTCATCTCACAAAAAATAACTCGTGCAAACATATAGTCATTTACTAAGCTTAGCTTAGATGTGACACAAGGCCAGTAGTAAATGAGAATCGGACTCACTAATAATGATCTGCAAATCTAGACTTCTAACTATTACACTAGATAAGGTGCACTATCAACTTATTTTGCATACCTCTTTTTCTTACTTACTTCTATTCTTCTTCTGGCGTCTTTGATATCTTAAGTTCTTCTAGCATC
>CM042148.1:24257027-24286708 GCA_023376005.1 Doryteuthis pealeii
AATACTTTCCAGAGAACTTAAAAAAACAAAAAACAAAAACAAAAAACTAAAAAAACATATCGGTGGAACATAAAGGTCAAGGTTGTACCAGTTGTAATTGGTACCCTTGGAACGGTTGCCAAGGGTACCAGTTGTAATTGGTACCCTTGGAACGGTTTCCAAGAGTTGGAAAAAGAGTTTGAAGGAATTTGAAATCAAGGGAAGAATAGAGGCCGTCAAACAACAACATTAATAAGGTCGGCTAGAATACTCAGAAGAGTCCTGGAGACCCGAAGAGACTTGCTGTCCTTTAGGCTCCAGTCAAATACCCCCAGCTAAGACTGAGAAAATCTATATATATACAAAGGGCAGTTGGTGTGTATGTATTTATTTTCTGAGGAAATTACGACAATAAAACAAAAAGTAAATATATATACACATTATATATCACCGGCTCTTGCTTTTTCTGCAAAAATTATAAAGATATGATTTATATTTTAAGATATTTCAAAATCGAAATATACATAGAAATAGCATTGAAATTCTACTTAAAATATCCAGCATTTGTAAATCTCAAAAGTAAACAAATCAATACACCAGGTTTTTTTTGGGGTTCCAGACACTGGTTTGCCGCTTCTAGTAACTTAAAAAGCATGGATTACAAAAACATCATTTATAATTGCAATAATATTTGCTTGCGAAAATATTTCGAAGAATTTAGTGAATTTGCTCAAGAAGATTTTATTTATTTATAAGCATAGATAAAATGATACTTCCGCATAACAAGACAGCGATAACTCATGAACGAGTTTCAATCTTCCATGACAGTGTTTATGAGAAAACTTTCTAGACAGAATCAGCCTCTGATTACCTTGGAAACGGTTGTCATGCAGCTGATACGTCTAGCCACTGTATTAGAAGTTGTTGCTAGCAAGAACGTCCGTAGAGATTTGAGAAAAAAAACCCAATGAGTCTGAACAACTAACATGAAAAATGACGCTGCATGGATTACATATTTAACTGGGAAATGTGGGGCACCCCTTCATTGCCATTACTCTCAGTTTCACTCTGACCCGGAGTGGTAGTACCTGTTAGGTCCCATCTGTTTGTTAAATAGATTGAAAAATGAGCTCTAAAAGAAATGTGTTTTAAAAATTTGAATACCCAACACGTATGAATAAAACAAAAAAGTCTTTGCGTAAAATAACTGAAGGGTTTACATGCCTCAAAATTCAACAATCCAATCAAAAAATATTTTCCAATACACACACACCCACACACACACACACATATATATATATGTATATATATTTTGAGATATTTATTTGTATCTGTATCTGTTTTTGGAAGAACAAAAATCAGGTTTGGGCATTAGTCTGAAGCATTAATGTACTATATTTATAATAACTAGCAAATATATGCACCCTCCGGGTGCAAGTATTTAAGTTTTAATGTAATAAATATTGTATTAAATTAGAAAGGCTAATGAAACTAAATAAGAATACAGATAAAAAGATTTGAAACAGAGGGAGTATAATAAAAGATTTAAACAGAGGGATATAATAAAAAATGGAACAACTGAAACTTACTCTTCCATCACTCTCGTCTTCCATTGTTATTTTTCTAATTTAATATTTAGTTATAAGAGGAAGTAAAGAAAAATGACAGTTATGTTATCTTGTTAATGGATTCATTTAAGATTCATTGAAGAGATTTTGCTTATATTCATTAAAATAAAACCAAACAGTTAGAAATCAATAATACTAAGCACATATTTATTAAATTCGATTTTTAATATTAATATGCAAATTAGCCTTCCCGTTCACATTGTAAACCGCTATTTTGTTGTATATATAAATATAATTGCATGTTGTCAGTATGTAGACATAGTTAACAGTATTAATAATGTAAGACAATTTTATTAATAATTGAGGTTAAATAAAAATAAAATCATGGAGAATGTATGCCTATAACTAAGAGAATTGTGATTGAGTAGGAATATAGTTTCGGTTACAGACAGAAAAACACACAATCTCCATTATAATAAGATGTAGTTATTCATAATATTTCATATGGGAATAAATATCAGAAAATTCGGTTCTTTTTTTTTGAGTTTCTTTTATTAGTAGTAGTGGTGAATTTTCGGATTGTAATTTCTCCCTTCTTCATGACTCTGAGGAAACACCATATATATATATATATATATATATATATATATATATATATATATATATATATATATATATATATATATTACTAGTTTTTGTATGATTTGTTGAAGAACACGAACATACAATCATACAAAAAACTAGTAAAACATGCTGACAAATCATGGCCCTCACTAATTGAATACCACCCTACATATATATATATATATACTGAATACCACTACAATAACTGAATACCACCCTACATATATATATATATATATATATATATATTATATATATTACATTGAATACCACCCTACAATATGAATACCACCCTATATATATATATATATATATATATATATATATATATATACATGCAACAAGAAAAATATTTCAAACCATTAAATCCTGCGAGGCACCCAATTTTACCAATATGACGTTCACTTTTGCACAGATTCATAATTGAAAAATAATATAAAAAACTAAATTAACAAAAAAGCCAATGAAAAACATTTTTGCTAAAGAATGGAACAGATACTATTACTGACAGAGTTCAAATAATAAAATGTACAAATAAAGCGGAAAATAATATTATGTCACAATACAGGTTGACATTACCTCAACTACCGTACAATGCTACCTTGACTTAACACCCAACCATCGGAGTTGGTTCTATCGGAACGCCAACAGTGATGGTTAGGTCATACCATCCACATACCTGCAGACAAAACTCCCCCATAAAATACTTTATGGTGAACTCGCATATGGCACACAAAGGACACAAGGTCCCCTAAAGCTGTTCAAAGACCTGATGAAGCCGATACTGAAGAAATGCTCTATGATACCTTCAAGCCTGGAAGATCTGGCCTCCAACAGAGGGTTGGCGAGACACGTGCCGCACAGGAGCTGAAAAAACGTTTTTTTTTTTTACCGATGATCCTGCGAACGGGACAACCGACGAACCGCTGCCCAGACGATGCGAGTGTTAAATCAGCAAGCTGGGTTCTTGAGACCCATGTCAAACAGATTGCTCCACTGGAACTGCGACTGACTGGAGATCACCCATTTGCTCGCATCAGATCGCCAAGCATGTGGGCCTTATGTGAGGGACTCAATGAATTCAATTGATTGATCCGGTCCAACCCACCCCGGGTGAGTGCTACCACAGGACAACACAAGATACAGGAGGATAGTTTCTTTTTTGTCTAGCATACAAATACAAACATCTAGTTATAGTAAAATAAAAAAGAAAACAGTAGGACTAAATTTAACAACTGAATTAATGCTATACGTGGTCTGAAGAAGCTCATGGACCCTAGATACTCATGAGTGGAAATGGTCCATAACCACGATGCCCATGGTATTTAAGGCCTTTTTATTCACACACGTATATATATATATATATATATATATATATATATTATATATATATGTGTGTGTGTGTGTGTGTGGTGTGTGTGTGTGTGAGTGCAGTTTTTGTATGCATATGAAAATGAGTTTGCAATTGGAATATGTTCCCGGGTAAAATTTTTAATCAATGCAATCTCAGTGTTTAAAAGTTCGCTGAAGAAGCAGAGACAGAATTATGAAGTGATTAGTGGCATTGTTTTGAGGAAACAAATGGTTGCAGCAACAAAAGTTATCAGGATTTCATATGACATTCGCCAAATTTCTTTCATGGAAAGAAATAAAAAAAAACAAAAACAAAAAAAACAAAACAAAAAGAAATACACCCCCCCAAAAAAAACAAAACAAAAACAAAAAAAACAAAAAACAATAATACACACATCTTCGGAAAGCTGTTATATCTGACTAGCAATATACACTAGTTATATTCATTAGGAAAACAAGTAAATCTAATTTCCATTGGCATTGCTATCTTAAAGAAAACTGAGTATTATCTAATCATAATGGAGATTGTGTGTTCGTCTGTCTGGAACCGAAACTATATCACTATTCAAGTTACAATTTCCTTTGTTATTTACATCATTCTGTTGACTGTTATTTGTGGCACTTCTTCACTACAGATTTCATTTCCACGTCACTGAAATAATGTTTGCCTCTCAAACCCTTTTTCACAAGGCTGAAGAGATGATAGTCTAAAGGTAAACATTATTTCAGAGACGAGGAAATGAAATCTGTAATGAAGAAGTGGTTCAAATAACAGTCAACAGAATTTTACGGGAGGGGGATACATGCTCTCATTCGAAGGTGGAATATTCCCATTGGGAGAGAAACGGTTACTATGTGGCGAAGTAGAGATGAGATCCACAGAGGACCAGCTTCATTTCGATGTATAATACATATTCCTGTGTTGGTAATTATGTTGCATAATCCATTTGGTGGCATAGATTATTGGCAACACCCTGTAGTTCTGCAGGGATGGTCTTTTTCATGTCACGGGCGGCGGTTTTCCATGGAAAGACACAGACCGTTGAAGACCTTTGACCCGAGACGCGGGAAAGCCGAGAATCACGTGAAGTCACGTGAGAGCTAGTAAAATCCTACACGGACGTCAGATGAGAAGCATGGGTTCATCTGCACACGCGTGCTGTGTTTAGTTGGTTTTAGTTAAGTAAATACAAGTTTAAAGAAATAATATGGTGTTGTTGGTTGATGCTTTAGAAAAAAAAAGACTAACCAAGAAAAAAAATGAATCACAGACGAACAACCAATAAAATAGAAAGAAAAAAAACTAATATCACATGAACGTCCCGACGAAGTACATAGAAAGTAAGTGATGCAAATATGCATATCATCTCTCTGTCTACCTGTTTATCTCTCTCCCTTCTCAAGTGAAATAACTTTTATTGTGTATATACCCAACATGGGTATATGTATATGAGTATGTAACAATTATACCTGTTCTAAACAAAATGGATTTATTTCTGGATTAACTCTCTTATATACACATGTATAAAAATTAGTTGTGGGATTTAATAACCCCCATGGGTTGATATGCCCTTAAACCAATCAACCGAACAACAAATTAACTAACATTTTAAAAGCATGGTTAATAAGCAGAATCCTTTCAAAAACCTCATATAGCACATTTTTTTGTTTGCTTGCTTTTTTCTTCTTCTTCCGAGAATTAACATTTCTTAGTTAATTGATATCTGAAAAATTATATCTATCTTTTATAATATATATATCTTATGTAAGGGCAGTTTGTGTGTATGTATGTCCGGAGCAAACTATGAAAAAAAAACGATTTCCGATAACGTAAATATATATACACATTCACTGTCATCAGATCTTGCTTTTTGAGCAAAAATATAAAAGATCTGATTTATATTAATAAAAATAATTATAAATGAAATTTAAATGATAACAGCATGGATTTCTTTGCATTTGATATTTTAAAAAAGTAGACATTAATCTTTCTTTTCAGAGTGGCTGGATTAACGCAAGGTCTTTTTTACGTTGCGATTTTAATGGGCATCCTGTGGGGATCCAACTCACGATTCAACAATAATGGATCTGCGAAACTATTTAAAAAAAAAATCTCTACCCAGGCGACGCCGGGTAGCCACTTCTGGTGTTATTTAAATCCGAAACGTTCTTTTAATAATATGCATGTTGCTTCCAGTTAGCAAACCTTGACTGATTTAAGATCCAATTAAAATGTTGTGACGATGCGCATAATTTAGTTATAAGTGTATTAATTACTTATATTTATCTTATCAGAAAGACTAAATCCACCCAAAGAATTATATGTATTCCTTATTTAAATGATCTAGTAATTCAAAAGTTTAATAATGTTCATAAAATTAAAAGAAAAGGAGAAATAAAAGAAATAATATGCAGATAAAAAAACGGCCAATTTTAAACCCTTAGACCATCTGCTAAAGATATTTAGTGGTTTTGGTTTTTATCTGAGACAAATTCATACTATACAAATTGAAACAAAAAAAAATCTTGTATTAAAAGTCTGGATCAATTTCAGAAAATTAATTACACCTGGCGGAGAGGAATATTGTTATTCTGTAGAATAAATGAAGAAAAATACAGCTGCTTCCTGATGCCTTCATATGAATTAAAACAAAAAGAACAACTGCAAAAATGAAAGAAAGAAATAATTAAAAAAAAAAAAAAAAAGAAACAGAAATTAGCCGACAAAATACGGTGACACTTGTTTTTGTTCTTTTTCTTTGAAACATGGAAATTAGGAATAAAATGCCTTGTTATCTTTAAAGTTTGGTTGTTTGTTTTGTTTTACGGCATATCGACCCTTTTCAAATCATTTAATGCCGGATAAAGTCATTTTTGATTAACAAAGGTCTCAAGTTGTTTACGGTACTCACGGTTGCTTAAGTGGTCACCCAATTAAGTATTGAACTAGTTCCTCCCTTCTTAACTTCCGTGATTTAATAAAAAAATTGTAAAAGGAAATCAGGAAGAATTGAAACTGCCCAGAAACAATCACAGATGAACTCGGTTAGAATACTATGGAGAGTTCTTGTGAGCTTATATGTGTTCTTACTAAGAGTTCAGTGAAAAATATCATTTACTGATAGTGTGAAATATTGATGAAGTTATTGGTAATGAAAGGAACAGTTTTGTCAGGAGATGTTGGATTGTTAAGAAAGATTCATAGAATCGGCCAATAATGCTCGAGGGACTGAGAAATTGAGAAAGAATTGAGAAATGGAGACCATATTGAGAAAGATTTGAGAAAAGGAAACCATTTTGAGAAAGAATTCAGAAATGGAGACCATATTGAAATAGAAACCATATTGAGAAAGATTTGAGAAATGGAGACCATTTTGAGAAAGAATTGAAATGGACCATATTGAGAAAGAATTGAGAAATGAAGACCATATTGAGATAGCATTGAGAATTGGAGACCATATTGAGAAGAATTGAGAAATGGAGACCATATTTAGAAAGAATTGAGAAATGGAAACCATATTGAGAAAGAATTGAGAAATGGAGACCATTTTGAGAAAGAATGAGAAATGGAGACCATATTGAGAAAGAATTGAGAAATAGAGACCATTTTGAGAAAGAATTGAGAAATGGTGACCATTTTGAGAAAGAATTGAGAAATGGAGACCATATTGAGAAAGAATTGAGAAATGGAAACCATATTGAGAAAGAATTGAGAAATAGAGACCATATTGAGAAAGAATTGAGAAATGGTGACCATTTGAGAAAGAATTGAGAAATGGTGACCATATTGAGAAAGAATTGAGAAATGGAGACCATATTGAGAAAGAATTGAGAAATGAAGAAAGATAGTGTAACTGAAAACAAATTGAATACAAAGTAAACTAGTATATTGTTTTGTTTTACTGCTTATCAACCTTTTTCAGGTCATTTAATGCCGAATAAAGTCATTCTTTATTAACAAAGGACTCGGTGGTCACCCAACTAAATATTGTACAGGCTCATCACTGCTTAATGTCAGTGACCTAGCGTGAAACAGTCCTTTCAGCGTGACTTGGCCGTAATATCTTTAAAGTTAGTACATGCATATAAAACTGGACATTCAAGAGTCAAAATTGAGGTGTTGCAAAAAAAAAAAAAAAAAATAAAATAAATAAATAAATAAAAAAGAATTTAAAAAAAATGAATACAGAAAACTTGTTGATTTTCCAGTTGAGTTATGATATAAGAAAATGTATTGGATTCATTTTTCTTTTTTACGCTATAACATTTAGAATTGTACTTCAAATAAAGGTATAGATTGATCGGAAAGGCTTTCATGATTAAAGATCTCTTTTTTCATTTGGTTAGCAAAACTTTAAGTTTTTTGTTTTTTTAAAACTACTAATGGATTAAAAAAGACTGTTAGAATGTGGAATTGGAATAATAAAATCGTAGGTGTGAAGTTTTTTTACTCGTAGAGAATGGTGGGAAGTCCCACAAATCGATTCATTTTAATCATATCATTTAATCGGTAAAAATTCAAAATTAAATCTGTACTTTTCCTCGTTATAATCAAAATTATATTTTAGATTTTATTTCTCAATAATATTTTCTGAAGTATAAGTTGACTCAGAAGATAAGATCCATACTTTCTTTAAATTCAGCTAATATTTCATAATTCCTAGGGACTATTTTGTTCGCGGACGTAGACAATTTTTATTATAATACAGAATTGAAGAGGTGGAGTGTGGAAATTACCTTTAAACGGGATACATGGGTTTATATAAATTTTCTTGCATTAGCAGATTATATATTCGTGTGTAATTAGATTTTTATGGATTTAACACATATATTTTTTTAAACACACAGACACACCTAATAACACACTCTTCCCGCACGCAACCATGGGAAACATATATTTAAAAATTTTGTTTTTGGAAGTTCAAAATAAGTATTTTGCGAGATATAATGGGATATTCACGTTGAAAGATAACCATAAAATATATTATACTCCAAAATAATATATCAAGTTTCTTATAAGATCCTCAATTGAAACAACTGTAAAAATATTGATATATATATAATATATATATATATATATATATATATATATAATATATATATATATATATATTATTATATATTATATATTATTTTGTATACATATATATTATGTAGAAATATTATATATATAAAATCATATATAATTATTATGTATATACAAATGTATGTAAATATTATATATACATTCTTATATATACATATGTATATATTATATACATATACATATAAAATGAATTAGTATTGTATATTCTCTCTACACCGTCCTCTCATTCACACACATACACAGACAGACAGACAGACAGAAGCACACACACACACACACACACACACACACACACACACACATATATATATATATATATATATATATATATATATATATATATATATATATATTCTTGACAATTTAGATTAAGCTTTTTTTCATAATCCATGGGGTATTTTAAATTGACATCATGAGTTCACTTTTGAAAATGTATAATTTAATAATATAATAAAATGATACACACCCGATGTCAATCGCATTTGCTTTTCGTGTAAAGCGTCTTAGGGGATGAATAAAAAAAAAACTCAACGCATTTTTATGGGGAAAGTTTTGAAATGATTGAAGAAAAATATTTGTCTTTGTGAAGTATGAAACATTTATGAAAAAAAAAATGAAAAAACCAAAAAACAACAACAACAAACAAAAAACAAATAAGTTATAACATTTGTTAAAAATAAATATTATTTTTGAAGTAATATTAAAATTCAAAGCACCTCCGATCTTTGTTTTATGCTGTGATTCCACATGGATTGGATCATTTTTTTTAAATTTTTTTTTTTTTTTTTTAGAAAAAGTTGATCCTATTTCAAAGTGTAGCATGCAGCAACATTTAAATAAACGCATAGAAAAAAAAAAGAAGGTGTTTGCGATTACCCATTTCCTTACTCAGGTATCCGTGCATGTTTAGTACAGTGCGTCGTGTATGAAGGCACTGACACATACACGGAGTTACACACATACACACACACACACACACACACACTCACTCACTCACTCTCACGCACGTTCTTTTATGATAGCCAGTGTCGGCATTTCATTCACACACTTTTGGCGACATAGCATATTCAGAGCTTTTGATATTGTGATGAAGAAGGCATATAAAAATATCCCTGTCCAAATAAAAGATTAGTTGACATCAACGATGACGTCATCTAAACATCTTTTTTAATTCTTTTTTTTTTTTACCGAAGATAAACGGTATTGATAATTGATTACATTGATTGTTTGGTGATGAAGTGCCTACGTCTCGATGATCCCAGACATCATACCCGTGTTGAAATGGTTCCATATTTCTTTGAACACTCATGATAGTGCAATAGTCAGGGTGTTTGTCTCGCAAGTCAATAAGAATAAGCTTACTCCTCGTCGAATACTCAAGAAATGTAACCTTGAGCCAAACCTGGCGATATTCAACAAAATAGGGAACCCTATATTCTTCATCTTCTTAAACATAGGAATAAACTTAATCCTCGTCGAGTACTCAAGAAATGTAACCTTGAGCCAGACTTGGTGATATTCAACAAAATAGTGAACCCTATATTCTTCTTCTTTTGAAATATAGGAATAAACTTAATCATTGTCGAGTACTCAAGAAATGTAACCTTGAGCCAGACTTGGTGATATTCAACAAAATAGTGAACCCTATATTCTTCTTCTTTTGAAATATAGGAATAAACTTAATCATTGTCGAGTACTCAAGAAATGTAACCTTGAGCCAAACTTGGTGATATTCAACAAAATAGGGAACCCTATATTCTTCTTCTTCTTAAACATAGGAATAAACTTAATCCTTGTCGAGTACTCAAGAAACGTAACCTTGAGCCAAACTTGGCGATATTCAACAAAATAGGGAACCCTATATTCTTCTTCTTCTTAAACATAGGAATAAACTTAATCCTTGTCGAGTACTCAAGAAACGTAACCTTGAGCCAAACTTGGCGATATTCAACAAAATAGGGAACCCTATGTTCTTCTTTTCTTAAATATAAGAATAAGTTCAATCATCGTCGAGTACTCAAGAAACGTAACCTTGAGCCAAACTTGGCGATATTCAACAAATAGAGAACCCTGTTTCTTCTTCTTAAATATAAGAATAAGTTCAATCCCCGTCGAGTACTCAAGAAACATAACCTTGAGCCAAACTTGGCGATATTCAACAAAATAGGGAACCCTATGTTCTTCTTCTTCTTAATATAAGAATAAGTTCAATCATCGTCGAGTACTCAAGAAAGGTAACCTTGAGCCAAACTTGGCGATATTCAACAAAATAGGGAACCCTGTTCTTCTTCTTCTTAAATAAGTTTAATCCTTGTCGAGTGCTCAAGAAACGTAACCTTGAGCCAAACTTGGCGATATTTAACAAATAGGGAACCCTATCTTTTTTTTCTTCTTCTTCTTAAGCATTTGAATCTAGCTTTTCATCTGATTCGTGAAAATTGTGTGGACCTGGCGAGCAAGAACAGCTACGTGTGCTTTCTTCGTTTATGGTGGTGGGGATACTTAATGAACAATGTAGAATTTCTCGTCTGTGCTTAGCCATGACACGCTGACACACGATCGACGATTTATGGGCACAGGACAGACTAGGGAAGGTTCGTTCGCTTTCCTCACGGATTGATATTTCAGGGGACTTATTGACCGACTCGACCAACTGACCGAGTCGTAGCGCTTCTGTATGCTGTGTAATTCCTTCAGACTGTCGCGATGAGTTGGTGACTTGAAACTGCTGGAGCGCGAGAAGCGAATGCTGCTACTTGAGCGACTGGAAGAACTAGAACGAGACAAGACTTTCACAACCGGATGTTGTTGTAATTGGATGTTATCTTCATCCTTGACCGAGTAACGTACAACGACGTGGACCTGTCAGGAAAGAAAGAAAAGAAGAATATCGTAGAAATAACACATATATATATATAAAACAAAACACGAAACGGACACAAAAGAGACATGTATGTACTTTCATAGAAATAAACGTAACGGTGGGAATGATTTTCAAAAGAAAGAAAAATATCAACACACAATGGAGAATGAGGATATCTACTAAAACTTTATGTAACTGAGAATTTAAAGCCACATGGTTTTTAATGGCGATCTGTAATTGCTCTTACGGGGAAAATTTAAGCCTTTTTATCATATGGGTTCTAGAAGGCGGTGGCTGAGGGTCAACCACCAATACTTACCAATACACATGAAGTTAATGAAATCATTCAATCAAAAACAAATCACACACACACACACACACACACACACACACGCATATATATATATACTATTTGTTGGGGTTGCAAGTTTCTTTGTACAAAGGTGATTCTAGGCTGGTCCTATTCTCTACCAGTAGTTTGTTGTAGAGTTCAGGTTCCGTATATTCAAGTTTAGGTTCGTAATTTTTATAAACAGAGAAAATTTATTTGTGAATAAAAATGTCTTAAATACTAGGGGTATCGTGATTATGGACCATTTCCACTCGTGGGTATCTGAGGCCCACCGAGTTTCGTCAGACCACGTGTTTAAAAACGTGGTCTGATGAAATGGTCCTTCTTATTCACAGATATATATATATATATATATATATATGTGTGTGTGTGTGTGTGTGTAATAAAGTATATATTGAAAAAACAAAAACAAAAACAAAAAAAACACAAGTTTCATTAACAAATGATGTTTAATAAGCCTACGCTGCAGTGTTTCGGTCTGTTTAACAAACCTTCATTAGGTCTATCGTTGGTTTAAGGAAAAAATAAATTATTAATGAAAACAAAAGTCTGCGAGCCTCTGCTTTTGGTATGTGGCTGCGTTTATTGATCTTCAAATGTGAGGAAAAAAAAGACATACTTAAAAACGCTGACTAACGTATATATATATATATATATATATATATATATATATATATATATATATATGGACGCTGATTGGCTTTAGCATTAACCAATCAGATATACAGAAGCTGAGATCTGCGTTGGCAAAAAATGCCAGTATTTTTCTGCTAGCGTTGGACAAAACACGGGTGGCGCATTATACTTGGTTCTTTAACGTTGGTATGCCAACCGGTCTAGCATAAAGAAAGCTCTTAATTCAATCCTGTTAAACTCCACTATATATATATATATATATATATATATATATATATATATATATATAATTGTATCACACCCAGTAATATCATGAAAAAGTAACTGTATTAAATCAGGGATTATTGAGCAAAAGGTAACTGTATAACATCAAGGAATATTGAAAAATTAATTGTATCACACCCAGTAGTATAGAGTTTTGCCAACGCAGACCTCAGCTTCTGTATATCTGATTGGTTAATGCTGAAGCCAATCAGCATTCATATATATATATATATATATATATATATATATATATGTGTGTGTGTGTGTGTGTGTGTGTGTGTGTGTGTGTGAAAATGGAAAAGGAATTGAATCCGACAATATGAGGAAAAATGAGTAAAGAAAAGAAATGTAGATGGATAAAATGAATTTAATCGATAAATGTGATATCGATTAAATTCATTTTATCCATCTACATTTCTTTTCTTTACTCATTTTTCCTCATATATATATATATATATATATATATATATATATATATATATATATCAAGAAAAAAGTTACTATATAACATCAAGAAATATTGAAAAAATGTAATTGTATCACACCGAGTAATATCATGAAAAAGTAACTGTATTTTAATACAGGTAATATTGTGAAAAAGGGTTACTATATAACATCACGGAATACTAAGAAAAAGTAACAGAAGAATGAATTTTGTTGTTCTATTGACGAAAGAGTTCGGATTAATTAAAATATTGATCGATTTTATACCACCTAGTGTTATTTCGTGACTAGAGGTTAGGGAATCGCGTTCATTATACGTTCATATTTATAGTTTTTGTGTGGATGTTTCATAAGAGTCTTTATATTTATAGATTTATCAAAGATAATTGGAACTCAACGCTTTAGCATTAAACAATTATTTGGGCGTGTCCCCGTGGCGTAGCGGCTAACGTAGTGGACTGTTATACCGTAGTCAGTGAGTTCAAACTCCAATCACGGTATTACGTTCACTTTCAGACAAATACCCTTAGGAAAGGTATGAACCCCTTTATTCCACCATCTCTGGATTAAATAGTACAACGATTGCTTTGGCATTAAATAACCCACGAATATTGATATGCCGTTAGACAAAGAAGCTAAAATAAGCAATTAAGTTATCTAATTGGATTTGTATGTGTCAGACAGCAAACTGCTGTGGAAACTGAGTTGTCTCATTCTGTGCAGATTTTGACGAACGCAGCGTGCGATCCTTTTGTTTATCGCTGCAGAAAATGCATCACCAATTGTGGTGACTGTAGAAAATAGATATTTTAATAGCTGAAGGCATGTTATATTCACCGTTGTTATCGTGATTTACCTTTGAAACACCCACGTTTGTTTATAATATACTATATATATAAAATATATTAGATATACTATAATATACTACTATAATATATAAATATATTAGATTTGTTCACAATATACTATACTATATAAAATATATTAGATATACTATAAAGTACTATAATATATAAAATATATTAGATTTGTTCACAATATACTATACTATATAAAATATATTAGATTAGTTCATAAATACTATAATATATAAAATATATTAGATATACTATAATATATAAAATATATTATATACTATAATATATAAAATATTAGATTTAGTCACAATATACTATAATATATCAAATATATTAGATGTACTATAATACTATAATATATAAAATATATTAAATTGTTCCCATTATACTATAATATATAAAATATATTATATTTGTTCATAAATACTATAATATATAAAATATATTAGATTTCAAAAAAAATATATCAAGTTTCTTATAAGATCCTCAATGTAAACAACTGTAAGAATACTGATAAAATTATATATATATATATATATATATATATATATATATATATATATATATATATTTGTATACATATATATTATGTAGACATAATCCGGTGTTTTCGCCCAATGGACCGGTGTTAAATTAAAGGCATGATCTCAGGGGAGCACTCCCCATGCAACAACCATTCCTTGATTTAAAGGAGCAGGACTTCGTTTATTGCCCAGAGCTTGAGGCGCCCCTTAGGAGGGAGTGCCAACATGATATACGCATTTTTTGTGCCTGCCATCCCATGAACTTCGGTTCGTGGGGTGGTCGCACATTAAATGACCTTGTGTCATACCCGCAGACGTGGGATGCGAAGTAAGTACCTTAAATGACCATTAGTTTCTTAGAAAAAGTTTCTTAGAAAAAGATTCTACTGTAAACAGAGCTTGGTTATTTCTTAGTTGAGTAACATGATATTACAGGGTGACCCAGAAAAAACAGAACCCAAATTATTTATTTTCCCATTAAACTAACCCTAACCCTAACCCTAACCCGAAACCCTAACCCTAACCCCCTAGTTGAGTAACATAATATTACAGGGTGACCCAGATAAAACAGAACCCAAATTATTCCTTTTCCCATTAAACTAACCCTAAACCCCAACCCTAACCCTAACCCTAACCCTAACTCTAAACCCTAACCCTAACTCTAAACCATAACCCTAACCTTAACCCCCCTAGTTGAGTAACATAATATTACAGGTTGACCCAGAAAAAACAGAACCCACAAATTTTGTAATAAAACTGTTAATTTGAGTTTTAATTTTCAAAAAGTTTAAGTCCAACAAGGGTTAGGGTTAGGGGGTTAGGGTTAGGGTTAGAGTTAGGATTGGGGTTTAGGGTTGGTTTTATGGGAAAATAAATAGATAATTTGGATTCTGTTTTTTCTGGGTCACTCATGTTACTCAACTAGGAAATAACTCAGAGCTTCCTATGACCAACTCATGAGGCAAAATTCACCTTATTTATTGATTGATTATATTAGTCATAGGTCATACCTGACATTAATTAGAAGATTTTTTTAAAATGACTGAACAAAAAAAAACTCTCTTTATTGAACACTTCGGGCAGATGGTTACACAACGTGCTAAACATTAATAGAATTAAAATGCATATTCTAATTTAGCTACCAAAAACAATATTTTGTCTGTCGCAATTCAAAATGAGAGATTATTGGATATTCTTAAAAACAACAAATAGAAAATACAATTAAAATCTTATATGAAATCATTATTAAAAGCCTTTAGCCATTACCGGTGATTTTTATTTGATTGAATGAAATGATGTAAAGATGATAATTTTCTAATGAAATATTATCGTCACGTAAACGTCTTACGCCTATTTATTTCCGTCCGACATCAAGTGTTATGATGTCATCAGCCGTTTATGGTTGGGTTTTAGGTAGAAAGGAACTAACACTGTAAACTGGAATATATATATTTAAAAGGGATTTTAAAACTAAAAAAATCGGAATTTTAATTTAAACTATCCTCAGATCACAATTCACTACGTCAACCAAATGACGTTTCTTAAGGGTGGCTTTGGATATATAGAGATCTCTAAATTAGAGAGAGAGAGAGAGAGAGAGAGAGAGAGACAGACAGACAGACAGACAGACAGACATGTTGTAAAATACGTGTAAGAAATAATAAAGCACAGTTCTACAAATTCAATGAATTTTTATTTCTTTTACCTTGAGTGAAGAGTTTGATGAATTGATTTTACACACAGAAACACACACACACACCCACACACACACACACACACACACACACACACACACACATATATATATATATATATATATATATATATATATATATATATATAAAGAAGAGTGGAAGTAAATCCGACAATATATAATATAGTAAAAATTGAAAAAATCCAAATTTCAATAACGAATGATGTTTAATAAGCCTACTGTAGCATAAGCTTATTGAACATAATTCATTAATGAAACTTGTGTCTTTCCAATATTTACTATTTAACATATATGTATATTGAAATTTACCGCTGACAACGGAATAAACCAGAGAAATATCATATTATTTCAACTATAAAGTAAAACAAGGAAAAATCATAGACAACTCTGAATTTCCCGTACCAAATCTTCAGGTGAGCTTGTATCTACATGTCTGAAGTCTCTTTAGACATATGAAACTCATAGTCCTGAGTATCTTTACCTTGTAATAGTGTTGAAATAGCATATATATATATATATATATATATATATATATATATATATATATAACATAATAGAGAGAGGGAGTGAGAATGGAAAAGGCCAATAGGCTAACATGGAAAAGTTTAGGATGAATGAGCACAACGCCACATGACATATTTCAACTGGTTGAGAGGTGTCACTTGGGAAAGTGGGAGAGAGGAAGAGTGAGAGGTGAGAATGTTAGTTGAGTTTGGAAGGATGCGTTGAGAGAGTAATACGTGGTCTCTTACTCTGTGAAAATAGAAATCTCATGAGAGAGAGAGAGAGAGAGAGAGAGAGAGAGAGAGAGAGAGAGAGAGAGAGAGAGAGAGAGAGAGAGAGAGAAAACCTGAAAAGAATCGAACCCAAAAATACGGGATAAAAGTTAACTGTGGTTCTACCACGTCACTTGATCAGAAAATACTAAAATGACCTCTTATTTAAATGACCTTAAAACCCAAAGAGTATTAACGCTATGTGAAATGTAAACAACATATGAATTGTAAACAACCTCGTCCAGGATTTGAACTTGGATCGCCGAGTCCATTTCCTACGACGATAACCATTACCCAAGAATCTGGAACTACAGATTCGACAAATCTTATAAAATAGGTTACTCCATTAGCTTCTTTAAAACGTTGACTATGTATAAGTACGCACATTTACCACTATATATATTACTGATATACGTAGTAGTACATATATAAGTCATTGCGCGTGGTGTAATGGTTAAAGTCATGGGCAATGGACTTGTCGCCCCGAGTTCAAATCCTGGGTGTGGTAATTGCATTTCACTTAGCGCTAATACCCTTGGCAAAGGTATGAATCCTACTCTCCCTCCAGCTATGAGTAAATAGTAGGGCAGACTGGGTTCTTTAACCTTGGTTAGGCAACCGGTCTAGGAGAAGGAAAACTCTGAATTCAAACCTGTTTGAACTCCGCTTAAGCAATTGACCTTGTGCCACATCCTGCTCGTGCGGAGAGGTTGGTAAATATATATATGTCTCATTGCAAATGTTTCACTTCCTCTTTTTAACACAATATTTAGAATATAAACTTTCATAATAACATAGGACGATTATCCATTAGAGTAGGTCGATTTTAGAACTGTAACATCTCCATGTGGCGAAAGTTGCAAATTAACATAAATAATTATCCCACAATATATATTTTTTTCAAAATTTAGCCTCTATTTGAAGAAATAGTTCTAAGTCTTTTAAAAACACTATCCCTGTTACAGCTTAATTAATGAGGTAAAAAGAAGAATATCGGAGGGGTCGGCGATGATGGTGGACATTTTCAATTTTAATTCTGGTTATAATATCTTATTTGTTTCATCTTAGTAAAATAAATTTATTTTTTCAATAATGAAATTGCTAAATTTTCTAACCAATTTCTGGGTCAAATGTTGCAAAAACGAAGATTTATAGTGCATTTTAACTGACGATTTTTGATGCTATCTCCTTAAGAAATGGTGCGAGTAAGAGAACTAGTATTTGGTATTAGTATTTATTATAGAAGCATACAACTTTCGTCGTTTGAAAGAATTTGATATTAAAAAAAAGTGAAAAATCAACCTCCCCTAATGCACATATCACCTTATGATTTAAAATAAGTTCCTTGATTCAAAGTTTTCATTCATCAACCAACCAAAAGTAATAAAGCAGTTCCATTTTAGTTACAGTACTAACCTTTTAGTTTATTCACTGGAAACTAACGAAGAAATCAATCATTTTATGACAATAAAACCAGCATGATTAATTTCCACAGCAAAAGTCCCCGTCAATTATAACCAGCAATTGGTCAGCCAATCCCTGAATCTTTCTCCATTTAACTCGAGGCTCAATGAAAAATATGATTATTCAGGAACCATCACTTTGATATGAAATATTACTTGGAACTTAAAAAAATGAAAAAGATCCTTGTAAATCAGCGTTTATTATTCTGGTTCTATTATTAATCCGGATTCTCTAATGGACAAAGCCCCATTCTTAATTGAAAGCAGACAGTGACCCGTTTCTCATCTCTCTCTCTCCCCCTCTCTCCCTCCCCCTCTCTCTCTCTCTCTCTCTCTCTCTCACACACAAAATCCATTTATTTTAGATTAATTTTCAATGCAGATTGGTATGACCATGAGATTTAGTAACTCGTATTCCATTATATATTCTTTATATATTCGTGAATATTTTCACGAATAATGACTATGTTAGTGAATCAGTAATTATTATTATTATTATTATTATTATTATTATTATTATTATTATTATTATTATTATCATCATTTGCTCCTTTTGAGTTTTCACATCAGCATTAGCTGATGGTCTTTAACTGGAGTGTGAGTGACAGCAAGTCTCCTCAGGTCTCCAGGACTCTTCTGAGTATTCTGGCAGATTGAAGCAGTGCAGTGTTCTGAATGGTTTCAATCCTTTCTCTGATTTCCAAACTTTCCAGACCCTTTCCCAATCCAACTACAATTGGTATCACTTTCACTTTCATATTCCATAACATTTTCAGTTCTCTGGCAAGGTCCAGATATTTGTCCATTTTTTCATTTTCCTTTAGCTTCACCCTGTGATCTGCTGGCACTGCAAAATCCACCAGTTGACAAGTTCTTTCTTTTTTGCTTATCAACACTAGGTCTGTATTATTATTATTATTATTATTATTATTATTATATATTATTATTATTATGAGAGTTTTTCACACCAGCGTTAGCTGATGGTATTTCACAGGAGTCTGAGTGACAACAAATCTCCTCAGGTCTCCAGGACTCTTCTGACTCTTCTAGCCGATTGCATCTATGCAATACACTGGATGGTCTCATATTATTATATTATTATTATTATTATTATTATTATTATTATTATTGACAGGAAATGATTTAATGTCTAGATTTTTGAGAAAGGCCAGATCCCATAAGAATAATATAGTTATGCTTTATGTGGTCACTAACCGGAAAAAAGGTAGCTGTCACCAGATGTGATTTAGCCTGGAATTCTGGGAAAAAAAGCGGATTGGGAAGTGAAAAAAAAAGAAAGAAAAAAAGTTAAGGCCGTTAGATTTTGGCAGTTGGGCTGAGACAGTCAGAGTGGACAGTTGAATTCAGAATCTGAGGCGGTGGAGGTCGTTCCTTTCGGCCCGATCTGATGTGTGAGAGCCGAGTAGTAGAATGGTGAAGAAGAGAATATACACGCTGTGTTACATTATTCCTTTGACCGAATGATGTCACCCTCCTTCTGTCTTTGTATTGTCTTGCTGTTCATGTGTTGTTTATTTTTCTTGTGACGAGTCTCTCGGCCAAGTATGCATTTTGAAGCGAAGACACAACTCTGGGGTCAGAGACGATACGAAGAATACGACGAAGAAGACAAAAGAATACAACTCAGATGGAGGACCCTATCAAAAAGCTCCATGTTGCACTCTTTCGGATTAATATACTTGGGAAAGTTATGAACCCAATTATCGTCCCAGCTATTGGTTGAATAGTACTGTTGGGTCTAAGGTTATTTTTTTTAAATTCATAGTCCCAGTTATTACAGAAAGCCTTCAAAATGCGTGTTCACCAGTCGGGAGTCACCACTTGTTGGGTTAAAGGTTATAATATAAATTATAATTAGTTGAACAAACTTCTCCGACTAAGGGTGTTACATACACAAAGGACTTTAATATAAGTACAGCATATTGAAAAACATGTATGCAAGAATACATATAAAACATAAAAAGTAGATACATAAGTAACATATATGAATAGAAGTACATTATAGAAGTTAGAAGCATACAGAAAGTAAGACTGCGTCTGTAGAAGTAATGGTGTATAAGGAAGAATATGGAGAGTCCATAAAGTAATGTCACTTACTAGTGCTGTGTTGGGGGCCGAACCCCCCACACACAAGAAGGGTGAGACATAAATGTCTAACCCATGTGTGAGAGGTCCCGTAGAAGAAAGAGAGACAGAGAGTTCAAAACAGGCGCTTAAATACCAAAAACTCCTGGTGGTCAAAAACGGGAACCCAGAGGGAAGATAACTCTTCCAGGCAAAAGTAAGACAATACAACAGTACCATTACCAACTATTCTGTCCGCACGAGCAGTTGACACAACGAAGATAATTTTACCTTAATATATATATTTATATGTATACATATATGTATATATATAGTTGTACATATATGTGTATATACACACAACTTAAAAAAAAACTTCCTCACACACACACACACACACACACACACACACACACATATATATATATATATATATATATATATATATATATATATATATATAAATTTAAGTAAAGAAAAACATAAATCGTGTCCTTAGTAATAATTAAATTCATTAAAATCTATGCCCAAGGCAAATTTTTCCGTTTGAATTTTGACGACGATTTGAAATTTAAACCAGAAATTGAAAGTGCACATCAATCAGTATATATAGGTCAGAAACTGAAAATCTTAACAGAGCAATCAATAAGTACCTTTATTTTGAGTAAAAAAAAAGAGAGTCACTCACCGGTCCTCGTAATGTTGATCTTACTTTTTGGCACTTAAGCATTCGTACCAGGGCCCTTCGGAAGGTTTTGCTGCATAGAAATATAAAATGGGGTTTAGTGCACTGTTCAGGTGACCTAAGAGAATAGTATAAGGTAGAATACTGACAAAGTTCTTTGTTTGTGTGATTTTGAAATCAGGTAGAGGTTGATGATATGATACGGCATCCAGCAGGCGAGGAACAGTAGCGCAAGAATGATGAGCATTTTAGCCACCCGTTTCCGGCCTGCCATCACGTGCCGAGCCATGCCTTTGCTGATTTCCGATTCCTTCCGGTTTAGGCGAGAGTCTTCCGTAAGTAACTTCCGGCCGATCATTGTGTAGGAGACAGCAATGACAGTGCCGGGAATGATGTAGACAACGAGAAAAAGGCAAATGTCGTAGATGATACGCTGTCCGAGACTCGACCAAATCTCGTGGCAGAAGTAGAGGGTGTTCGATGGGAGCGGGAATTCGTTAAGCTTGCGCACAAATAGCATGGGCGACATGACGCTGATGGCAAGAAGCCAAATGATGATGGTGAGTTTCACGGCCACTCGGGTTGTGCAAAGCTGGCGGAACATCATGGGGTACTTGATGGCTAACAGGCGATCCAGGCTAAGAATTGAGATAGTGAAGATACTGGCAACAACTGCTAAACCTGATGAAGAGAAAAAAAAAGAAGAAGAGGAGGAAGGTGAGGTAGATATAATAAATGTTTATCAAGATTTAATTTGCTACGAATATGGGCCAAGTGATAACATCTTAGAATATATATGTATGTATATATTGTAATACATGTACAAGTAATAACCTACTTGAGTTTCACCATAAGGATCTTCAGGGTTAAATCCACTGAAGATCCTTATGGTGAAACTCGAGTAGTTTATTACTTGTACCTGTATTACAATAAATTTGCTCTACTAACGTATTGAGCACTTTTTATTTGTTATATCGCTGTCTTACCTTTCTGAATTTTGCATCAACTAACCATTGTGACCATCTTCACCGGTAAGTCATCTTTTCCAAAATAACACACACACACACACACACACACACACACATATATATATATAATATATATATATATATATATATACAGTGTTATATATATATTCTGTATAATATAATGTATCTTATATATTCAGTATATATGTATGCATATGTGTGTGCATGTGCTTCATATTATATATATATATATATATATATATATATATATATATATATATATATATATATATATGTGTGTGTGTGTGTGTGTGTGTGTGTGAAAAAAGTGGAAGTAAACCCCACAATATGTAATGTTGTAAATTGAAAAAAAATGATTTTTACAATTCTTACAACACACACACACACACACACACACACACACCATATATATATATATATATATATATATATATATATATATATCAGGTGCCCACTACAGAGACACACACACACTCACACATATATATATATGTATACATATATGTATATATATATTTGTACATATATGTGTATATACACATAACTTAAAAAAAAATCCTCACATATATATATATATATATATATATATATATATATATATAATATTATAAATTTAAGTAAAGAATAACATAAATCGTCTCCTTAGTAATAATTAAATTCATTAAAATCTATGCCCAAGGCAAATTTTTCCGTTTGAATTTTGACGACGATTTGAAATTTTAACCAGAAATTGAAAGTGCACATCGATCAGTATATATAGGTCAGAAACTGAAATCAAAGCAAGACTCTAAATTTGACTCGTAAATGTTTGCTCATTCATCATTCGTCTTACAATTTAGTTCTCTACTTCTTTAGTATTTATATTTGATTTTATATAAAATTCTGTTCAGAAAGTGAGATACTAATTACCTAAGCAGTGGAAGCATAATGTAGAACTAATGGTGATAATTCCATATGCGAACAACTGTTGTTACAGACGTAGATGAGTGGCATCTGGCGACGGTTCGTCGTAAGTGTCTATTGGATCGTTAAATACGTTTAAATAGAGACAAAACGAATTTACTTTGATATTTTCTTTCAAAAATATGAATCACTGGCCGCTTTTTGAAAATTACCCCACATCGTCTTCAGACCACGGTGCAACATACATCAAGCTCGATCTGGCCGCGGCTAAAACGTATTCAGCACGAATGATATGCGCGCGAAATCATCATTCCTGTGTTATTACGTAACATCAACAAACGGTTTCTGCAAGCGGGTAATGACGTTAACGGCCGGAAGTAAATACGTTTTTAAAAAATCATTAACTGCACTGATAACGAAACTCTTAAGTGAACGGATGTTATGATTTCTTCTCTGCCTTATTTATTTATTCATTTATTTATTTTATTTTTTTATTACCCTGTCCGGTGGCAAAACTGCTTGGTAGCGCTGGGAGTGGTAGTCTCGCCTTGAGCTACCGAAACTGTGCCATCACTCCTAGTTGGCGGCTGATGTGGGCAGGGTATCACACGTGCTATCATCACACGTTGTATGATGGAAATACTGCAAATCTTATGAATAATTCATTTTTGGAAAGGGACATTCACTACCGTAGATATTTTAAAGTTTTACCTTGAAGAATCCTGTTAGTTTGCACATTACTTCTCCAAAAATCCACACTTTATAGACTGTTTGGGCCATCGCCATTGGCATACACAAGATGGTTACTAGAAAGAAAGAACAAGAAGAAAAAGAGAAAGCAGACACTTAGAAAATAACTCAAATTAAATCAGAAACATTTAGAATACAAAATTTTGATAATAACAAATTGGATTTCAAGGTTAAAGTAAAAAAAAAATGTTTTTGGGACATTTTTCCCCGGCTTAAAAATAATACACATTATATATATATATATATATATATATATATATATATAATTTGAAAATTTGCTTTTGAAGCATTGTTAAGTAAAGTATATTATTATTTATATTTTTTGAAGGCAATTACAATGCATATATCGTATAAGATTGCGTATATTGTAAATGCGTATATCATATAAAATAATATCTTTAATTAACAAAGCGAATTTTCAAATTCTATTCTTACGCCTGAGCAAAGGCTAATTTGCTTTAGAATGCTTCTAAACCAAATTATCAAGTCTCATCATTTCTTATGCCGGAGCATAGGCCTAATTTGCGATCTTCTCAACGTCCACTGTACTTTGTATAGTAGTGGCGTGTTTATCCTTGACAAGTTAATTTCGCATGTATAGTGTGCTACGTATCGGTGGCTCAGGGTTAGAGTTTCTGATTCTGCGTGTCTGGGTTCCCGGTTTCGATTTCTGTCGGAGGGAAATCGTAAGTATACATCGGTGACGAGACTTAATAAAGTTGAAACAGCTGTACAATGTTCTACGTGGGGCACGATTTTTGCCGAGTTCGCTTGTCATGATTATTTTCAATAATTATCGAATTTAATATACGATATACGCATTGTAATTGCCTTGAAGCAAACAATATGAATAATATATATATAATATATATATATATATATATATTGATAATATAGTGCTATATTTATAAGTACACAGTGGTAGAGCATGTATATCTAATATTAATATTCATAATATACTATGCTAAATTTATATGTAAAGAGTGCTTAATATCAAATAAAAAACAATAAAGAAAAATTTGTATTGCGAAATAAACATACCAGATTAGAAAGCCCAAATAAATCCACACAAACAAACCAACATTCCCAGCATGCAACACAAACGGAATCAAAATCAAGCGAGTCAACCTTTCACACAATACACCACTACAATATAAAAGTAAAAACAGAAACAAAAACAACCACTTGGTTTGATAATTGCATAAGTAAAAAATCAGTTACAAAGCGCCGTTGACTTCATTTAGACGCTACCTCAACTTTTAGTTGTTATATCTAGCCACACTGATGAGACGTAAATGTTAAAACACGGTGACTGTGGATGACTATATATATATTATATATATAAAAGTAAAGTCGTCGGGTCGGCCTAAAGTCGGTATCAACCTATCCGAGGGGAGTCTATCCCCTTTCGGCTAGAAACCACCAGGTTCCTAGTTCGATACGGTCCTCGCCAACTCAGCGTATGAGTAGCACAGGGATCTGTGCGGTAAGTAAGGAGCTGATGGTAGGTGTGGCGCTCCACTCAGACGCCAAAACATCTCCTTGTCTAGCGCTATGAAAAGGGCATATATATATATATATATATATATATATATATATATATTATATATATAATATATATGTGTGTGTGTGTGTGTGTGAAGAAAATGTTTTCAAAATATAATAGACACAAGATGTTAAGATCAAAGAATATTTTATATGTCTATACTTAAGTATTTCGATTTACGATAAACCATCATCAGGACAATTGCAAATAAATTTTGTAAGGGAGAAAAATGAAAATGTTGAGTGTTATGGTGAATGCGTGAATATAATTTCCTCATCGTATATAAATGTTTTCACTATCTATTTATTAGGTGACAAAGGAACATTCACGACCATATTGGTTTCATGCGATGCAATCATCAGGTGAAGATGTTTCAAATGCAGGAAAATCGAAAAAACGTCATATGAAGGTAAAACAGCTCTGTTCTTATGCTTGTGTCTCATATAACATTTCAAGACAGCAACAGCCTTACATGCAAGTCCATAAGTAATGCATACAGGAGAATTATCAGATCAAGTAGCTGGTATGATCGATCTTTTTCTTTCCTCAATATCTTACGATGCTGGAGATGTTATTCTTGCAAAGATATTGACGGCTCGAATATATCATCAAGTATACCTAGAGTTGTAAAATATTTTTTAAACATGTTCTTGAAACTGAAATATGGTCGTAGAACATTTCTCTATATATATATATATATATATATATTATATATATATATATATATATATATATATATATGAGTAAAGGAGGAATCCTAAACATTCACAGCAGATCATCAACAGCTGACCATCCCATTCGCAATCACGACTGCAAGACACTTGACAGTAAGAGAACGGAGTCTTTCAATACAAGAACTCAGTCCGTGTTCTGAAGAAGGCATAATAGTCCGAAATATTATAACCTCGACATCACCATCAATGATAAATATCCATCCATTACAAACATCCGTGTTTGTCTACTTCTCCATATATATATATATATATATATATATATATATATATATATATTGTGTGTGTACTAGTACAAAATCAAAAACGCCCTCCTGGCGATGTAAAAATAGATTTTTGAAACATATTGCCCGAGGGGTGGGAGTAAAAAATTCAATGTCAGCGAGTTTGTACCCTAAGTAAGTAAAATCATCAAATTCCTTAAAGGATTAAAAAAATAAAACAATTTGAAAAGTAAACTTTAAATATGTATTAAAATAAAACAAACTATATATAGATATATGATACTGGGATGTATCTATTAAAACTTGTTTTAAAAAACAATGAAGACTGTCTAATGTTGCATGTTCAAAATTTGAGTGTATTTATTCTATGTTATGACGATTTTAGGTAATGTGACGTAAGCAGTGACGTATTTTTGTTACAGACAAAAAACCGGAAGCGAACCTCCATTATTAATAGATATAGAAATCGAATCTTAAAATATGACTTGTACTCATTTATAAATTGACGTTTTGCTGAAGAATTCTTATATAAAAATAGCATCACAGGCGGACTAAATCTAAATTGACATTATAAATCTAAGAATATTTGAAGCACGTGCTAAGTTCTTAGTCCAAAGAAAAGGTCACTTAATTTAAATGTAAAATAGAATCGAAATGCCAAGAATGTTAGAAATATGTCATCAATATGAAAAAATATGAACATTTTAATTATATATAAAAAAAAACTTATTAGAATATTATTCTTAGTTGATTGCATATCAAATTGAAGGTAAATTGTTATAAATAACCATCATCAATTTCGATCATTAATAATCGGTTGGTTTTCCTTCAAGATCTCACGGAATATAGAGTGGTACCATAGCGTACAAATGCCCCACTATAGAATGGTACCTTAATGTACGACTTCCCTAATATAGAATTTGGACAATCGAAAAATCTATAAATATATTGTGCTCAAAAAGCATGTTACGATTTAAAACGATTTTAGTGACAATCCTTTAGGCTTCAAGCAAGTAGCACTTGTCCAGAGAGATCCTTTGTGTTAAGCAGAGCGCGATCCTTAGTAAAAAATCCTTGGTTGTTCCTTGGTGCTCCTCAGTCTTGCAGGTACTTCGTCAATGATTGCAAATGGACGTCTCTCAGTATCAGCAGTTAGTAGTTAACCAGCCACGTATTTGGGTTGTTGATTGGCTGAGGTTTAAATCACGTGATCTCGCTTAGTCTACAAATCTAAGTGGTGTATTGCAGCACATCTTATATATAAAAATATTTCAACAGGAGCAGAGACAGAAAGGCACGTCTTGCCCAAACGGCTGCTCGACTCAATTCGCAAATGTTAATCTTCTCAGCATCGCGTGGTTACATGATCCTTTAAGCGATGAAAGGCCTCCTTCCAAATAACCATAGGTTCAAGGCTGTTGTCATTAAAAATATATTTACCATTACACTACACTACTTGCTAAAATCATAGGCTATGCCTAACCATTATGTAAAAGAATGTAACAGGCATTTATTAAAACAGATATGAATAAAAATGATAAGTTGATTTCCACAAAATAGTAACCTCGCCGTTCAACACACTTATTTCTAGTGATTTTTCTGATTCTTGAGATGAGGGTTGATAATTTGTATTATTTTGATTATTCGGACTATTATCTTTATCTTTATTGTTATCTGCAATATGTCGGCTCTTCATATATTTCTTGTCGGACTCGGGAACGTTCTCGAACTCGGATATGCCCCTTTGAACTTGGGACCTTCCCTCGTAATCGGGAGCCTTCACGGAACTTCAACCTAACCTTTATTCAATTTACATGGGTAGACGTTCTCATTCTGTTAACCATGACTGGATACAAGTGTTAATATGTTACTGTCACCCTTGACCAGGATTGAACCTGCAGCCGAGAGATAACTGTCACTTAGAACTGTATAAACTCACCCTGTATCCACTACGATATGAGTCAATTGAAATACCTTAAGAGGCCTCGAGGGCATATCGACCGAAACGTTGTGCAGATACAATAAAGATGAGAACAATAGTCCGAATAATCCAATAATTCAAATTATTCTACGAATAAACCGTCTGAAATTCCTATTTTAATATGGTGGATAGCTGTGATGTCTTATTTATTTCAATGTTCTCCACGTCCTCAAATCCTGTCGTTGAGTGAATGTTCATTTAGAAACAGAGAGAGAGAGAAAAGCACAGTGTTGGGTCTGGTGAGTATAGAGAAGTGATGCAGTTGAAACAATCGTTTATGTCTCAAAAAATATTTTGTCAAAGCTATTGAGATGGCAGATCAAAATATTGACAATTGTAATAATAATCAATTGTCGATATTTTTAATCTTGGCTCAGAACGTAGTCTAGATGTCTAGACATCACCACTTTATTATTATATTTAAGTTTTTTCATCTGTGTAGATGGCCTAATTTGAATTTGAATTAAACTTCGTCTCAATCTTTTTCACCTGTAGCATAATCATTATTGTCTGCGGAGAATTTGGGTGTTGAAAGGAGAAAGAGAAGAAAGATAAATAAGAACAAACAAAGGTTAAAATTTGGAAAGAGTAACACTAGCGGGGTGCCAGTAATTGACGGAAAAGAATGATCCCGCGTGTTACATATTAATTGATCCCTATTACTTTGTTAGGGTAGTATAGAAATCTTATGGCGATCAGTTAACAAGCTGATGGCCCTTGAGAAGTGAGTGACAATGGCTTGACCTCACTCGTCACTTGCTCTCGGGGGATAGAATCGTAGGGAACGAACCCCGATAGAAGCCCCCTTCCGGTTAAGGTAAGCAACTTAGGAGTTGCAGTTTAGTCAGTTTTGAGAGTTAGGATGAAGCTAGCAAGATGTGACTCTCTGCGCGGCATTTTGTCTGGTTCTGGGGATCGCGGAATGAAATAACATCAAAGGAATCGAAGTCTTGTTGTTATACTAAAAGCTAACATTGACACAAGGCTTCTGTAAGAAATTGGTCCCAGCAGAACCCAGACCGGATCCCCAGATAAGAAAGACCAGACGAGACCTGTAGAAGATATACCCACCATTAGAAGCTTATAGAAGATAGGAAGACTAGACAGGAAGAAAAAAAGGCGCTACGTAACACCCTGTAAATAGATTTAAATAAAAACGGAAGTTCCAGGTTTTGACCGGAAACGATGTGATGCCGAACGAGAACGAGAGAAAAGAATCGCTCTTTTTTCGGGCGGGCTTGGGAAGGCGCTTTCCTGTTTTTTCCTATGGTTATCTCTCTCTGG
>CM042148.1:24291808-24321808 GCA_023376005.1 Doryteuthis pealeii
TTGTTTTGTTCTTATTTGACCCCTTAAAACCCCACAACACTTTTTTAATATCGATAAATTGTTGTAGATCAGAATTTTATCAGATTGATATCATCATTGACTCTGTTCATATCATATTTACTGACAGGGTTAGAATGAATAGTTTTCCTGGAGTTCCTGTGATTTTGCCAGGAATGTGAAATTGTTGTTTTTACTCTTGCTTTTAATTAATTTAATAATTCCATGTTTTTTCAGTCCTAATCAGTATTGCAATTATCTTTAACTTTTTGCATATCAGTCGTGTATCAGATTTGTATGGGTACAGATAAATTGTTGCTGTTTATATTTTTGTGTTTGTTTCTTCTTTAGGATATTACTGTTACATAATTCATAAGCAGTTTATGATTTATGTACGTACCTGTATTTAGATATTTGAATAAAGTTCGTTAGAGTCAGAAGAACGGGTTTTCAGTGGAAAGTTACTATGGATCCCCAGAGAAATACCCTATTTTTAAGTTATTTTAGATAAAAAATAGCACTGTATTGTATAAAAACATAATAAAATATAATGTTATACATCTATGTACAGTAATATGTTATTTAATGTTTTATAAATAATATTTTCCTTTGGCATAATAAATGTGAAAAAAGAAGTGTTTTTAGTGAACTTATTAGGAGAAGCGTATCTGAAGCTCACTCGTACCTGAAGTTTTAGCTCTCAGCACAAAACAAAAGATCGACCGAGTGATAGCTCGTAACACGGAAAACTCGTAAGTTGAGGTACTCGTAAGTCAGGGTACCACTGTACACGATTTTAGAAGTGTAACACTGGTAGATTGATTGTTACGTTAATTGTTACGATTTATACGGAAACGTTTTCTTCTCTAACAAATAAAACATTTTTGCTTGTGTTTTAATGTTTTCAAATTGTTATCTAAAAGAGATTTGAGTCGCGCATGCGCTCTTAACGATTTCCATAAATAAAAGTGTTTGCAATCGAGATCACTTTTGAGTCAAATATTTAGGACAGCCATGACCCACTGTGATTTCAGAATAGCCCGCCTAAAACTTCCTTTTTTTTCTCCATAGAATATGCACCTGTAATTCAAAGAAAATATTTTCAATTACATTTTGATTCACGGACTATAAAATTATTCAATTTTTTTTCTTCGATACACGGATCATATTGAATACATTGACTTTTTCAAGTATTCACTTTTTTTTCTCTTAATTATCTTCCGTAATGTATTTCGGCAGCAGCGTGGGTTAATCAAATTGATATCAGTGATTATAATATCCCAAGACTCCAATATTTTATCACTAGTTATATACTAGCTGAAAATATTGTTTTATTTTTGAGAGGGGGGGGGGTGCTTCGATACACGGATCATATTTTCATGGAATACATTGAATTTTCAAGTATTCGTCTTTTTTCTTTTAATTATTCTGTAATGTATCACGATAGCAGCATGTGTTAAGCACTTTTATATCAGTGATAATTTTATACCAAGACAATTCTTTACATCGAAGAGAACGCCCCCCCCCAGCTTTTCCCTATTTCTTAGGCAGATGCTTACGTGTATGATTTTCTCTAATAAAAATTGTGACCGTGACACCAATAAGCACCCCAGCCCAAATCCGTTTTGAAAGGAACTGAATTTTGCTTTTCACCGGTTGTTAGTAAACAAAACAGCCGGCCGATAAAAAAACAGTAACATTTTTATACTAGAATAGTTTTTGATTTTAATAAAAAAAGATATTAGTTATTTCATGTTGTTAGCATATGTGAAAAAAATTAATTTTGCTCTAAAGATAAACTAATATTAAAAAAACAAAAAAACAACTTAAAACTAAAGACATGTTTATTTATTTTCCACGTGCCTCTATGGGTAGTTTAATATTAAAACGTATTTATTTAAAAAAAGATTTTGCTAGGGTTAGGGGTTAGGGGTTAGGGGTTGGCTGTTATTATTATAACCTTATAATATACTTTTTATAGCTTTAATCATTCCCGTATTAAACGTGTTTAATATTAAAAGTGTTATAATTAAAAAAGAATTGCTATTGAATTAACAACAACAACATGAAATAAGTAAAACAAAGTGTCTTTAATATAAAAAACGTGCCTTTCGTTTATAGTTTTATAATTACAACAAAAGTGCGTCTAAAAATCGTATGTTAACAAACAACCGGATTTTAACGGTGAAAAGCAAAACATGCCCCTTTGAATCTAGGTCTCACCTGGGATGCTTATTGGCGTTAAGGTCCAAAAATTGTCTTGATACCTTAAACGTAAAATTACCTTGAATTGATGATTGGTCATGTCTTATGCGGTACGCTTTTTGAAAAAAAAGGTTGCATATGCCTCACATGAATTTAGAAATAGTCAATTGCCTCTAAAGAATCCTTTTATATTTTCTTGAAATTATTTCACAACATGAAACCATGAGTAAGCATTACAAAAATTAAGAAAGTTCTTTTTAAATGTGTATTTATGAGATAAAGCTTGATATGAATAATTATGACATTAAAAGAAATAATATGAACTTACACAGTTACGCCCCCTTAACCATGGCCTGATAAGAGACCTTGTGTGATTGGTTAAAGGCCCTTGTCGGTGACCAATCAAAAGACATATTACTAGGCTTAGTATGGCCGCCAAATTTCGAAGATCGATACCATCAATCGACCTTTTTCGCCGTCGTTAAGGACATACTTAATGAAGCCAGCTTACCCAGGAGCCGATGACGTTGTAAAGTCGAACTTAACTCAAACTAGCAAGAGACACTCACCTCTTCATACCAGAGACAGTTAGGTTTCGCAAACGCATTATTTTGCAACCCTACACCTACACTCTAGAATTGTACAATTTATAACACATTTGTAAACCTCACACATATTTTGTATATCCCATGTTACATATTGTATATTGCATGTTTGTTGTTGAATACACCGGTTGTCTAAAGCATTGTCGTGTTTCATTATCTGTTGCCTTTATCATTATCTTGTCTATGTATTTACCATAAACATTTCGGACTGTTGTTCTCATCTTTATTGTGTATAAACACAACATTCAGGTCACTGTAACCTCGGGCTCTGATTTAGGTGTTTTTCTTTTTAGCTCAGTTGATATAGTGTCTCCTCACTTTACCGCACGGATTCCTGTGCTACTCATACGCTGAGATGGCGTGGTTTAAGAGAGATATAATTGCCAAAAACAGTAACATGTATCATACATCAAAATAACGCTGGTCCTCTGTGGATCTCATCCCTACTTCTCCAAATAGTCATCGTTTCTCTCAATAGCAATGTTCCACCTTCGAATGAGAGCATGAATCCCTGCCCCGTAAAATTCTGTTGACTGTTCTTTGAGCCACTTCTTCACTACAGATTTCACTTCCTCGTCACTGGAATAATGTTTGTTCTCAAACCCTCTTTGATGCGGCCAAAGAGATGATAGGCTTAAGGCGCTATATCTGGAGAGTATGAATGATTCGGTAAAGTTGTCTACCTGAACGAGACGATTTTCTCCCTTGTCCTGATGCTTGTGTGTGGTCGAGCTTTTTCATGTAGAAGGAGGACATTGTCGATTGGAAAGTTGGCTCTTACTGGTTGGATTCTTCCTCTGAGCCTCCTTCGGGTCCCAAAGTAGGCCTTAGTTTTTATTAAAAAAAACTTCACATGAAATAAAGGAAATGCCATTACTTTTCGACTCACCCTCGTAGATTGTTAAAAAAAAAGTGCTCAATGTTTATGTTTATTTTAACAGCATATCAACCGGTCTAGGGTTATGTCACGCCTAACGGTTAGGAAGTGATACATATCGTGTATTTATATTTATACATTTTAGTAATTGGTTTTAACAATGTGTTCGCATTACTGGGGATTATGTTGTATGGTATTGATTTGTTTCATGTCTATATTCTATGGTATAATTTTATTTCTCTCAAAAAAGAGAGAATATCCTCCATGTTGACATTTTCAAACAGATCTTTCATATTGTTTGCTTTAAAATAACGGTTTCTGATGAAAGCAAAAAACCTGCATTCCATGAATAAGTGTTTAACTGTCAAAGGTGTTTGACATGTTTCACATTGTGGTTGTTGTTCTTGTTTGAGTATATAGGGGTGCGTTAGTCTTGTATGACCAATGCATAATCGGGACACAATGACTTGTTCCTTTCTAGATTTCCTTAAAGTTGGTCTACAGCCCCACCCCAAAGTAGGTTTGATTAGGAAGAGTTTATTGTGGATGTTGTTATTCCAGTGTTGTTGCTATTTTGTTTGAAGGAATCTATTAATTTTAGGTTTCAAATTAGTATATGGTATCTTTAAATTGTCGGGGATTAAATCTAGAGCCGATTTAGCTGCAACGTGCTCAAGTAACATAACATTGTAGCGTCATGAAGATCCATGCTGTGCAATATGAATTTACATTTGTAGTGCGAGCAATGGTCAAAAGGGGACATAAACATTACCCCCCCCCCTCACCCAAGGTGTTTATTACCTTATGAATTTCCAGAGCATGGTGTAAAAGTTGGATTCTTTGGAAATGGATTTATCGACCCGAGTTCTAATCCTAGACGAGGCCGTTTGCATTTCCCATAGCGCTAATATACTTGGGAAATATATGCATCCAGCTACTCTCTCTCTCCAGCTATGAGTAAATAGTAGGACACACTGGGCTCTTTAACCTTGGTTAGGTAACCATCTAGGAGAAGGAAAACCTGTTAAACTCCGCTCAAGAAATTGACCTAGTGTCACAGTCTACTCGTGCGGAGGGCTTGGTAAACACACACACACACACACACACACATATATATATATATATATATATATATATATACATATATATATATAAAATTGTATATGTTATCTATTAATAATGGAGATTCGCTTCCGGTTTTTGTCTGTAACAAAAACTACGTCACTGCTTACGTCACATTACCCAAAATCGTCATAACATAGAATAAATACACTCAAAATTTGAACATGCAACAGTCCTCATTGTTTTTAAAAACAAGTTTTAATAAATACATGACTGGTATTATATATCTATATATAGTTTGTTTTATTTTAATACATATTTAAAGTTTACATTTCAAATTGTTTTATTCTTTAATCCTTTGGTGATTTTGATGATTTTACTTACTTAGGGTACAAACTCGCTGACATTGAATTTTTAACTCCCACCCCTCAGGCAATATGTTTCAAAAATCTGTTTTTACATCGCCCGGAGGCTGTTTTTACTTTGCTAGTATATATAATATATAATAAAATATATATATAAAGTTTATATATATATATATATATATATATATATATATATATATATATATATATATACATTTCCAGGGCAAATTTTTTCAGTAAGACTTGTTTAACATTTCATTCTTAGTAAGAGTTTTAGTTAATTAATACGAATATAAAGATTGTTAATTTTTATGTATTCATTATCAAAGGCATGAACCTTAATATATCGAATGATGTTACGTTATTCAGTACATTTATAGGGGGTGTCCCTGAGGCGTAGTAGTTAACGTGCTGGACTGCGACATCATAGTAATCGAGTTCGAACCCCAGTCAAGCTATTACATTCACTTTTGGACTAAAACCCATGGGAAAAATATCAACCCCATCACCTAGCTTTGGGTTAAATCGTACCACAACTGTTCTTCTACAAAGTTCGCTTTTGCATTAAATAACCCAGAAACATTGATATGCCATTAAACAAAGAAATCAAAGTTAATACACTTATAGTCAACATCAGCTGATATAAATCTGAATCTTTTTCTCATTTTCCGATCGCCAGATTTATCTTCACATAAAATTGGATAATCGAAAAAAAAAAAATTATGGCTTCTCGTGGAATTAAATAGCAGAGTTCTAATTCTATGAATCGTATAATGTTCTGGCTTCCTAAACGAAGAAATAAGAAGGTTTTACTATGTTTGTTGGTTACCCTGGCCAGTGGTTCTCAAACTTTATACAGTCTGGGCACACTTACAGTACTACAGATACTTGATAGCGCACTGTATACAAAATAGGACTAATATGTTATTAAGTTAACTGTTAAATATATAAAAAATAACATATTTAACAAAAACAAACCTCTATAAAGTTTATTCATTCCTGTTTTAATGAGAAACATGAGCTTGATGAGACCTTGCGATTTCTTCAATGTTTGGTCTTATGTTTGAGAGACAAACTCTCATTTCCTCATCAATGCATTGAAGAGTTCCTCTCTTTTTACACTTAATTGTTGCGAGGGTTGAAAATCCCAGTTCACATAAATATGAGGTGGAAAATTGCAATAAAATAATTTTTCTCTATAAAATTGTTTAAAACCTGCGTTTTTATTTAGTTGCAAGAAAAGTAACTTATAACTATCATAATAATATCGCAACGAAACAAGCAGAGTGTTCGTAAAGAAATGGTATAATATAGTAACTTAGTATACATTTGCTTTTCATATCTGAATAGATTTTTCAGGAATACTACAGAGCGCATCTGAAAAGCTTTGGGGCGCACCGGTGCGCACTGTTTTAGAACCACTGCCCTGGCCAATGCAGAACTGATAGATTTCCGTATAAGAAGGTCGGTTGCACGGCACTTCTACTGCTACTGTACTGCGGTTTCATCTCCAGATTGAGAGCTTGTCTTGTGGTCAACCATATGCACTCAAATTCTTTTGTCGGAGGAATTTTTTGTTCATAGATGGCAGTAGAGTAATGAAAGGCATTGAGAAATGAGGAATATTATTTTAAAGATAAAACTATCGGAAAAGAACTAATGTCATTGGATTTTACGCTTTGAGTTGCGCAGGAAACGACAATAAACAACCCGTTTAGCTAAGGCGGTTGGACACTTGACTAGGAATCATCGTAGCACAGGGATCTGTGCGGTAAAGCAAAGAGGTGATGTTAGGTGTGGCGCTCCACTTCAGACGTTAAAAAACAATCTCCTTGGTCTTGCGCAAATGAAAATGGGATAGACTCCTTCGCTGTCTAGCTGATACCGACTTTACTTTAAATATCTATCTATCTATCTATCTATCTATCCATCTCTCTCTCTCTCTCTCTATCTATCTATCTATATATATATATATATATATATATGTGTGTGTGTGTGTGTGTATTAATGATCATGTCGCTTCTCGTATTGACAGGCGTGCAAAAATTATGACGTCATTATTTGAATAAGATCAAAAGTTCTTCGACGCCCTGTTTGATCAACAATCAAATTATGGAAAATTAATCCTCAGGTTGAGTAATTGCAATGCTCGAATAGATAGGGAACACCTGAAGAAGGCCGACGGACACAACGACCGAAATGTTGTGGTTTTACATAATACAATAAATATGAGGATAACAGTTTTTTAGTCTGTCATTTGCACCTAGAGTTATGCTGGGCCAACATTACTTATATATATATATATATATATATATATTTTTGTGTGTGTGTGTGTGTGTGTGTTGGTGTGTGTGTATGTATATACATACATTCATGCATTACACACACACACACACTCATAATATATATATATATATATATATATATATATATATATATATATACTGCTAATTGACCATCAGCCCCTATATAATAAAAAGTGTGGGTGTATGGCATAAGATCAATGTGAAGAATACTGGTGGGACAATTATATAGTTGTTGAGGCTTGACATGACAAGTCAATAATCGGATAAGGCCTCTCTGATCGTCCGTCTAGCGCAAGTGGAGTTTTACATGTCACGGGACCACTTAATACCCAGTTCACAGACCGCTCAACCACCACACCTCAGGCATTATGGGTTTCCATCCACGGCTAAACAGTGACCCCATTGTGAGATATCTTACCCCTCTGCAGAGATGCAGTCGGCGTATTCTACAGCCCCAGCCGACAGGGCAGGACATTCAAGTTAAACAAATCAAATATACCAACTAATCCTCAGGTATTACGAGTTGCCATCCACGACTAACGGGTGGCCCATTGGAGATGTGTTACCCCTCTGCAGAGATGCAGTCTGCGTGTTCTAAAGCCTCAGCCGACAGGGCGAGACACTTAAGATGAAACACATCAAATATACCAACTAATCCTCAGGTATTACGAGTTGCCATCCACGACTAACGGGTGGCCCCATTGGAGATGTGTTACCCCTCTGCAGAGATGCAGTCTGCGTGTTCTAAAGCCTCAGCCGACAGGGCGAGACACTTAAGATGAACACATCAAATATACCAACTAATCCTCAGGTATTACGAGTTGCCATCCACGACTAACGGGTGGCCCCATTGGAGATGTGTTACCCCTCTGCAGAGATGCAGTCTGCGTGTTCTAAAGCCTCAGCCGACAGGGCGAGACACTTAAGATGAACACATCAAATATACCAACTAATCCTCAGGTATTACGAGTTGCCATCCACGACTAACGGGTGGCCCCATTGGAGATGTCTTACCCGTCTGCAGAGATGCAGTCTGCGTGTTCTACAGCCCCAGCCGACAGGGTGAGACACTTAAGGTGAAGACATCAAATGTACCAACTAATCCTCAGGTATTACGAGTTGCCATCCACGACTAACGGGTGGCCCCATTGGTGATGTCTTACCCGTCTGCAGAGATGCAGTCTGCGTGTTCTACAGCCCCAGCCGACAGGGTGAGACATTCAAGGTGAACACATCAAATGTACCAACTAATCATCAGGTATTACGGGTTGCCATCCGTGTCTAAAGGTTACCCGATCGTGAGATGTCTTACTCCTCTGCAGAGATGCAGTCTGCGTGTTCTAAAGCCCTGACTGACAGGGTGAGACACTTAAGGTGAAGACATCAAATGTACCAACTAATCACCAGGCATTACGAGTTCCCATCCACGGCTAACAGGCTGTCCCATTGTGAGATGTGTTACCCGTCTGCAGAGATGCAGTCTGCGTGTTCTAAAGCCCCAGCCGACAGGGTGGGACATTCAAGGTGAACACATCAAATATACCAACTAATCCTCAGCTATTACGGGTTGCCATCCGTGTCTAAAAGTTACCCGATCGTGATATGTCTTACCCGTCTGCAGAGATGCAGTCTGCGTGTTCTAAAGCCTCAGCCGACAGGGCGAGACACTTAAGATGAACACATCAAATGTACCAACTAATCACCAGGCATTACGAGTTGCCATCCACGGCTAACAGGTTGCCCCATTGTGAGATGTCTTACTCCTCTGCAGAGATGCAGTCAGCATATTCTACAGCCCCACCAACAGGGCGGGACACTCAAATTGAACACATCACTAGAATGGAAATAGAAACAAGAGGTAAATCAAAGATTCAATTATTCCAATTACCATATGCAATTTTTACACTTATTAGTTCATTAACCTTCAGGACAGAAATATATTGTTTGTGTAATTTGGTTATAATTCAATTCTACAGCTGGAATGCAAATGTTATAATTCCGTTAACAAATAGCACAAATTGATGTTCTATTTCTTTGGTTTTAAGTCAAATCATGTCATTGTTTGAGCGGGCATCCGGGCATTCACTTTCAAAATTCGTTTATGAGAAATTATATAAAATTCGTTGATCGGTTTAGTTTATTTTGGCAAACAATTTATGTTTTTTTAATGAACATATGCACAAAGAGAATAATGCACACACGTCTTTGTCATATTAGTGTAGAAAACAAGTTTTAAGTAGTTCATCCGCTCTACTCCCATATACAAGGAGTGTCAAACAAGTATCGAGATTTTGGTACTTTTTGATACACCTCGTATTCTGAAAAAATGTTCCATTCATTAATTTTTCAAGATACAGAGTGTTTCAAAATGTACCAAGTTTAAAGCTATATTTACCAAGATATAAATGAAGATTGTATGGAAGTTTTTTTCAGAGTACAAGGTGTGTCAAAAAGTACAAAAAATCATGATACTTTTTTGACACACCTTGTATGAACAAATAATACGAAAATCAGAGTTAACAAGTGTCATCATGTGATCAAAATGACGATATATATATATATATATATATATTATATATATATATATATATATATGTTATGTATAAAATTTGTTCTTGCGAATGTTGTTTATTTTTGTCTTTTGAAGCATTGGAAAAAAAACAAAAACAAGAAAAACAAAACAAAAATTAGAATTTTAATATTCAATTGTTGTTCTGTTCCTGGTTTAATCAATTCCGATATTTCGGGTGAACCTTCACCCTTTTTATATAAGTTAGGATAGCGAAGACATGAAGTTTACGGTGCTTGATGACTGACAGTTTCTCACCTATGCGATTAAAAAACTATCAGTCACCAACCACTATTGATTTCATGTTTTCGCTACTCTAACTTATTTATCAATGATCTATTAATAATATTGAGCTCTCTTTACCTATAAATATAGCAAAGTATATATATATATATATATATATATATATGTGTGTGTTATATATATATATATATATATATATATATATATATATGTGACTGCCTTTACACACAAAGCGATGTGTATATTAAAACCAGTTAAAATCCCCTTCCCATTCTGTAAGTGAAGACAGCCTAATGGTTAAGGTGCCGGAGTTCAATTCCGGCTGTAGATAGCTTATAAAATGTCTAGCCACACTGAAGAGACTTGATAAGTCGAAACACGTGTCTGTGGATGACCCTATATATATATATATATATATATATATATATATATATATATATCATCGGAGTGTCCTAAAGACAGTATCAGCCAGAGAGCGAGCGAGTATATCCCTTTTCCCTAGCGCTAGATCAAGGAGATTGATTTTGAATGATAATTAACACAGCTTAACACCTGTACCCCAGCTATGGTTAGCGGAATGAGAACAGGATCCCCCTGTGGACTGATTAAAGGGTTAGATTCAAAGTTCAGTGATGGTTCCGATTATGACAAGAACGTTCCCGAGTTAAAAAAAAAGGTTCCCGATTCTGACAAGAAATACTTGAAAAAGGTCGGAGGGCACATCGTCCGAAACGTTGTACAGATAATAATGAAGATGAGGACAATAGTCAGATTAATACAAATAATATTATTTTTCAAGCCTCATCTAAGAAATTTAGAGAAATAGAATGTTCATTCTATTGTAAGCCTCATGATATCTTCCTCCGAATTCTTTGAGAGAGAGAGAGAGAGAGAGAGAGAGAGAGAGAGAGAGAGAGAGAGAGAGAGAGAGAGAGAGAGTACGTATCTGTATGTGTGTTTATGTGCGGGTGCGTGTGTGTCTGTCCAATAATGTCTTAGAATCATTCCAGATTTGGCCTATTCTTTTTTATTTTATTTTACCTTTTTTGAGGGGTGTGTGGTAGGTCTCAGCTGTGTGTAGTTTGTTTATTTGTGTGTGGGGGGAATCCTTAGACTCATGTGCTACTGTGATTCTTTTTATTACCTATGGTGTACTATGTATATGTTGCTGTGCCTGTGTGATTTTGTGTATGAGCATGAGTGTTTGGTGTGTGTGTGTTATCTGTGTGTCTGCCATGCCCATATATGTGTGTGTGTGTGTGTGTGTGTGTTGGCTTTGGGTCTGTTGTGCTTTACAACACGATAGATTAAAATATCTACCATAATGAGAAGTTCCATTGATTATTTTGAAAGTTTCCTATCATATCACCTACCATAAAATAGATAATCCCAATTCTTATAATATCTCCCTGTAACTGTAATATTTTACTCGTTTTATTAGTTTTATCTCTCTTCTTTGTGTGCCCTCTGTTGAATTATTTTTGTATATAAGGCGTGCTGTAATCCAACACTTAAATGTATAAACTAAGCGAGGTCACGTGGCTAAACCCCCAGCCAATCAACAGCGCTAATACGTGGTTAGTTAACTATTTAATCGCTAATATTGACAGTTGTTCATTTGCACATTATTTGACATTGACGAACGGAAAAACCGAAGGGTTATACCTAACTTTAAGGAACACCAAAGGATCATACCCAACATTAAGGAACACCAAAGGATCATACCCAACATTAAGGAACAACCAAAGGATCATACCCAACATTAAGGAACAACCAAAGGATCATACCCAACATTAGGGAACAAGCAAAGGCTTATACCCAAATTAAGGGACACCAAAGGCTTATACCCAAATTAAGGGACACCAAAGGATCATACCCAACATTAAGGAACACCAAAGGATCATACCCAACTAAGGATCGCGCACTGCTTAACACAGAGGATCTCCGCAGAACAGTGCTCTTGCTTGGACCCTAAGGATGGCCACAGAAATCGTAACACCCTCATATCTTAATATTACACTTTAAATCATCATGCTGAACTGATAAATTTCATTGCTAAAGTTCTCCACGATGTCTCATTTAATTTGCTTACATAGAAAATATCTTTGAAGGCAATATTTGCAGATTGAATAGATTCTAACTACTGTTTTCGAGCACCTCGCCGTGATGTAATGGTTAATAAGCTATTCTTGCAGACCCATTATTACCCTTTAGTAGTGAGTTCGATCTTCACTAGCTGCTCCATACTCCGTACTAAATCTAAGCTTGGGTTGGTGTTAAGGGTTAGCGAGTTTATCTAACAGGCCATTACCAGTGAGTTCAATTCCTGTGCACGCACGCACGCACGCTCACTTATATACGCTTATACAAGGAGGCGCGTGGTGTAACGGTTAGAGTCGTACGAAATGGACTCGATAACTCGGGTTCAATTCCTGGACAAAGCTGTTTGCATTTCACATGGTGCTAATACCCTTGGGAAAAGTATGAATCCAATTCACCCTTGGCTAACCATGGCTAGGTACCTAGTCTGGGAGAAGGTAAACTCTGAATTCAAACCTGTTAAACTCCCCTTAAGAAATTGACCTTGAGTCACATGCTGCTCATGCGGAGGTGTTGGTAAATATATATAAGAATGCAGGCTGACAAACAGTCAATCGCAGTTCGACCCTAGCCAAGGATAGTTGTTCTGTCTAGCCACACTGAAGATGCGTGAAACGCCGAAACACGTGTCTGTGGCTGACTTATTAATATATGCTCCCAGAAATCTGGTATGAGCTCTCTAAGGGATGATTTAAATTAACTTTCACTACTAAGCATATAAGCAATGATCGTTTGCTCACAAACTAGATCTGTCTGTGATCGTAAAATATATAAACAAACCTATGTATTTGATATTTCAAACACTAGCCCCGTTACAGCAGCTGTCAGTGACCGAGGGGATAAGATTGCAGGCTGACAAACAGTCAGAGGTTCGACCCCAGCTAAGGATAGTTGTTCTGTCTAGCCACACTGAAGAGGCGTGAAACGCCGAAACACGTGTCTGTGGATGACTTAACTATATATATATATATATATATATATATATGTGTGTGTATGTGTGTGTGTGTGTGTGTGTGTGTGTGTGTGTGATTTATCTACGAGTAAAAGCTTTGGATAATTACGTGCTATTGTAAGTAAGATACTGATTGACCGTCGTTTAATTCAATATTTAAGAAGACTCCCCATTGAACAACGGTTATCGAGTCTGTTTTTCATATTCAATTGAGTTCATTCTTCACTGGATAACGTGACTCGAGGCCGCCTCACGTGGTGTAATGGTTAGCAAGCTAGATTCGTAGACCATTGTTAGTGAGTTCGATTCTCAGTGGGCGCCCCATATTTCTGGCCTTGTGCCAGATCTAAGCTAAGCTTAGTAAATAACTATATCACAAAAACATGAGCACCTCACGTGCTGTAATGGTTAGCAAGCTAGATTCGCAGACCATTGTTAGTGAGTTCGATTCTCATTGGGCGCCCCATATTTCTGGCCTTGTGCCACATCTAAGCTAAGCTTAGTAAATAACTATATCACAAAAACATGGACACCTCACGTGCTGTAATGGTTAGCAAGCTAGATTAACAGACGATTGTTAGTGACTTCGATTGTCACCGGTGCTCAATATTTCTAGCCTTGTGCCACAGCTAAGCTACGTTTAGTAGGTAAGTATTGTGACTTTGTGGCAAAGTAAGTTCGACCCGATTGTTAATCTAGGCCGATAAAGAGTTCAAACCGAAAATGTATCTAATTCATTAAGCTGTAAGAGCAGCCTCTCTTGTCTGAGGGTTTGGGTAATCTCCTGCGTCAAGAGCCCCTTTTTTGGTCACGTGACACAGGAACCCAAGAAGATCACCCTCTTTGGCCGAAGCTACTGGACAAGTACAGACGTGCTTGTCACTTCTCTCCAGCACACACATGGTGCATACCAGATTGTACAGACTCTACATACAGTAAGTGGTTACCACTTATTTGGCTTCTATTATACTACTATGTATGTTTAGACACTTGTGACATTATATAGCCTGGGGAACATCCTATTAATAATGGAGATTCGCTACCGGTTTTTGTCTGTAACAAAAATTACGCCACAGCTTACGTCACATTACCCCAAATCGTCATAACACAGAATAAATACACTCAAAATTTGAACATGCAACATTAGACAGTCCTCATTGTTTTTTAAAACAAGTTTTAATAAATACATGACTGGTATTATATATCTATATATAGTTTGTTTATTTTAATACATATTTAAAGTTTACATTTCAAATTGTTTTATTTTTTAATCCTTTAATGAATTTGATGATTTTACTTACTTAGGGTACAAACTCTCCGACATTGAAATTTTTACTCCCACCCCTCAGGCAATATGTTTCAAAAATCTATTTTTACATCGCCCGGAGGAATTTTTTTATTTTGTACTAGTATATGCTATAATAAAAGTTGTATAAATGTAACTAACGCGTTTGTTGTTGCCCTAAGTAAAGTATTCCGCATTGGGTACTTTTCCTTTAAGTAACCTAATGTTTTATAAGAATCAGAGTTAACACTCTGTGAACCTCTTATAAGGCAATTGTGTGGAGGAAGCGCGTGGTGTAATGGTTAAAGTCATAGGAAATGGACTCGTCACCTCGAGTTCAAATCCTGGACGTGGTAATTGCATTTCACTTAGCGCTAATACCCTTGGGAAAGGTATGAATTCTACTCTCCCTCCAGCTAAGTAGGGTAGATTGGGCTCTTTAACCTTGGTTAGGCAACCAGTTTAGGAGAAGGAAAACTCTGAATTCAAACCTGTTAAACTCCGCTTAAGAAATTGACCTTGTGTCACATCCTGTTCGTGCGGAGGAGTTGGTATATATATATATATATATATAAGGCAATTATGTGCGCGCGCGCGCGTGTGTGTGTGTGTGTGGAGGGTTGAATCGATCTAGTGCTTTGAAGTGGGTGGGGCGTTAGACTTTAGAAAAATGGATAACATCCAAAAATGGGTCAAAGACTGCACAGTTGAAAAAGAAACTGAAGAGAAAAAGAAAACTCTGTGTGGGGGGGTGGGGGGGTCGAGGGTTCAATCGATATACACATATGTAAAAAAAAAATCATCTAGTACTTTCAACTGGGTGGTGCGTGAGATTTTACAATAATGGGTAACATAAAAAATGGGTCAAAAACTGTACAGTTGTATAAGAAAATAAATAAAAAAACTGAAGAGAAAAAGAAAACTGTGTGTGTGTGTGTGTGTGTGTGTGTGTGTGTGTGTGTGTGTGGCGGGTTCAATCGAAATATACATATAAAAAAATCATCTAGTACTTTGAAGTGGGTGGGGCGTGAAACTTTACAAAAAAGGGTAACATCAAAAAATGATTCACGTACTGTACAGTTGGGACCATATGATCTTTAGGCACCCCTTTTGCGATCTCGATTCGTGGGGAAACTTTTCTCATTTACACCGTCAAAAACCGGTTGTTTGTTAGGGGTTAGGGGTTAGTTTTATAATTTAAAAAAAAACTCTAAAATCGTCTGTTAACAATTAACCGCGACTGACTGGAGATCACCCATATGCTCGCATCAGATCGCCAAGCATGGTGGGCCTTTGTGAGGGACTCAGTGAATCCAATGGATTGAGCCGGTCCAACCCACCCCGGGTGAGTGCTACCACAAAACAAGACAAGATACAGGAGGATAGTTTCTTTTTTGTCTAGCATACAAATACAAACATCCGCCCCGTCGGCTGGGGCGTTAGAATGCACCGACTGCACCTCTGCAGAGGGGTAAGACTCCCCCAATGGGGCCACCTGTTGGCCGTGGGTGGCGACCCGTGATGCTTAAGGATAGAGCCCAGGTGGATGAGCAGTTCATGACATGCAATACCCCACTTTGGCCCTATCTTGGGCTAGACAGGCGGTCGGAGAGGCCCCCTCCGATCAATCGGCTGGTCACGTCAAGCCCTAGCACCTATATGATTTTCCCAACCCTATTACCCTTATGGCAAGCCCCAACCCCTTTTTATCATATGGGTGCTAGAAGGCGGTGGCTGCGGGTCTACATGTCCTGGGAATGACGTTAAACTCTATCTGATGGTGAGGTTCCAGTTTTGGAGGTTTGGGGAATGTGGAGCACCCCTTCATCACCATTGCTCACAGGTCCACTCTGATCCGGAGTGGTAGTACCTGTTAGGGTCCCATCTATGGGTTAAATAGAAAAATGTATTTATAAACAAAATTGTTGTATTATCCATTAAGAATTGATTTATTTCAAAACTTTATCGGCATTAAATGACCCACTGAGGTTGATATGCCGTAAAATAAAACAAACCAAATACAAACATCTAGTTATAGTAAAATAAAAAAATAAAATAGTAGTAATAAATTTAACAGCTGAATTAATGCTATCTACTTCTCGAGCGTATCTCGCGATATCTCGATATTTTTATGTAATTGTAATAAGTTGTATAAAAAAAATGAAGAGAGAAAGAAAACACTCATCTCTCTACCGACTTGATTAAAATAGGACTCTAACTTTTTCATAGATTTTATTTCGTTACATGTAAAATATTTAAAGAAAATGTTTGTTCATTCATTAGTGACTTTGTTTATTTTTTAATTTATTTGAATTTTGATTTAGATTTCTCTGCTGTTCCTAAATGGATTTGAGAGCAAACAATAATTTTTTTTCTGTTTATCCTGCCCATGGTCAGTAAGTCTGGATATACAAAGATTGCAGAAAAGAAAAGAACAATTCATTTTCTGTGAGACGAAGACGAAAAAAAAAAAAAATGAAAGAAAATATAGTGCACAGAAGGAAGAATTAGCAGATGCCATGATCGAAAGAAGAATGTCTTCAGTTGGTCTCAGAATTCCATCTGATAATGCAGAACCCCAATCAATACAATATTTTCTATTGTCATTAACTTCAGTCATCTCACTCAAAATAACTCGTGCAAACATATACTTATTTACTAAGCTTAGCTTAGATGTGACACAAGGCCAGTAGTAAATGAGAATCGGACTCATTAATAATGATCTGCAAATCTAGACTTCTAACTATTACACTAGTTAAGGTGCACTCATATAAATCATATCAACTTATTTTGCATACCTCTTTTTCTTACTTACTTCTATTCTTCTTCTGGCGTCTTTGATATCTTAAGTTCTTCTAGCATCTCTTCTAACATCTTTTCTAGCGTCTGAACTTCGTCTTGGTGGTCGGTCGTACTTAACTCATTTCTGTCTTCTTCATCAGTCTTGTTACCAAGACATTCACCAACCACAAAACCGTGTTATTTTCGTAAGCTTTTATTTACTTAACTAAACATTTCATGTAACTAAACATAGCGCGCGTATGCAGGTGAGTTCCAGTTAAGGCAGGACATCTTCTCTGCCTGACGTCTAAACTGAAACTGAGGACCCAACCAGGTCCCACATGACTTCACGTATTTCGCGGGCTTTCTGTAATCTTCCATGGAAAGTCCCGCCTGTGATATGAAAAAGGGTCATCCCTTTAGAAATACAGGGGATTGACAATAATCTTATGAAACCGCATAGATTATGTAACACTTAAGGCCGGTGTTAGGGTTTCATGCCTTCCACGGGATCTATGATACGTCCCTCCCGAATCTATGATACCAGGCCCTAAATGTACTTTTTCATAAAGCAGTATTCATACAAAATATATGAAGTCCCATTTTACTAAATGTCAATTTTCATAAAGTAGTATTCATAGAAAATATATGAAACCCACTCTTCCGCGACCCCAAGAAGGCGTGTCCTCCACCCCCACCGCGTCATTTTCAGAGATTTTATTTCGTTATATGTAAAATAAAAATAAAAAGTCGGCGGGCGTTCTAATGTCGGCATCAGCAAGACTGCGAGGGAGTATATCCCCTTTTGATTTGCGCTAGACCGAGGAGATTATTTTAGCGTTTGAGGTGGAGCGCCACACCTACCATCAGCTCCTCACTTTACCGCACAGGTCCCTGTGCTACTCATACACTGAGTTGGCTACAGCTGGTATCGAATCCGGAACCTTATGAGTCCTTGGTTGATTCTCTACCGACTGAGCTAAAATTTTGATTTAGCTTTATTTGTTGTTCCTTAATAGGAACGAAGAGCAAACTATGATTACTACCCGTTTAACCCATCTCCAGTCAGAAAATCTAGGTATTTAGGAGTAGTACGCGCTGACACTGTCTCAACATATATATCAACGGAGGCGCGTGGTCTAAGGGTTAGAGTCATAGCAAATGGACTCGTCGACCCGAGTTCAATTCCTGGACGAAGCTGTTGGTATTTCACATAGCGCTAATACCCTTGAGAAAGGTATGAATCCATTTCTCCAGCTATGGGTAAATAGCAGGGTAGACTGGGTTCTTTAGCCATGGCTAGGTAACTAGTCTAGGAGAAGGACAACTCTGAATTCAAACCTGTTAAACTCCGCTTAAGAAGTTGATCTTGTGTCGCATCCTGCTCGTGCGGAGGGGTTGGTAAATAATATATATATATATATATATATATATATATATATATGTGTGTGTGTGTGTGTGTGTGTTTTTTCTTTCCGTAGTTAAGATCTTCCTACGTGTGGTTTAACCAATCTGATGCAGGTAGACCACGAGGAGAGCTCAATGTGCCTAATGCCAGTGAGTAGAAGGACAGAGCAAGATATTCCGTAAATGAAGAAAAAACTCTAAACTCGCTTCATTATAATAATTTATTTCAACCGTATTAATACGGCATCTTCAGGTAATCACAAGAACATGACTCTTACTGTAAGAGTCATGTTCTTGTGATTACCTGAAGATGCCGTATTAATACGGTTGAAATGAATTCTTGTAATGAAGCAAGTTTAGAGTTTTTCCTTCATTTACTATATATATATATATATATATATATATATATATATATATATATATATATCAACGTGCTATGCCAGTGATAAGAACATATCGAGACACACAAAGGCAACTGGGTTAGGATTATTGATTGTCAAAATGATTCTCGTGCTGTCATTTCCTGTCATAACTTGACAGTGATACATTTATATTATTTGTCATATTTTGACAGCAACAGCGTTGATAGCAACTCCAAATATAAATTTGCTGACTAAAGTCATCAAATCTATTTTCCGAATCGCTATAAAAAAAATGTAAATTATGAACGTTGCGTTCTGTCAATTCAAGTCTTATTTCCCTTTGTAATTATGTTCAAATTCAGTTTGAATTCAGAGTTTTATCTTTTCTAGACTGGTTACCTAGTCAAGGTTAAAGAGTCCAGTCTGCCCTACTATTTACCCATAGTTGGAGAGAGAGTAGTTGTATGCATACCTTTCCAATGTGAAATGCAAACACCCTTGTCCAGGATTTGAACTTTGGTCGACGAGTCCATTTCCTACGACTTTCACCATAAACACCACGCGCCTCCACACACACACACATACACACACACACACACACACACACACATATATTTGTATATGAATATGTATATGTATATGTATATGCATAAATAAATTTATATTTTATAAATTTAAGATTTTCACACACACACACGCACACACACACACACATACATATATATATATTTGTATATGTATATGTCCCAAACACACACACACACAAACACACACATATATATATATATTTGTATATGTATATTTGTATATGTATATGTATAAATAAATTTATATTTTATAAATTTAAGATTTTCACACACAAACACACACACACACACATATATATATGTATTTGTATATGTATATGTCACACACACACACACACACACACACACACACACACATACACACAGACACATATATATATATTGTATATGTATATGTATATTTGTATATGTATATGTATAAATAAATTTATATTTTATAAATTTAAGATTTTCACACACACACACACACACACACACACATATATATGTATTTGTATATGTATATGTCACACACACACACACACACACACACACACACATATTATTGTATATGTATATGTATATTTGTATAAGTATATGTATAAATAAATTTATATTTTATAAATTTAAGATTTTCACACACACACACACACACACACACACATATATATGTATTTGTATATGTATATGTCACACACACACACACATACACACACACACACACATATATATATTGTATATGTATATGTATATTTGTATATGTATATGTATAATAAATTTATATTTTATAAATTTAAGATTTTCACACACACATACACACACACACACACACAAATATATATATTTGTATATGAATATGTATATTTGTATATGTATATGTATATGTATAAATAAATTTGTATTTTATAAATTTAAGATTTCCTCCCCCCCCCCACACACACGGACATATATATAAATGATTTAAATAATAAGATTTTGCTTAAACAAATTGCATATATTGTGAGAATTTGATGATGAACATTTTAACATCTGTATGTATGGTGAAGGTCTGATTGCATGCATGTCACAATTATCTTTAGTTTTAATTTCGAAGCGAAACTGAAAGCGTGAAATACGACAATGTTAATCGCAATTTCTGGTGTTGTCATCCCACAAAAAGAATATCAACTAAAAAGCCCGGATCATTCTATGTCTTTTATAACAAATTACTTAAATCACCAGTTGAATGTCAAACGCGTATATTCCTTCATATTTGTAACACACAGTAGTCAAGTTCTTATCCGATGATATAAGTATAAAACTAAAATGCTTTTAGACGAAGCTTCCATTTAAAATCTAAAGTTTATAAAATCATACAAATATATATATATATATATATATATATATAATATATATATATATATATATATATATATATATATATATATATATATAAAAGTAATTGGTAATTTGCTTGAAGCATTGTTAAGTATGTTATAAAATAATAAGCTTGAAGCATTGTTAAGTATGTTATAAAATAATATAAAAGAATTATTTATTTTTTCTATCAATACTAATGCATAATTTAAGATAATCTTTTATTTACTTATTTACTATAAAAAAAATAATTTAAATTAGAGAAAAAAGGGGAAAAAAAAAAAAAAAAGAAAAAGAAGAGAAATAACACAAAAAAGAAAGAGGGGAGAAGAATAAGAAAGGAAAGGTGAAAGCGAAACAAAAGCTAAGTATATAAAAAAAAATGTTCTATTAACGGTTTTTATTTATTTGTTCATTTTTGTTTTTGAAATTCTGACATGCCCACACGGTCGCAACACATTGCAACATCTTACCGGATGTCAGCCTTGTTCTCAACAAACTTTTAAGAAAGAAAAAAAGAAGAGAGAAATAAGAAATTACTGTTATTCGCCCATTCATAAAGGAGGAGAAGAAGAAAGAGAGGAAAAAAAGGAGAGGAAAAGGAAATAAGAAGAGAAATTATAACCACACAAATAAAAAAAAACATAAGCACGTCATTTCTGAAATTAAACTCTGATGATAAAGCTTTGCTTTGAAATCGATTAGACATATAAAACATCTTTTTGTTTATTTTTTACGCATTGTATTGCCTTCGAATTTTATTATTTTATAATATATATATATATATATATATATATATATATATATATATATATATATTATAATCATTATTATCATTAATGGCTATATTAATTTAACACAATATAGAAATTCAGAAACTCAGTTAATGGATAATAATTGAGACCCAAATCCGTTATTCTAAAAGGGCAACCTGACATATATGATAGATAATAATAGTAATAATAATAATAATACCTTGCCAGAGAACTAAAGAAGCTGTGGAACATGAAGGTGAAGGTCGTACCAATTGTAATTGGTGCCCTTGGAACGATCCCCAAAGCAGTGAAAAAGAATTTGGCTGAACTAGAAATCAGAGGAAGATTCGAGACCATCAATATTCGAGGAATATTCAGAGTAGTCCTGAGGAGATTTGCTATCACTCAGCCTCCAGTGAACCACCAGCTACGGCAGGTGTGAAAAACAACAACAAATAATAATAATAATAATAATAATAATAGTAATAATAATAATAAAAATAATATCTATTAATAAAGTGAGATTCGCTTCCGGTTTTTGTCTGTAACAAAAACTACGTCACTGCTTACGCCACATTACCCAAAATCATCATAACAGAATAAATACACTCAAAATTTGAACATGCAACATTAGACGATACTCATTGTTTTTTTAAACAAGTTTTAATAAATACATGACTGGTATTATATATCTATATATAGTTTGTTTTATTTTAATACATATTTAAAGTTTACATTTTAAATTGTTTTATTTTTTAATCCTTTAATGAATTTGATGATTTTACTTACTTAGGGTACAAACTCTCCGACATTGAATTTTTAACTCCCACCTCTCAGGTAATATGTTTCAAAAATCTATTTTTACATCGCCCGGAGGATGTTTTTTATTTTGCCATTAATAATAATAATAATAATAATAATAATAATAATAATAATAATAATGAAAGAAAATGAAAAAATAGATAAATACTTTCCAGAGAACTTAAAAAAAAAAAACAAAAAAAAAATATCGATGGAACATAAAGGTCAAGGTTGTACCAGTTGTAATTGGTACCCTTGGAACGGTTGCCAAGGGTACCAGTTGTAATTGGTACCCTTGGAACGGTTTCCAAGAGTTGGAAAAAGAGTTTGAAGGAATTTGAAATCAAGGGAAGAATAGAGGCCGTCAAACAACAACATTAATAAGGTCGGCTAGAATACTCAGAAGAGTCCTGGAGACCCGAGGAGACTTGCTGTCCTTTAGGCTCCAGTCAAATACCCCCAGCTAAGACTGAGAAAATCTATACATATACAAAGGGCAGTTGGTGTGTATGTATTTATTTTCTGAGGAAATTACGACAATAAAACAAAAAGTTAATATATATACACATTATATATCACCGGCTCTTGCTTTTTCTGCAAAAATTATAAAGATATGATTTATATTTTAAGATATTTCAAAATCGAAATATACATAGAAATAGCATTGAAATTCTACTTAAAATATCCAGCATTTGTAAATCTCAAAAGTAAACAAATCAATACACCAGGTTTTTTGGGGGTTCCAGACACTGGTTTGCCGCTTCTAGTAACTTAAAAAGCATGGATTACAAAAACATCATTTATAATTGCAATAATATTTGCTTGCGAAAATATTTCGAAGAATTTAGTGAATTTGCTCAAGAAGATTTTATTTATTTATAAGCATAGATAAAATGATACTTCCGCATAACAAGACAGCGATAACTCATGAACGAGTTTCAATCTTCCATGACAGTGTTTATGAGAAAACTTTCTAGACAGAATCAGCCTCTGATTACCTTGGAAACGGTTGTCATGCAGCTGATACGTCTAGCCACTGTATTAGAAGTTGTTGCTAGCAAGAACGTCCGTAGAGATTTGAGAAAAAAAACCCAATGAGTCTGAACAACTAACATGAAAAAATGACGCTGCATGGATTACATATTTAACTGGGAAATGTGGGGCACCCCTTCATTGCCATTACTCTCAGTTTCACTCTGACCCGGAGTGGTAGTACCTGTTAGGGTCCCATCTGTTTGTTAAATAGATTGAAAAATGAGCTCTAAAAGAAATGTGTTTTAAAAATTTGAATACCCAACACGTATGAATAAAACAAAAATGTCTTTGGCGTAAAATAACTGAAGGGTTTACATGCCTCAAAATTCAACAATCCAATCAAAAAATATTTTCCAATACACACACACCCACACACACACACACATATATATATATGTATATATATTTGAGATATTTATTTGTATCTGTATCTGTTTTTTGGAAGAACAAAAATCAGGTTTGGGCATTAGTCTGAAGCATTAATGTACTATATTATAATAACTAGCAAATATATGCACCCTCCGGGTGCAAGTATTTAAGTTTTAATGTAATAAAATATTGTATTAAATTAGAAAGGCTAATGAAACTAAATAAGAATACAGATAAAAAGATTTGAAACAGAGGGAGTATAATAAAAGATTTGAAACAGAGGGAGTATAATAAAAAATGGAACAACTGAAACTTACTCTTCCATCACTCTCGTCTTCCATTGTTATTTTTCTAATTTAAGTATTTAGTTATAAGAGGAAGTAAAGAATAAATGACAGTTATGTTATCTTGTTAATGGATTTCATTTAAGATTCATTGAAGAGATTTTGCTTATATTCATTAAAATAAAACCAAACAGTTAGAAATCAATAATACTAAGCACATATTTATTAAATTCGATTTTTTAATATTAATATGCAAATTAGCCTTCCCGTTCACATTGTAAACCGCTATTTTGTTGTATATATAAATATAATTGCATGTTGTCAGTATGTAGACATAGTTAACAGTATTAATAATGTAAGACAATTTTATTAATAATTGAGGTTAAATAAAAATAAAATCATGGAGAATGTGATGCCTATAACTAAGAGAATTGTGATTGAGTAGGAATATAGTTTCGGTTACAGACAGAAAAACACACAATCTCCATTATAATAAGATGTAGTTATCATAATATATTCATATGGGAATAAATATCAGAAAATTCGGTTCTTTTTTTTTGAGTTTCTTTTATTAGTAGTAGTGGTGAATTTTCGGGATTGTAATTTCTCCCTTCTTCATGACTCTGAGGAAACACATATATATATATATATATATATATATATATATATATATATATATATATATATATATATATATATATATTACTAGTTTTTTGTATGATTTGTTGAAGAACACGAACATACAATCATACAAAAAACTAGTAAAACATGCTGACAAATCATGGCCCTCACTAATTGAATACCACCCTACATATATATATATATATACTGAATACCACTACAATAACTGAATACCACCCTACATATATATATATATATATATAATATATATTATATATATATACATTGAATACCACCCTACAATACTGAATACCACCCTAATATATATATATATATATATATATATATATATATATATACATGCAACAAGAAAAATATTTCAAACCATTAAATCCTGCGAGGCACCCAATTTTACCAATATGACGTTCACTTTTGCACAGATTCATAATTGAAAAATAATATAAAAAACTAAATTAACAAAAAAGCCAATGAAAAACATTTTTGCTAAAAGAATGGAACAGATACTATTACTGACAGAGTTCAAATAATAAAATGTACAAATAAAGCGGAAATAATATTATGTCACAATACAGGTTGACATTACCTCAACTACCGTACAATGCTACCTTGACTTAACACCCAACCATCGGAGTTGGTTCTATCGGAACGCCAACAGTGATGGTTAGGTCATACCATCCACATACCTGCAGACAAACTCCCCCATAAAATACTTTATGGTGAACTCGCATATGGCACACAAAGGACACAAGGTCCCCTAAAGCTGTTCAAAGACCTGATGAAGCCGATACTGAAGAAATGCTCTATGATACCTTCAAGCCTGGAAGATCTGGCCTCCAACAGAGGGTTGGCGAGACACGTGCCGCACAGGAGCTGAAAAAACGTTTTTTTTTTTTACCGATGATCCTGCGAACGGGACAACCGACGAACCGCTGCCCAGACGATGCGAGTGTTAAATCAGCAAGCTGGGTTCTTGAGACCCATGTCAACAGATTGCTCCACTGGAACTGCGACTGACTGGAGATCACCCATTTGCTCGCATCAGATCGCCAAGCATGGTGGGCCTATGTGAGGGACTCAATGAATTCAATTGATTGATCCGGTCCAACCCACCCCGGGTGAGTGCTACCACAGGACAACACAAGATACAGGAGGATAGTTTCTTTTTTGTCTAGCATACAAATACAAACATCTAGTTATAGTAAAATAAAAAAGAAAACAGTAGGACTAAATTTAACAACTGAATTAATGCTATACGTGGTCTGAAGAAGCTCATGGACCCTAGATACTCATGAGTGGAAATGGTCCATAACCACGATGCCCATGGTATTTAAGGCCTTTTTATTCACACACGTATATATATATATATATATATATATATATATATATATATATATATGTGTGTGTGTGTGTGTGTGGTGTGTGTGTGTGTGAGTGCAGTTTTTGTATGCATATGAAAATGAGTTTGCAATTGGAATATGTTCCCGGGTAAAATTTTTTAATCAATGCAATCTCAGTGTTTAAAAGTTCGCTGAAGAAGCAGAGACAGAATTATGAAGTGATTAGTGGCATTGTTTTGAGGAAACAAATGGTTGCAGCAACAAAAGTTATCAGGATTTCATATGACATTCGCCAAATTTCTTTCATGGAAAGAAATAAAAAAAACAAAAACAAAAAAAACAAAACAAAAAGAAATACACCCCCCCAAAAAAAACAAAACAAAAACAAAAAAAACAAAAAACAATAATACACACATCTTCGGAAAGCTGTTATATCTGACTAGCAATATACACTAGTTATATTCATTAGGAAAACAAGTAAATCTAATTTCCATTGGCATTGCTATCTTAAAGAAAACTGAGTATTATCTAATCATAATGGAGATTGTGTGTTCGTCTGTCTGGAACCGAAACTATATCACTATTCAAGTTACAATTTCCTTTGTTATTTACATCATTCTGTTGACTGTTATTTGTGGCACTTCTTCACTACAGATTTCATTTCCACGTCACTGAAATAATGTTTGCCTCTCAAACCCTTTCACAAGGCTGAAGAGATGATAGTCTAAAGGTAAACATTATTTCAGAGACGAGGAAATGAAATCTGTAATGAAGAAGTGTTCAAATAACAGTCAACAGAATTTTACGGGAGGGGGATACATGCTCTCATTCGAAGGTGGAATATTCCCATTGGGAGAGAAACGGTTACTATGTGGCGAAGTAGAGATGAGATCCACAGAGGACCAGCTTCATTTCGATGTATAATACATATTCCTGTGTTGGTAATTATGTTGCATAATCCATTTGGTGCATAGATTATTGGCAACACCCTGTAGTTCTGCAGGGATGGTCTTTTTCATGTCACGGGCGGCGGTTTTCCATGGAAAGACACAGACCGTTGAAGACCTTTGACCCGAGACGCGGGAAAGCCGAGAATCACGTGAAGTCACGTGAGAGCTAGTAAAATCCTACACGGACGTCAGATGAGAAGCATGGGTTCATCTGCACACGCGTGCTGTGTTTAGTTGGTTTTAGTTAAGTAAATACAAGTTTAAAGAAATAATATGGTGTTGTTGGTTGATGCTTTAGAAAAAAAAAGACTAACCAAGAAAAAAAATGAATCACAGACGAACAACCAATAAAATAGAAAGAAAAAAAACTAATATCACATGAACGTCCCGACGAAGTACATAGAAAGTAAGTGATGCAAATATGCATATCATCTCTCTGTCTACCTGTTTATCTCTCTCCCTTCTCAAGTGAAATAACTTTTATTGTGTATATACCCAACATGGGTATATGTATATGAGTATGTAACAATTATACCTGTTCTAAACAAAATGGATTTATTTCTGGATTAACTCTCTTATATACACATGTATAAAAATTAGTTGTGGGATTTAATAACCCCCATGGGTTGATATGCCCTTAAACCAATCAACCGAACAACAAATTAACTAACATTTTAAAAGCATGGTTAATAAGCAGAATCCTTTCAAAAACCTCATATAGCACATTTTTTTTGTTTGCTTGCTTTTTTCTTCTTCTTCCGAGAATTAAACATTTCTTAGTTAATTGATATCTGAAAAATTATATCTATCTTTTATAATTATATATATCTTATGTAAGGGCAGTTTGTGTGTATGTATGTCCGGAGCAAACTATGAAAAAAAAACGATTTCCGATAACGTAAATATATATACACATTCACTGTCATCAGATCTTGCTTTTTGAGCAAAAATATAAAAGATCTGATTTATATTAATAAAAATAATTAAAAATGAAATTTAAATGATAACAGCATGGATTTCTTTGCATTTGATATTTTAAATAGTAGACATTAATCTTTCTTTTCAGAGTGGCTGGATTAACGCAAGGTCTTTTTTTACGTTGCGATTTTAATGGGGCATCCTGTGGGGATCCAACTCACGATTCAACAATAATGGATCTGCGAAACTATTTAAAAAAAAAATCTCTACCCAGGCGACGCCGGGTAGCCACTTCTGGTGTTATTTAAATCCGAAACGTTCTTTTAATAATATGCATGTTGCTTCCAGTTAGCAAACCTTGACTGATTTAACATCCAATTAAAATGTTGTGACGATGCGCATAATTTAGTTATAAGTGTATTAATTACTTATATTTATCTTATCAGAAAGACTAAATCCACCCAAAGAATTATATGTATTCCTTATTTAAATGATCTAGTAATTCAAAAGTTTAATAATGTTCATAAAATTAAAAGAAAAGGAGAAATAAAAGAAATAATATGCAGATAAAAAAACGGCCAATTTTAAACCCTTAGACCATCTGCTAAAGATATTTAGTGGTTTTGGTTTTTATCTGAGACAAATTCATACTATACAAATTGAAACAAAAAAAAATCTTGTATTAAAAGTCTGGATCAATTTCAGAAAATTAATTACACCTGGCGGAGAGGAATATTGTTATTCTGTAGAATAAATGAAGAAAAATACAGCTGCTTCCTGATGCCTTCATATGAATTAAAACAAAAAGAACAACTGCAAAAATGAAAGAAAGAAATAATTAAAAAAAAAAAAAAAAAGAAACAGAAATTAGCCGACAAAATACGGTGACACTTGTTTTTGTTCTTTTTCTTTGAAACATGGAATTTAGGAATAAAATGCCTTGTTATCTTTAAAGTTTGTTTGTTTGTTTTGTTTTACGGCATATCGACCCTTTTCAAATCATTTAATGCCGGATAAAGTCATTTTTGATTAACAAAGGTCTCAAGTTGTTTACGGTACTCACGGTTGCTTAAGTGGTCACCCAATTAAGTATTGAACCAGTTCCTCCCTTCTTAACTTCCGTGATTTAATAAAAAAATTGTAAAAGGAAATCAGGAAGAATTGAAACTGCCCAGAAACAATCACAGATGAACTCGGTTAGAATACTATGGAGAGTTCTTGTGAGCTTATATGTGTTCTTACTAAGAGTTCAGTGAAAAATATCATTTACTGATAGTGTGAAATATTGATGAAGTTATTGGTAATGAAAGGAACAGTTTTGTCAGGAGATGTTGGATTGTTAAGAAAGATTCATAGAATCGGCCAATAATGCTCGAGGGACTGAGAAATTGAGAAAGAATTGAGAAATGGAGACCATATTGAGAAAGATTTGAGAAAAGGAAACCATTTTGAGAAAGAATTCAGAAATGGAGACCATATTGAGAAAGAAATAGAAACCATATTGAGAAAGATTTGAGAAATGGAGACCATTTTGAGAAAGAATTGAGAAATGGAAACCATATTGAGAAAGAATTGAGAAATGAAGACCATATTGAGATAGCATTGAGAATTGGAGACCATATTGAGAAGAATTGAGAAATGGAGACCATATTTAGAAAGAATTGAGAAATGGAAACCATATTGAGAAAGAATTGAGAAATGGAGACCATTTTGAGAAAGAATTGAGAAATGGAGACCATATGAGAAAGAATTGAGAAATAGAGACCATTTTGAGAAAGAATTGAGAAATGGTGACCATTTTGAGAAAGAATTGAGAAATGGAGACCATATTGAGAAAGAATTGAGAAATGGAACCATATTGAGAAAGAATT
>CM042148.1:24326808-24339308 GCA_023376005.1 Doryteuthis pealeii
GTTTCATTAACAAATGATGTTTAATAAGCCTACGCTGCAGTGTTTCGGTCTGTTTAACAAACCTTCATCAGGTCTATCGTTGGTTTAAGAAAAAAATAAATTATTAATGAAAACAAAAATCTGCGAGCCTCTGCTTTTGGTATGTGGCTGCGTTTATTGATCTTCAAATGTGAGGAAAAAAAAAAATACTTAAAAACGCTGACTAACGTATATATATATATATATATATATATATATATATATATGGACGCTGATTGGCTTTAGCATTAACCAATCAGATATACAGAAGCTGAGGTCTATGTTGGCAAAAAAGCCAGTATTTTTCTGCTAGCGTTGGACAAGACACAGGTGGTACATTATACTTGGTTCTTTAACGTTGGTATGTCAACCGGTCTAGCAAAAATTCACTCCTGTTAAACTCCACTATATATATATATATATATATATATATATATATATATATATATATAATTGTATCACACCCAGTAATATCATGAAAAAGTAACTGTATTAAATCAGGGATTATTGAGAAAAAGGGAACTGTATAACATCAAAGAATATTGAAAAAATGAATTGTATCACACCCAGTAGTATAGAGTTTTGCCAACGCAGACCTCAGCTTCTGTATATCTGATTGGTTAATGCTGAAGCCAATCAGCATTCATATATATATATATATATATATATATATATATATATATGTGTATGTGTGTGTGTGTGTGTGTGTGTGTGTGTGAAAATGGAAAAGGAATTGAATCCGACAATATGAGGAAAAATGAGTAAAGAAAAGAAATGTAGATGGATAAAATGAATTTAATCGATAAATGTGATATCGATTAAATTCATTTTATCCATCTACATTTCTTTTCTTTACTCTTTTTCCTCATATATATATATATATATATATATATATATATATATATATCAAGAAAAAAGTTACTATATAACATCAAGAAATATTGAAAAAATGTAATTGTATCACACCGAGTAATATCATGAAAAAGTAACTTTATTAAATCAGGTAATATTGTGAAAAAGGGTTTCTATATAACATCACGGAACACTAAGAAAAAGTAACAGAAGAATGAATTTTGATGTTCTATTGACGAAAGAGTTCGGATTAATTAAAATATTGATTGATTTTATACCACCTAGTGTTATTTCGTGGCTAGAGGTTAGGGAATCGCGTTCATTATACATTCATATTTATAGTTTTTGTGTGGATGTTTCATAAGAGTCTTTATATTTATGGATTTATCAAAGATAATCGGAACTCAACGCTTTAGCATTAAACAACTATTTGGGCGTGTCCCCGTGGCGTAGCGGCTAACGTAGTGGACTGTTATACCGTAGTCAGCGAGTTCAAACTCCAATCGCGCTATTACGTTCACTCTCAGACAAATACACTTAGGAAAGGCATGAACCCCTTTATTCCACCATGTCTGAATTAAATAGTACAACGATTGCTTTGGCATTAAATAACCCACGAATGTTCATATGCCGTTAGACAAAGAAGCTAAAACAAGCAATTACGTTATCTAATTGGATTTGTATGTGTCAGACAGCAAACTGCTGTGGAAACTGAGTTGGCTCATTCTGTGCAGATTTTGACGAACGCAGCGTGCGATCCTTTTGTTTATCGCTGCAGAAAATGCATCACCAATTGTGGTGACTGTAGAAAATAGATATTTTAATAGCTGAAGGCATTTTATATTCGCCGTTGTTATCGTGATTTACCTTTGAAACACCCACGTTTGTTTATAATATACTATATATGTAAAATATATTAGATATACTATAATATACTATATATATAAATATATTAGATTTGTTCACAATATACTATACTATATAAAATATATTAGATATACTATAAATACTATAATATATAAAATATATTAGATTTGTTCACAATATACTATATATATAAAATATATTAGATATACTATATATATATATAATATTATATATATATATATTAGATTTAGTCACAATATACTATAATATATCAAATATATTAGATGTACTATAATACTATAATATATAAATATATTAAATTGTTATTATACTATAATATATTAAATATATTATATTTGTTCATAAATACTATAATATATAAAATATATAGATTTCAAAATATATCAAGTTTCTTATAAGATCCTCAATGTAAACAACTGTAAGAATACAGATAAAATTATATATATATATATATATATATATATATATATATATATATATATATTTGTATACATATATATTATGTAGGCATAATCCGGTGTTTTCGCCCAATGGACCGGTGTTAAATTAAAGGCATGATCTCAGGGGAGCACCCCTAGGCAACAACCACTCCTTGATTTAAAGGAGCGGACTTCGTTTATTGCCCAGAGCTTGAGGCGCCCCTTAGGAGGGAGTGCCAACGTGATATACGCATTTTTTGTGCCTGCTATCCCATGAGCTTCGGTTCGTGGGGTGGTCCCTCATTAAATGACCTTGTGTCATACCCGCATACCTGGGATGCGAAGTAAGTACCTTAAATGACCATTGTTTTCTTAGAAAAAGTTGCTACTGTAAACAGAGCTTGGTTATTTCCTAGTTGAGTAACATAATATTACAGGGTGACCCAGAAAAAACAGAACCCAAATTATTTATTTTCCCATTAAACCCTAACCTAACCCTAACCCTAACCCCCTAGTTGAGTAACATGATATTACAGGGTGACCCAGAAAAACAGAACCCAAATTATTCCTTTTCCCATTTAACTTAATAACTAAACCCTAACCTAAACCCTACCCTAACTAAACCATAACCCTAACCTTAACCCCCTAGTTGAGTAACATAATATTACAGGTTGACCCAGAAAAAACAGAACCCACAAATTTTGTAATAAAACTGTTAATTTGAGTTTTAATTTTCAAAAAGTTTAAGTCCAACAAGGGTTAGGGTTAGGGGTTAGGGTTAGGGTTAGAGTTAGGATTGGGGTTTAGGGTTGGTTTTATGGGAAAATAAATAGATAATTTGGTTCTGTTTTTTCTGGGTCACTCATGTTACTCAACTAGGAAATAACCAGAGCTTCCTATGACCAACTCATTAGGCAAAATTCACCTTATTTATTGATTGATTATATTAGTCATAGGTCATACCTGACATTAATTAGAAGATTTTTTTAAATGACTGAACAAAAAAAAAAACCTCTCTTTATTGAACACTTCGGGCAGATGGTTACACAACGTGCTAAACATTAATAGAATTAAAATGCTTATTCTAATTTAGCTGCGAAAAACAATATTTTGTCTGTCGCAATTCAAAATGAGAGATTATTGGATATTCTTAAAAGCAACAAATAGAAAATACAATTAAAATCTTATATGAAATCAGTATTAAAAGCCTTTAGCCATTACCGGTGATTTTTACTTGATTGAATGAAATGCTGTAAAGATGATAATTTTCTAATGAAATATTATCGTCACGTAAGCGTCTTACGCCTATTTATTTCCGTCTGACATCAAGTGTTATGATGTCATCAGCTGTTTATGGTTGGGTTTTAGGTAGAAAGGAACCAACACTGTAAACTGGAATATTATATTTAAAAGGGATTTTAAAACTAAAAAAACGGAATTTTAATTTAAACTATCCTCAGATCACAATTCACTACGTCAACCAAATGACGTTTCTTAAGGGTGGCTTTGGATATATAGAGATCTCTAAATTAGAGAGAGAGAGAGAGAGAGAGAGAGAGAGAGACAGACAGACAGACAGACAGACAGACATGTTGTAAAATACGTGTAAGAAATAATAAAGCACAGTTCTACAAATTCAATGAATTTTTATTTCTTTTACCTTGAGTGAAGAGTTTGATGAATTGATTTTACACACAGAAACACACACACACACACAACACACACACACACACACACACACACACACACATATATATATATATATATATATATATATATATATATATATATATAAAGAAGAGTGGAAGTAAATCCGACAATATATAATATAGTAAAAATTGAAAAACCCCAAATTTCAATAACGAATGATGTTTAATAAGCCTACTGTAGCATAAGCTTATTGAACATAATTCATTAATGAAACTTGTGTCTTTCCAATATTTACTATTTAACATATATATATTGAAATTTACCGCTGACAACGGAATAAACCAGAAAAATATCATACTATTTCAACTATAAAGTAAAACAAGGAAAATTTCATAGACAACTCTGAATTTCCCGTACCAAATCTTCAGGTGAGCTTGTATCTACATGTCTGAAGTCTCTTTAGACATATGAAACTCATAGTCCTGAGTATCTTTACCTTGTAATAGAGTTGAAATAGCATATATATATATATATATATATATATATATATATATATATATACATAATAGAGAGAGGGAGTGAGAATGGAAAAGGCCAATAGGCTAACATGGAAAAGTTTTAGGATGAATGAGCACAACGCCACATGACATTTTCAACTGGTTGAGAGGTGTCACTTGGGAAGTGGGAGAAAGGAAGAGTGAGAGGTGAGAATGTTAGTTGAGTTTGGAAGGATGCGTTGAGAGAGTAATACGTGGTCTCTTACTCTGTGAAAATAGAAATCTCATGAGAGAGAGAGAGAGAGAGAGAGAGAGAGAGAGAGAGAGAGAGAGAGAGAGAGAGAGAGAGAGAGAGAGAGAAAATCTGAAAAGAATCGAACCCAAAAATACGGGATAAAAGTTAACTGTGGTTCTACCACGTCATTTGATCAGAAAATACTAAAATGTCCTCTTATTTAAATGACCTTAAAACCCAAAGAGTATTAACGCTATGTGAAATGTAAACAACATATGAATTGTAAACAACCTCGTCCAGGATTTGAACTTGGATCGCCGAGTCCATTTCCTACGACGATAACCATTACACAAGAATCTGGAACTACAGATTCGACAAATCTTATAAAATAGGTTACTCCATTAGCTACTTTAAAACGTTGACTATGTATTAGTACGCACATTTACCACTATATATATTACTGATATACGTAGTAGTACATATATAAGTCATTGCGCGTGGTGTAATGGTTAAAGTCATGGGCAATGGACCCATCGCCCCGAGTTCAAATCCTGGATGTGGTAATTGCATTTCACTTAGCGCTAATACGCCTCGGAAAAGTATGAATCCTACTCTCCCTCCAGCTATGAGTAAATAGTAGGGCAGACTGGGTTCTTTAACATTGGTTAGGCAACCGGTCTAGGAGAAGGAAAACTCTGAATTCAAACCTGTTTGAACTCGCTTAAGCAATTGACCTTGTGCCACATCCTGCTCGTGCGGAGAGGTTGGTAAATATATATATGTCTCATTGCAAATGTTTCACTTCCTCTTTTTAACACAATATTTAGAATATAAACTTTCATAATAACATAGGACGATTATCCATTAGAGTAGGTCGATTTTAGAACTGTAACATCTCCATGTGGCGAAAGTTGCAAATTAACATAAATAATTACCCACAATATTTTTTTTTTCAAAATTTAGCCTCTATTTGAAGAAATAGTTCTAAGTCTTTTAAAAACACTATCCTGTTACAGCTTAATTAATGAGGTAAAAAAAGAATATCGGAGGGGTCGGCGATGATGGTGGACATTTTCAATTTTAATTCTGGTTATAATATCTTATTTGTTTCATCTTAGTAAAATAAATTTATTTTTTCAATAATGAAATTGCTAAATTTTCTAACCAATTTCTGGGTCAAATGTTGCAAAAACGAAGATTTATAGTGCATTTTAACTGACGATTTTTGATGCTATCTCCTTAAGAAATGGTGCGAGTAAGAGAACTAGTATTTGGTATTAGTATTTATTATAGAAGCATACAACTTTCGTCGTTTGAAAGAATTTGATATTAAAAAAAAGTGAAAAATCAACCTCCCCTAATGCACATATCACCTTATGATTTAAAATAAGTTCCTTGATTCAAAGTTTTCATTCATCAACCAACCAAAAGTAATAAAGCAGTTCCATTTTAGTTACAGTACTAACCTTTTAGTTTATTCACTGGAAACTAACGAAGAAATCAATCATTTTATGACAATAAAACCAGCATGATTAATTTCCACAGCAAAAGTCCCGTCAATTATAACCAGCAATTGGTCAGCCAATCCCTGAATCTTTCTCCATTTAACTCGAGGCTCAATGAAAAATATGATTATTCAGGAACCATCACTTTGATATGAAATATTACTTGGAACTTAAAAAAATGAAGAAGATCCTTGTAAATCAGCGTTTATTATTCTGGTTCTGTTATTAATCCGGATTCTCTAATGGACAAAGCCCCATTCTTAATTGAAAGCAGACAGTGACCCGTTTCTCATCTCTCTCTCTCCCCCTCTCTCCCTCCCCCTCTCTCTCTCCTCTCTCTCTCTCTCACACACAAAATCCATTTATTTTAGATTAATTTTCAATGCAGATTGGTATGACCATGAGATTTAGTAACTCGTATTCCATTATATATTCTTTATATATTCGTGAATATTTTCACGAATAATGACTATGTTAGTGAATCAGTAATTATTATTATTATTATTATTATTATTATTATTATTATTATTATTATTATTATTATCATCATTTGCTCCTTTTGAGTTTTCACATCAGCATTAGCTGATGGTCTTTAACTGGAGTGTGAGTGACAGCAAGTCTCCTCAGGTCTCCAGGACTCTTCTGAGTATTCTGGCAGATTGAAGCAGTGCAGTGTTCTGATGGTTTCAATCCTTTCTCTGATTTCCAACTTCCAGACCCTTTCCCAATCCAACTACAATTGGTATCACTTTCACTTTCATATTCCATAACATTTTCAGTTCTCTGGCAAGGTCCAGATATTTGTCCATTTTTTCATTTTCCTTTAGCTTCACCCTGTGATCTGCTGGCACTGCAAAATCCACCAGTTGACAAGTTCTTTCTTTTTTGCTTATCACACTAGGTCTGTATTATTATTATTATTATTATTATTATTATTATTATTATTATTATTATTATGAGGTTTTTCACACCAGCGTTAGCTGATGGTATTTCACAGGAGTCTGAGTGACAACAAATCTCCTCAGGTCTCCAGGACTCTTCTGACTCTTCTAGCCGATTGCATCTATGCAATACACTGGATGGTCTCATATTATTATTATTATTATTATTATTATTATTATTATTATTATTATTGACAGGAAATGATTTAATGTCTAGATTTTTGAGAAAGGCCAGATCCCATAAGAATAATATAGTTATGCTTTATGTGGTCACTAACCGGAAAAAGGTAGCTGTCACCAGATGTGATTTAGCCTGGAATTCTGGAAAAAAAGCGGATTGGGAAGTGAAAAAAAAGAAAGAAAAAAAGTTAAGGCCGTTAGATTTAGGCAGTTGGGCTGAGACAGTCAGAGTGGACAGTTGATTCAGAATCTGAGGCGGTGGAGGTCGTTCCTTTCGGCCCGATCTGATGTGTGAGAGCCGAGTAGTAGAATGGATGAAGAAGAGAATATACACGCTGTGTTACATTATTCCTTTGACCGAATGATGTCACCCTCCTTCTGTCTTTGTATTGTCTTGCTGTTCATGTGTTGTTTATTTTTCTTGTGACGAGTCTCTCGGCCAAGTATGCATTTTGAAGCGAAGACACAACTCTGGGGTCAGAGACGATACGAAGAATACGACGAAGAAGACAAAAGAATACAACTCAGATGGAGGACCCTATCAAAAAGCTCCATGTTGCACTCTTTCGGATTAATATACTTGGGAAAGTTATGAACCCAATTATCGTCCCAGCTATTGGTTGAATAGTACTGTTGGGTCAAGGTTATTTTTTTTAAATTCATAGTCCCAGTTATTACAGAAAGCCTTCAAAATGCGTGTTCACCAGTCGGGAGTCACCACTTGTTGGGTTAAAGGTTATAATATAAATTATAATTAGTTGAACAAACTTCTCCGACTAAGGGTGTTACATACACAAAGGACTTTAATATAAGTACAGCACATTGAAAAACACTTATGCAAGAATACATATACAACATACAAAGTAGATACATACGTAACATATATGAATAGAAGTACATTATAGAAGTTAGAAGCATACAAAAGTAAGACTGCGTCTGTAGAAGTAATGGTGTATAAGGAAGAATATGGAGAGTCCATAAAGTAATGTCACTTACTAGTGCTGTGTTGGGGGCCGAACCCCACACACACAAGAAGGGTGAGACATAAATGTCTAACCCATGTGTGAGAGGTCCCGTAGAAGAAAGAGAGACAAGAGTTCAAAACAGGCGCTTAAATACCAAAAACTCCTGGTGGTCAAAAACGGAACCCAGAGGGAAGATAACTCTTCCAGGCAAAAGTAAGACAATACAACAGTACCATTACCAACTATTCTGTCCGCACGAGCAGTTGACACAACGAAGATAATTTTACCTTAATATATATATTTATATGTATACATATATGTATATATATAGTTGTACATATATGTGTATATACACACAACTTAAAAAAAAACTTCCTCACACACACACACACACACACACACACACACACATATATATATATATATATATATATATATATATATATATATATATATATAATTTAAGTAAAGAAAAACATAAATCGTGTCCTTAGTAATAATTAAATTCATTAAAATCTATGCCCAAGGCAAATTTTTCCGTTTTGAATTTTGACGACGATTTGAAATTTAAACCAGAAATTGAAAGTGCACATCGATCAGTATATATAGGTCAGAAACTGAAAATCTTAACAGAGCAATCAATAAGTACCTTTATTTTGAGTAAAAAAAAAGAGAGTCACTCACCGGTCCTCGTAATGTTGATCTTACTTTTTGGCACTTAAGCATTCGTACCAGGGCCCTTCGGAAGGTTTTGCTGGCATAGAAATATAAAATGGGGTTTAGTGCACTGTTCAGGTGACCTAAGAGAATAGTATAAGGTAGAATACTGACAAAGTTCTTTGTTTGTGTGATTTTGAAATCAAGGTAGAGGTTGATGATATGATACGGCATCCAGCAGGCGAGGAACAGTAGCGCAAGAATGATGAGCATTTTAGCCACCGTTTCCGGCCTGCCATCACGTGCCGAGCCATGCCTTTGCTGATTTCCGATTCCTTCCGGTTTAGGCGAGAGTCTTCCGTAAGTAACTTCCGGCCGATCATTGTGTAGGAGACAGCAATGACAGTGCCGGGAATGATGTAGACAACGAGAAAAAGGCAAATGTCGTAGATGATACGCTGTCCGAGACTCGACCAAATCTCGTGGCAGAAGTAGAGGGTGTTCGATGGGAGCGGGAATTCGTTAAGCTTGCGCACAAATAGCATGGGCGACATGACGCTGATGGCAAGAAGCCAAATGATGATGGTGAGTTTCACGGCCACTCGGTTGTGCAAAGCTGGCGGAACATCATGGGGTACTTGATGGCTAACAGGCGATCCAGGCTAAGAATTGAGATAGTGAAGATACTGGCAACAACTGCTAAACCTGATGAAGAGAAAAAAAAAAGAAGAGGAGGAAGGTGAGGTAGATATAATAAATGTTTATCAAGATTTAATTTGCTACGAATATGGGCCAAGTGATAACATCTTAGAATATATATGTATGTATATATTGTAATACATGTACAAGTAATAACCTACTTGAGTTTCACCATAAGGATCTTCAGGTTAAATCCACTGAAGATCCTTATGGTGAAACTCGAGTAGCTATTAGTTGTACCTGTATTACAATAAATTTGCTCTACTAACGTATTGAGCACTTTTTATTTGTTATATCGCTGTCTTACCTTTCTGAATTTTGCATCAACTAACCATTGTGACCATCTTCACCGGTAAGTCATCTTTTCCAAAATACACACACACACAATATATATATATAATATATATATATATATATATATACAGTGTATATATATATATTCTGTATAATATAATGTATCTTATATATTCAGTGTATATATGTATGCATATGTGTGTGCATGTGCTTCATATATATATATATATATATATATATATATATATATATATATATATATATATATATATATATGTGTGTGTGTGTGTGTGTGTGTGTGTGAAAAAAGTGGAAGTAAACCCCACAATATGTAATGTTGTAAATTGAAAAAAAATGATTTTTACAATTCTTACAACACACACACACACACACACACACAACACACCATATATATATATATATATATATATATATATATATATATATCAGGTGCCCACTACAGAGACACACACACACTCACACATATATATATATGTATACATATATGTATATATATATTTGTACATATATGTGTATATACACACAACTTAAAAAAAAATTCACTATATATATATATATATATATATATATATATAATATATATAAATTTAAGTAAAGAATAACATAAATCGTCTCCTTAGTAATAATTAAATTCATTAAAATCTATGCCCAAGGCAAATTTTTCCGTTTGAATTTTGACGACGATTTGAAATTTTAACCAGAAATTGAAAGTGCACATCGATCAGTATATATAGGTCAGAAACTGAAATCAAAGCAAGACTCTAAATTTGACTCGTAAATGTTTGCTCATTCATCATTCGTCTTACAATTTAGTTCTCTACTTCTTTAGTATTTATATTTGATTTTATATAAAATTCTGTTCAGAAAGTGAGATACTAATTACCTAAGCAGTGGAAGCATAATGTAGAACTAATGGTGATAATTCCATATGCGAACAACTGTTGTTACAGACGTAGATGAGTGGCATCTGGCGACGGTTCGTCGTAAGTGCTATTGGATCGTTAAATACGTTTAAATAGAGACAAAACGAATTTACTTTGATATTTTCTTTCAAAAATATGAATCACTGGCCGCTTTTTGAAAATTCCCCACATCGTCTTCAGACCACGGTGCAACATACATCAAGCTCGATCTGGCCGCGGCTAAAACGTATTCAGCACGAATGATATGCGCGCGAAATCATCATTCCTGTGTTATTACGTAACATCAACAAACGGTTTCTGCAAGCGGTAATGACGTTAACGGCCGGAAGTAAATACGTTTTTAAAAAATCATTAACTGCACTGATAACGAAACTCTTAAGTGAACGGATGTTATGATTTCTTCTCTGCCTTATTTATTTATTCATTTATTTATTTTATTTTTTTATTACCCTGTCCGGTGGCAAAACTGCTTGGTAGCGCTGGGAGTGGTAGTCTCGCCTTGAGCTACCGAAACTGTGCCATCACTCCTAGTTGGCGGCTGATGTGGGCAGGGTATCACACGTGCTATCATCACACGTTGTATGATGGAAATACTGCAAATCTTATGAATAATTCATTTTTGGAAAGGGACATTCACTACCGTAGATATTTTAAAGTTTTACCTTGAAGAATCCTGTTAGTTTGCACATTACTTCTCCAAAAATCCACACTTTATAGACTGTTTGGGCCATCGCCATTGGCATACACAAGATGGTTACTAGAAAGAAAGAACAAGAAGAAAAAGAGAAAGCAGACACTTAGAAAATAACTCAAATTAAATCAGAAACATTTTAGAATACAAAATTTTGATAATAACAAATTGGATTTCAAGGTTAAAGTAAAAAAAAAATGTTTTTGGGACATTTTTCCCCGGCTTAAAAATAATACACATTATATATATATATATATATATATATATATATATATAATTTGAAAATTTGCTTTTGAAGCATTGTTAAGTAAAGTATATTATTATTTATATTTTTTGAAGGCAATTACAATGCATATATCGTATAAGATTGCGTATATTGTAAATGCGTATATCATATAAAATAATATTCTTTAATTAACAAAGCGAATTTTCAAATTCTATTCTTACGCCTGAGCAAAGGCTAATTTGCTTTAGAATGCTTCTAAACCAAATTATCAAGTCTCATCATTTCTTATGCCGGAGCATAGGCCTAATTTGCGATCTTCTCAACGTCCACTGTACTTTGTATAGTAGTGGCGTGTTTATCCTTGACAAGTTAATTTCGCATGTATAGTGTGCTACGTATCGGTGGCTCAGGGTTAGAGTTTCTGATTCTGCGTGTCTGGGTTCCCGGTTTCGATTTCTGTCGGAGGGAAATCGTAAGTATACATCGGTGACGAGACTTAATAAAGTTGAAACAGCTGTACAATGTTCTACGTGGGCACGATTTTTGCCGAGTTCGCTTGTCATGATTATTTTCAATAATTATCGAATTTAATATACGATATACGCATTGTAATTGCCTTGAAGCAAACAATATGAATAATATATATATAATATATATATATATATATATATTGATAATATAGTGCTATATTTATAAGTACACAGTGGTAGAGCATGTATATCTAATATTAATATTCATAATATACTATGCTAAATTTATATGTAAAGAGTGCTTAATATCAAATAAAAAACAATAAAGAAAAATTTGTATTGCGAAATAAACATACCAGATTAGAAAGC
>CM042148.1:24341808-24386808 GCA_023376005.1 Doryteuthis pealeii
CGATCCTTAGTAAAAAAATCCTTTGGTTGTTCCTTGGTGCTCCTCAGTCTTGCAGGTACTTCGTCAATGATTGCAAATGGACGTCTCTCAGTATCAGCAGTTAGTAGTTAACCAGCCACGTATTTGGGTTGTTGATTGGCTGAGGTTTAAATCACGTGATCTCGCTTAGTCTACAAATCTAAGTGGTGTATTGCAGCACATCTTATATATAAAAATATTTCAACAGGAGCAGAGACAGAAAGGCACGTCTTGCCCAAACGGCTGCTCGACTCAATTCGCAAATGTTAATTCTTTCTCAGCATCGCGTGGTTACATGATCCTTTAAGCCGATGAAAGGCCTCCTTCCAAATAACCATAGGTTCAAGGCTGTTGTCATTAAAAATATATTTACCATTACACTACACTACTTGCTAAAAATCATAGGCTATGCCTAACCATTATGTAAAAGAATGTAACAGGCATTTATTAAAACAGATATGAATAAAAATGATAAGTTGATTTTCCACAAAATAGTAACCTCGCCGTTCAACACACTTATTCTAGTGATTTTTCTGAATTTTGAGATGAGGGTTGATAATTTGTATTATTTTGATTATTCGGACTATTATCTTTATCTTTATTGTTATCTGCAATATGTCGGCTTCTTCATATATTTCTTGTCGGACTCGGGAACGTTCTCGAACTCGGATATGCCCCCTTTGAACTTGGGACCTTCCCTCGTAATCGGGAGCCTTCACGGAACTTCAACCTAACCCTTTATTCAATTTACATGGGTAGACCGTTCTCATTCTGTTAACCATGACTGGATACAAGTGTTAATATGTTACTGTCACCCTTGACCAGGATTGAACCTGCAGCCGAGAGATAACTGTCACTTAGAACTGTATAAACTCACCCCTGTATCCACTACGACATGAGTCCAATTGAAATACCTTAAGAAGGCCTGAGGGCATATCGACCGAAACGTTGTGCAGATAACAATAAAGATGAGAACAATAGTCCGAATAATCCAAATAATTCAAATTATTCTAACGAATAAACACGTCTGAAATTCCTATTTTAATATGGTGGATAGCTGTGATGTCTTATTTATTTCAATGTTCTCCACGTCCTCAAATCCTGTCGTTGAGATGAATGTTCATTTTAGAAAACAAGAGAGAGAGAGAAAAGCACAGTGTTGGGTCTGGTGAGTATAGAGAGTGATGCAGTTGAACAATCGTTATGTCTCAAAAAATATTTTGTTCAAAAGCTATTGAGATGGCAGATCAAAAATATTGACAATTGTAATAATAATCAATTGTCGATATTTTTAATCTTGGCTCAGACAGTAGTCTAGATGTCTAGACATCACCACTTTATTATTATATTAAGTTTTTCATCTGTGTAGATGCCTAAATTTGAATTTTGAATTAAAAACTTCGTCTCAATCTTTTTTCACCTGTAGCATAATCATTATTGTCTACGGAGAATTTGGGTGTTGAAAGGAGAAAGAGAGAAAGAATAAATAAGAACAAACAAAGGTTAAAATTTGGAAGAGTAAACACTAAGCGGGGTGCCAGTAATTTGACGAAAGAATGATCCCGGTGTTACATATTAATTGGATCCCTATTACTTTGTTAGGTAGTATAGAAATCCTTATGGCGATCAGTACAAGCTGATGGCCTTGAGAGTGAGTGACAATGCTTGACCTCACTCTCACTTGCTTTCTGGGGATAGAATCGTGGGAAGGAACCCCGATAGAAAGCCCCCTTCCGGTTTAAGTAAGCAACTTAGTGAGTTGCAGTTAGTCAGTTTGAGAGTTAGGATGAAGCTAGCAAGATGTGACTCTCTGCGCGCATTTTGTCTGGTTCTGGGGATCCGGAATGAAATAACATCAAAGGTAAATCGAAGTCTTGTTGTTATTACTAAAAGCTAACAATGACACAAGGCTTCTGATAAGAAATTGGTCCCAGCAGAACCAGACACGGAATCCCCAGATAAGAAAGACCAGACGAGACCTGTAGAAGATATACCCACCATTAGAAGACTATTAGAAGATGAAGACTAGACAGAGAAGAAAGAAAAGGCGCTACGTAACACCGGTAATAGATTTAAAATAAAAACGGAAGTTCCAGGTTTGACCGGAAACGGATGTGATGCCGGAACGAGAACGAGAGAAAAAGAAAATCGCTCTTTTTTCGGGCGGGCTTGGTGGAAGCCTTCCTGTTTTTTCTAATGGGTTTCGTAGCTGTAGTACGAACATGATTTAGGATCGGGTAATTTGACAGTGTCTTCTCTCTCTTTCTCTCTATCTTTCCTTCTCTCTGAAAAAGAACCCACGAGTGTGGAGAAATAAACATCCCCGTGACTATACAACCTGGCGTGTGTTATTTCTGAACTAACGAATACTACTACTACTAACAGCGACTACTCTACAACTTGAGTTGGCTTATGCGACAAACACCGTTCTTTTGTACCGTTGACCATCGTTATGCTACACACACCTTGACCTATAGTTCAAACAGGTGATGTATTTTGATTTTAATCGACAATTTATGAGAAAAAAATAATACTTTTTTAAATTAAAAATAAAAACAAAATATCATAAAATATAATCATAAAAATAAAAATATCATGATAAAGTATTAGAATAAAAGATATCATAGAAATATTAAATAAAATGATATATTATTTAAAAAATAAGATATAGAAATATATAGATAAAAATGATATATTAATTAAGAATAAAACATCATAATAATAAAATATCAATTAAAGAATAAGATATTAAATAAAATAAAATATCTTTAAAAAGAATATTAAAATATTATATAATATTATATTTTTCTTATATGGGCGCAAATGCAGAAAAGGTGCCCCATATTTGTTTCCAAGCAATTTCAACGAGATATGAGATCAAGAAGAAATATTCCGTGCTATTCAACCAATCTGTTATATATATAATATATATATATATATATATATATATTATATTATATATATATTATATATAATGTGTGTGTGTGTGTAGAAAGTTTTGTAGAAAAAACAAGATGTTTAAAAGTTTTGCTGACAGAAATTGTTTCGACCATATGCGGTCTTATCAAAGCAACATTTGTAAACGGAAAGACGAAATAATATATCATTAATCACGAGCACAGAACGCTCTCGATCAGTACCGGAATTTTCAAATAATTTTAAAAATGCGTATTTTATGTTAAAAATGAAATAAATTTTATTTTTAAAAATTATAAGCATTTTTATCATTAAAAAAGCTCAAAAGATTTGCAGTAAAAGTGTATATAAATATCAAAAAGTTCAGGAAAATGTTCCGGTTACAAAAGAAATGTTTAAAATATAATACGTCCATATCTTTCAGAAGAACGAAATATTTCTCTCCCACTTGAACTTGTTTGAGTCATTATTTTTGTTCATATCTCTTCCTTTTACCTCATCTCATACTGTTGGATTTTTACTCCAACCCTTCTATCTTCATATATATATATATATATATATATATATATATATATAATATATATATATGAATATGATAAATGAAAAAACAAAGGATGTTTACAACTGCTGGGCTCATCAGGAGAGAGTGTGCAAACCGTTTCGGGGCCTTACTCTCGACGGTTTAAAAAAGCAACATCGGCCCTTCCTCACTAATTGATTAATTCCACACGTTTGACTAGCAGCGTTCTGTTTTTGCTAACGGTCATTTTTTCCCGTCTTATTTTTGTTGATGACCGACCCACGTGCGGTCGATGCATGATATTGCGAGGGTCCTCATATTAGTGAGGAAGGGCCGGTGTTGCTTTTTTAAACCGTCGAGAGAAAGGCCCGAAACGGTTTGTACACTCTCTCCGGATGAGCCCATGCAGTTGTAAACATCCTTTGTTTTTTTCATTTTATCATATTCACACTTCGGATTAATTTCCATTTTATTTTCATATATATATATATATAATATATATATAAGATAGATAGATAGAGAGAGAGAGAGAGAGAGAGAGAGAGAGAGAGAGAGAGAGAGAAGGAGGGGAGAGCGAGGAAAAATCTGCACCCAGAATTATGTTCATGACAAGATATTCTATAAATTTGATGTTGATTTAAAACATGTTTCTTTACGTGAACTTCCAAGATTGTTCGTTTTTTCCCCATTTTAAAAAAAAATAATTGATGGAAAATGTGTAAATTCAAGGTGAAACAAATCAAATGAACTCTTTTTATTTATTTATGCAGATTTATGCAAATCATTAACAAATTCAATTCTGTCATTTCATTCTTTTTTTTTTTACGTTTCGAACTTATAATGAAAATAATGCAAAAATATCTCTTACATTGTAAGATTATGAAAAATTGAGCAAATTCGCAGCATGTCTTTTACGGATATTTCATTAATATCATCCGGTCTGTTTTAAAATAATATTGTTTGACTTTGAAGCAAACAAAGTTAATGCATAAGAAATCACTTCACTTTCTCTTCAGTCATTGACACATAGCCTAGTGGATAAAGTTGAGATAAGCTAGATGGGAGATGGGGAGCACCCCACAAGGAAACAGCTATACGGTCACCTGCCCCCATCTCACAAACTATCCGAGTGAGACGGACAAGACATGCAGAACACTGCTGGAGAAGTAAGGGTGAACTCATAAGCGACGTTCTCCTGTGGAAGCCAACCACATGGTAATACAAGGCCTACATTGACCAGCTATAATACAAATAATACTAAATCACTTCAGATGTTAAAACTTTTTAAAAAAGTGTAAATCTTTAAAAAGGAAAGAAAAATTACAATTTATGTGTCATTTAGCCGCTATTGAATGCAATATATGTTAAATGATAAAATACCGTGGTACTTTGAACTAGGAGTGTCCGAACATGTTTCACATCGTTCGTAATGGGCGTGACGTGGAGCCGTGAGGGTGGCCTGATGTGCGGACTAGAACGGAAAAGTTTAAGTGGTGATTTGGGCATTGACACGTGGCGTGGTTTGATTGGACAAGCGAATAGTACGTGATGAAGGGGAGAAAGGAGGGTGAGAGTGTATATTGAATCTGAGAGAATGCGTTAACGGAGTAAGACATGGAATTCGTGCTCTCTGCAGTTGCAATCTGGGAGAAAATAAAATACTCATGAGTAAAAAGAAGCGGCTTTGTGTTATTACTAAAATCCCCAAATGGCACAAGGCAGATAACCGCTCAACCCCCAAGCTGGCTTCAGACTTCAAACGTCATAGAATTGCCAGCCAACTGACAGACTGCCCAACTACCAGGATTCCAGTCTTCTCCCGATGTAGTACCTATACAGAGATAAGTATATTGCATATTTCTTTATCCCACTCCTTCACTCTATTAGAAGTAAAAGCCGGCTGTAAGCAACGTGGATATGTAAATCACTCCATTCGGAAATGAGTGCAAGTCGTAACGAAGAGTTGACACAGCTTGGGATTTGAGGGTTATCTTGCAATTATAATCGGCTCGCGATAGCAACCCCCAACTTAATCCGGATTTTTGAAGTTGCACACCCTGTAAGTTACGTCTGCTAGCATGAACAATTTGCTAAGAATAAACTACCCAGAACTCGACCTTTTAATAGGGAATCCAGAGTCAGTGTGAGCCAGTGAAAGACAAAAGGTAGAAGACAATTTTTGGTTGGTGGATTATTTTATTGCAAAATGCAAACAACCTCGTTTAGGATTTTTGAACATGTGTCACTAAGTCGATTTCGTACGACGATAACGCATTACATCACGTGCCTCATATATTGTTATAATTGGAATATTACTTTTGAATAAATATGCTTCCTTTTGTTTATGAAACTCTTACACACACACACACACACACACACACACAGCACACATATATATATATATAATATATATATATTATATATATATACCCAACCCCACCACACGAGCAGGATGTGACACAAGGTCAATTTCTTAGAGCGGAGTTCAACAGGTTTGAATTCAGAGTTTTCCTTCTCCTAGAACCGGTTGCCTAACCAATGTTAAAGACCCAGTACCCCCTACTATTTATACATAGCTGGAGGAAGAGTAGGATTCATACCTTTCCTAATGGTTTAGCGCTAAGTGAATATGCAATTACCACGTCCAGCGATTTGAACTCGGGCGACAAGTCCATTTCCACTGATTTTAACGATTACACCACGCGCTTCCTTACATATAGAAAACTTTTCTTTTTCTTTGGATGAAATAAGGATTAATTATTTGTATTTATTTTCTCCTAATGTGAATAAAGGTTCTTCATATCGATCTATAGAAACTTGGCATATATGTCTTGGCAGGTGATACTGCATGAATCAGGACATTTAGTTGGTTTCCTGTAGAAGTTGAAACTATTGAAACCTATTGGATATACATCCATTTTCTGATCTAGAGACGAGCAGAAGAAAAAAAAGTAGCGAAAAGTAAACACAAGCTGAGTATATATAATATATATATATATATATATATATATATATATATATATATATATGTTTTTGTGTATATATATATATATATATATATATATATATATATATATTATATATTATATTACAGGGGAAAATTCTTTATATTTTATAGAGACGAAGGAAAAAAATAGGAATAAGTAAAACAAATTAAGAATATCTATAATGGTAAACAGAGAATCACTGTGTGATTTTGCTCAGCGTTACAACAATGTTTTTATTGCTTTTATAAGCAAAACATCCGGCCCAGTCGGGAATTGAATGCAAACAGGAGCTTGAATTATTATGAAGTAGGTGTGAATGCTGTCGATACGAAGAATCAGCCAGTCCCTTTCGTTTATGGCTGAGACCAGTAATAAATCAATACGCTCATCTATCAAATGAACATATCTGTAATAGCAATGAAGCGACGATTTGTCCCTGGATAAACTGACTTCGCGTTGTTTCGCTTCCTCTTAGATATTAGATGCATAATCGTCTTATTGAACAAAGTCACCGTTTGTGGAAATCACACTCAGGTACATCCGTAAACAGGCGTCATTTTTGTCTAGGAGACAAACATGTTAAACATCGCAATATGACAGCTGCTTTTCATTTCATATTGTTTAGTTACGAGAATAAATTACAGACTCAACGCTGACCGGCATCTATCTGAGTTATTTTTCATGATCTCACATATACCAAATAAAAAATAAAAAATATCGATACCCTGGAATCTGATCACTTGATAAGATAAAGCGAGAATTCTTCTAATTGTGGCCGTGTAAGTGCTACTGTATGGCTGCACCACTTTGACTAACGAAACGCTTAGAGAGAGAGAGAAAAAAGTAGACAGGAACTACAGAAGGATGCTGGAAGCAGTGGAATTACAGAAGAATGCAGAGGCAGAATCCCACAAAAAAACAAAAAAACAGGGTGTATAGCCTCTTACCCCTATCACTCACCGACCGGACCAAGTTACCTTTACAGGGGCGACTGATTCAGAGGGACATGTTTCGCTTTGGCACTGTCAATATGCGGTTGTTTGTTACCAGACGATTTTTTAGACGCATTTTTAAAAAATTATAAAGCTAACCGCTAACCCTAACCCCTAACCCCTAACCCTAACGCCTAACGCTACCTAACAAACCTTGAACAGAAATACTAAAATGTCCTCTTATTGAAATGGCTTAAAACCCAAAGGCACTTGTTGTCAATGACGAGACTGTTTGCTTAACCGTTTATTTCACATCCAGACGATTATCCATGAGAGAGAGAGAGAAAGAGAGAGAGAGAGAGAGACAGACAGACAGACAGACAGAGAGAGACAGAGAGAGAGACGCAGAGAAGAGAGAGAGAGACAGACAGACAGACATAGGTGATGAGATGGAGATGATGGTTAATTTTGCAATTTCCCTTAAATTAAAGATGTTTGGTAGCATCCATGGCATCTTCTTCTTTATCAAAGCTCATACAATAGTACAATAGAGGAAATGTGGCATTGTGTGGCAACATCAGTGAAGAGAAACTGCATTTTGAGCAACGTAGGCAACGTGTAAATTCAATAATTCATAATTCGAATATGTTCTATCCAACTTTAGAATAATGCTACACATATTAAGCACTGAAAACTAACGAATTGACTGTGTCTTTCATTTTATGATTATTTGAATTCATCACCATTCTGTAATCAACAACATGATAAATCGTTTACAATTCGAAAGTTTTAATGAACAGGACGGACGTTGGGTGATTATATATATACATTTATAAAGGGCAGTTGGTGTGTATGTATGTCCGGAGGAAACATGAAACAAATAAAGGAAAAAAGTTTTTTTGTTGTTATAAAGCTGATGGATGTTTTTGAATGAGTTGAGTTTGGAAAATGAGTTACCAAACCAACTCAATCGAAAACATCCATCATCCTTTTAACAATAAAAACCTTTTTTCCTTTATTGTTTCATATTGTCCTGAAGAAGGTTTCTATATAAACTGAAATGTTCAAAATCTTGTGTTTGTCTACATTTCTTCACATAATATCAGATTAATTTCCTCATTTTACTCCCATATATATATATATATATATATAATATATATATATATATATATTATATATATATATTATATATATAATATACTAGCAAATATATGCCACTCCGGGTGCAAGTATTTAAGTTTAAATGTAATAAAATATTAGATTAAATCAAAAAGGCTAATGAAACTAATTAAGAATTCAAATAAAAAGATTTTAAACGAGGGGATATAATCGGAAAATAGAACAACTGAAACTTACTCTTTCATCACTTCCGTTTTTCAATGCTAAATTTTCCTAATTTAACTATTTAGTTAAAATAGGAAGTAAAGAATAAAATTACAGTTATTTCTTCTTGTTTAATGAATTTCTTTTAGGATTTAATTAGAAGAGATTTTTACTCATATTCAATAAGAAAACCCAAACAATTAGAAAATCAATAATACCAAGCACATTTTTATTAAAATCAGTTTTTTTATATATCAATATGCAAATTAGCTTTACGATTTACACTGAAAACTTGTATTTTGTTGTATATATAAATACAATTGCATGTTATTAGTATGTTGGTAAGGCCAACAGTATTAATAATGTCAACAGTTTTTATTATTAATTGAGGTTTAAATAGAAATAGATATGGAGAATGTGATGTAAATAACTAAGCGCGTAAACGCAACGCTCTTCTATAAAAGGGTGGAGCACTATATGGCGCTTTACTTACATACAGATGTGTGTATTAAAACAGTTAAAATCCCTTTCGTATTCTGTGGGTGATATAGCCTAGCGGGTAAGGTGTCTGACTGAAGCTGACCGATCGGAATTCAATCCCGGCTGTAGGTAGCTTACAAATGTCTAGCCACACTGAAGAGACTTGATAAGCCGAAACACGTGTCTGTGGATAATTATGTAAATATATATACATATCAAATATCACTGCTTTCTTGGTTTTAGTGCAAAAATTAATGAAGATTTGATTCATATCCAAGATATTTGAAAATTAAAATATACATAGAAATAGCATTGAAATTCTACTTAAAAATGTTCAGCATTTGTAAATCTCAAATCAAACAAATCAATACACCAGGGTTCCTACCGTCCTCCTACTCTACCCAGTGATGCTTGGTAGCCGCTTCTGGTAAGGGTATGAATGACGATATAGTAAAAGATTAATCCAAAAATGATTAAGAAATAGAACAAATTAATAAAGGATATAATTATAATAAAAAGCAAATAAAGACAAATAAAATGCTACCATGACTTACGATTTTAATATGTTCTACTTGTAATCAATTTCCTTATATATCAATCAATTTTCCCTATTGAAAATAAACTTAAATGTCATTAATCTCTCTCCCTAAACACCCCAATGTTTGTAAATTGTAAAAATATATATATATTTAGAGAGAGAGAGAGAGAGAGAGAGAGAGAGAGAGAGAGAGAGAGCGGGTGGGTATAGAAATGGAAATGAATCCGATAGTATGAGAAAAAGTAATAATTAAAACAGACACTTCTAACCTAAAGAGAACTCCAAAAGAACAACCGATGGACAATGAAAGATGGAGCAGAAGAACTATGATAGAAGAAGAAGAGATACACAGTCTGTCCTATCTATTTACTCATAGCTGAGGGAGAGTAGGATTCATACCTTTCCCAGGGTATTAGCGATAAATGAAATGCAACTAGCAAATCCAGGATTTGAACTCGGGGCGACGAGTCCTATGGCTTTAACCATTAAACTACGCGCTTCCGTTAAAGTAAGCTTATTAATATAAGCTCATCTGAAGGTCGCTGTATTTGTAAAGCGCACACTCGTAAGTAAACAAGTTTTTTATTCCCTATGCTTAATTATGACGATAGAATCTGAACTCTCTTAGATATTCGACTCTTTGGCGACTACTTCGACTATAGTGACCTATAAGTGGCATTTTGTTTACTGGTCCAAATGTTATCATTAAACAACAACGTATTTATACACATGATTGTAATATTATTATATTTAAAAAATGTATTTAAATATATTTAAATATATTAAAAATGTATTTAAATTTGAACTCTCTTAGATATGTAATCATATATTTAATCATATACTTAAATCTGACTCTCTCAGATATTTAATCATATATTAATCATATATTTAATCATATATTTAAATCTGAACTCTCTTAGATATTTAATCAATATATTTAATCATATATTTAAATCTGAACTCTCCTAGATATTTAATCAATATATTTAATCATATATTTCTCATATATTTAAATCTGAACTCTCTTAGATATTAATCATATATTTAAATCTGAACTCTCTTAGATATTTAATCATATATTTAATACATATATTTAATCATATATTTAAATCAGAACTCTCTTAAGATATTTAATCATAATTTTAATCATATATTTAAATCTGAACTCTCCTAGATATTTAATCATATATTTAATCATTATTTACTCATATATTTAAATCTGAATCTCTTAGATATTTTAATCATATATTTAAATCTGAACTCTCTTAGATATTTAATCATATATTAATCATATATTTAATCATATATTTAAATCAGAACTCTCTTAGATATTTAATCATATATTTAATCATATATTAATATGAACTCTCCTAGATATTTATCATTATATTTAATCATATATTTAATCATATCATTTAAATCTGAACTCTCTTAGATATTTAATCATATATTTTAATCATATATTCTAAATCTGAACTCTCTTAGATATTTTAATCATATATTTAATCATATATTTAATCATATATTAAATCTGAACTCTCTTAGATATTTAATCATATATTTAATCATGTATTTAAATCTGAACTCTCTTAGATATTTAATCATATATTTAATCATATATTTAATCATATATTTAAATCTGAACTCTCTTAGATATTTAATCATATATTTAATCATAATATTTAATCATATATTTAATCATATATTTAAATGCTAACTCTCCTAGATATTTAAATCATAATATTTAATCATATATTTAATCATCTATTTAATCTATATTTAAATCTGAACTCTCTTAGATATTTAAATCATATATTTAATTCATATATTTAATCATATATTTATAACTCTGAACTCTCTTAGATATTTAATCATATATTTACTCATATATTTAATCATATATTTTAATTCATATATTTAAATCTGAACTCTCTTAGATATTTAATCATATATTTAAATCTGAACTCTCTTAGATATTAATTCATATATTTAATCATATATCTTAATCATATACTTTAGAGTCATATATTTAAATCTGAAGTCTCTAAGATTTTAATCATATATTTAAATCTGAACCTCTTAGATATTTATCATATATTTAATCATATATTTAAATCATATTCAAATCTGAACTCTCTAGATTTTTAATATATATTTAATCATATATTTAATCATATATTTAAATCTGAACTCTCTTAGATATTTAATCATATAATTAATCATATATTTTAATCATATATTTTAAATCTGAACTCTCCTATAGATATTTAATCATATAATTTAATCATATATTTAATCATATATTTAAATCAGAACTTCTCTTAGATATTTAATCATATATTTAATCATTATTTAAATCCATATATTTAAATCTGAATCTCCTAGATAATTTATCATTATTTAATCATATTATATTTACTCATATATTTAATCATATATTTAAATCTTGAACTCTCCTATGGATATTTAATCATTATTTAATCATATATTTACTCATAATATTTAATCTGACTCTCTTTAGATATTTAATCACATATTTAATTATATATTAATCATATATTTAATCTGAACTCTCTAGAATTTTAATCATGGTATTGATCATATATTTAAATCTGAAACTCTCTTAGATATTTAATCATCGTATTTAATCATATATTTAAATCTGAACTTCTCTTAGATATTTAATCATATATTTAAATCATATATTTAATCATATATTTAAATCTGAACTCTCTTAGATATTTTAATCATATATTTAATCATATATTTAAATCTGAACTCTCTAGATATTTAATCATAATATTTAATCATATATTATATCATATATTTAAAATCAAAACTCTCTTAGATATTTATCATTATTTAATCATATATTTATATCTGAACTCTTAAGATATTTTAATCATATATTAAGTCATCATATTTAATCTGAACTCTCTTCAGATATTTTAATCATAATATTATCATAATTTAAATCTGAACTCTCTTAGATATTCGACCTCTTTGCAACTACTTCGACTATACTCGCACAGACGTACACAACAACACAAATGTGTAGTAGGGAACTAATACAGGAAAGTTTCTCGGAAGAAATTAACAACAGCAAATTGTCAGTATTGAAAAGTCCTGAAATCTGTTGTCAGAAACACAATAGAGAAGAAATGTGCAATATAAATCCAAGTGGCATTTTGTTTTACTGGTCGTAATGTTATCATTAAACGACACGTATTTTCAACAAAGCGTTCCTTTGCTTTACTCGTGTGTCTGTTTATTATTGTCGTTCATTGTCGAACGTGTGAGAATCCTTTCACACTTCCGGAACAATGTATAGTGCTATTTATTAAAGGGAAAAAATAACGCCAGAAGCAAATTGTCTTTCAAATAGGGAGAGAAAGCATTTGCGTACTGAAAGCACTTCGTTTAGAGTCAAAAATTGTTTCTCTTTGCCCGCATTTCGGCTTTTCACGCTATCGCAAATCAGGAACTCCGTTCAAAAATGTTCTTCTTTTTTGTTTTATATCCATTCTTGACAATAATGTTTTGTTTTATTCCTCAAATTCTTCTAAGCCGCCTCTGTTCGTGCTGGGGCGTTAAATGCAACGACTGCACCTTCTGCAGGAGGGGTAAGACTATCCCCAATGGAGGCCACCTGTTGGGCCGTGAGTGGCGCACCCGTGATGCTTAACGGATAGAGCCCAGGCTGGATGAGGCCGTTCATGACATGCAATACTCCCTTTGGCCCTATCTTGGCTAGACGGGCGGCTAGAGCCCCCTCTGATCAATCGGCTGGTCAGGTTCGTCAAGCCTAGCAACCTATATGATTTTCCGCACGCCTATTGGCCGCTTATGGAAAGCCCTAACCCCTTTTTATCATATGGGTGCTAGACAGGCGGTGGCTTCGGGACTACATGTCGCTGGGAATGACGTTAAAACTCTATCTGCTCGTGCAGGTTCCGTTTGGAGGGTTTGGGGAATGTGGAGCACTCCCATTCAATCACGCACATTGCTGCCTGGTTCTTACTCTGACCCGGAGTGGTAGTTACCTGTTTAGGGTCCCCATCTATGGGTTAATGAAAATATATTTATAAAAAAAGTGTATTATCCATTAAGAATTGATGTTATTTCAAAACTTATCGGCATCTTAAATGACCGCATCTGAGGTTGATATGCGAAAAACAAACAAACGCAAACCAAAATGCAATTCTTCTATAAACTTACCTCAAAATTTTGCTAAATTTCTTTGCATTTTTATGACAGTTCATTTCTAATTGTTCCAAGTAAAACTGGCGATAATCGGTTTCTTTTCAAGCTATATTAATTTTAAATCTCATCAGTTTTTTATAGAGGGTGGGGCATTCGATGTTTTTTTTCTTTACTGGCCTCCACCACAGCACTGAAATTGGATGAGATGGACTATTGTGGGGTGACTCTTTCAAGTGAGTGTTGTAACATGTGTTAACAAACACACGTACATGCGTTCACGATAAATACTCTTCAACTTCCTTGTGTTCGTTTACAACAAATTCCGTCCTAATGATTTGTTTACTTCGTCTTCGCTCCCAATTCCATTGAATTATGGTTTTATTAAAAATTATTGTGGGCGCAGTTACAATATACACAAAAGTATTTATTGCTACTCCTTTGCATGAAATTTTGTGTTTTTGGTTTTTTTGTTTTTGTTCATTTTCTGACAAAATGTTTTGAATAATATTGTTACTTTTATTTATTTTATTTTAATCTATGCTTAAATTTAACGGAACTAATCTATTCTCAGTTTATATTACAAATATTCTAACCGCAAGACTGTCACAAAAAATGAACGCTAAATACAAAAAATAAAAACTCGAAACAGTTACTCGAAATCATAATTGGCACTGTTAGGAGAGTTAGCTCCCCTAACGATTCAAACCGGATACTCTCTAATAAGGAGGAAAGCAAAATAATGACAGTCAGGCAGAGCTAGGATTGGTCCAATAATGGTGACTACCGTATGATACATCAAGCTGAAACGTAATCGCAACACCCATTCCACTGTATTCCCTGCCAGTGAGAATAGAATATAAACACAATATATTGTTTATTGTGACGGCCGCCCGCAAGAAATGAGTAATGACAGAAGTCGAGCTGGTGAAGACACTTTTATTTAAGGTAAAATACGGGAGTTGTTTATTATCCTCCTGTTTCGCAAACTGGTCTTTAAACGTGAAACTACAATAAGAATTACAAACGGCTATGTGTTTTCTCTACATTACAAGTAATAAAATCGAAAAAGAGGGAGGAAAAGTTCCACGCATCGTATTTCCTTCTTGTCGCCTCAATCCTGCTGCTAAAAGCATTCAAAACCCAGCGGCCAACGCAAACATGTGACTTTTACCGGTGTCAAACGGTGCCTGTACCCAGCAATAGGAGGTGGGCCGACAAAACAAGAGGAGATAATTATATTTGCATTTTACAGTTATTGTTAAAACATATTTCACCTGTTTTTATTATCAATTTTGTATATCCTACATCTCGGGATATTAACAGCAAGCATTGATGATTTTCAGTTTTTTTTAACACCATTATTTTTTTACGATTATTAACACAGTCCATAAATAGAATTTTAAGACTGGCGTAGGCAATCGATCTACTATGGATGGAGTCACAGTCCATCAATTTGTAGGGCCAAGCGATGTCCTTGATTTCAAACGCCTGACATATGGTAATCCTTAATATTGAATGTTGAATTATTTCAGCAGCGCAATCATGCAATCATCATCTCATCATATCGTCCTCATCCATGTCAGGCTGACAGCACGGAATCCCTGACCTCTCCAACCGTCCTCTAACGATCAATCGCTCCAGGGATCCGATGCCAAAATCCGCACAGAGTCTGATTGATAAAGTTTTCTTTTTGTCCACAGATGTACTTCCCTTATGGGTTTTCAGGCCTTGCTTCTCGCAGCAGTGTCTTAGTCGATGCTTGTGTAATAGCGGGCAAGTTTTCTTTTAGGTGTCTTGCTCCAGATTTATTCCAAGACAGCACGCAGCATCCATGCATAACTCCTATCTAGCTTTTTCTGCTAAGAGATTCGTTAGAGTCCAGGGAAATGCAGACAATTATTCTCTATCCGGCTAAGGGTAAATAGTAGGGGCAGACTGGGCCTCTAATTTAAGTATGGCACACGGTCTGGGAGAAGGAAAACTTCTGAATTCCAACTCTACTTAAAATTGACCTTGTGTCGCACATTTTGACGCGCCAACCCCCTCCAACCACCGGGTCGCGACCCGTACCGGGCCGCGAGCCATTTAGGTACGCGGGGGGCCGCACAGACGTTTAATTTTTAATTTTTTTTTTATTGGTTATCAGTCTAAATGTTGATATCTTATTTTGAGAAAAGTGAGCTCTGTGTGCTCTTGACAGGTCTCGGTCACGTGTATAGGTTCACCAGTCCGTTAACTCCGGTCCAAAAAGCTTGCAAAAATGAATAAAAAAACAACATCTTAGGCGAGCTTCTTTGAAAAGCCCGAAGCGAGGGACACTTTCCAAGAAAACGAAATCTGCATTTAAAAAGACAATATCGGATTCCTACTTAAAAACCTGTTTATCCTACATTGATTCTCATACGCCGAGCCGCGCATAAGAGCCACTGCAGATGATTTATTATTAGATTCGTCATATCGAGATTATAGAGCAAATGTAGGCCGGGAGCATATGAAGGGCCGGGCCCGTGAAACTATTGTCTTTAGATGAAACGCAGTCGTGACGCCAAAAGAAGGTTGGGGACCCGCTGATCTAGGGGGTCCTCTGTGGCGGCACTGGGTACATGTGTGTCATAGTATGCGAATTCGAACTCTAAGTCGTGGGCTATAACGTCAATTTTCGACCAATATCCTTGGGAATATGAACCCTTATCCCTCCAGTTGCTGGGTTAAATATGCAAGTATATTCTCTACAAGGATGCATTTTGGAATTAAACACCACGTACTCGAATATGATCTATTTAAGAAAGAAGCGAAACGGAAACCAATATTACTCTTTAATATAGTCTAGTTTTGAATGTGATTCTCAGCGAGAACCCCTGCTATAGTCCTAAGGGTACCTGTCCTCAACTATCTTACATTGGAATAATTAAGTCTGAAGGAGACGGCAAGCGAGTGATGCTACGAACAATATTTCATTGCCATGGAGAAGTAGCCATCTAGAGAATCGAGTCAAGAAATGATTATAATCCCCACTTACAGAAACGGCCAAAGTTAATTGCATAAATCTACCGTGTAAAATGAATTTATACTCTAATCTTATATTATTGGCCAGAGTGCGCATTTAGCAGAATGCAAGAGATCAAACTGAAAGAGTTGCAAAACGAGACTCAATATGGATTCAGAAGCGACAGAAGACAATAGACCTTTCATATCTATTTGGGGTAGATAAAGGAAAAGCTAAAGACAGAAAAGGGTAATAATTCGCAGAGTTTCCGTCCGCGGCCTCCTGCCAGTGGCTGCTGAAAAAAGAAAAAAAAAAGAAAAAAAAAAAAAAAGAAAAAAAAAAGAAAAAAAGAAGAAAAAAAAGAAAACAAAGAAACACCGCTACGATTGAAGTCCGTAGCCGAAGCGGTGTCAGCTTGAAAAAAAAAACGAAAAAACAAAAAAGCAAAAACAAAAACAAAACAACGCATCCGATATGGAGAAAACGAGACATCCCCAGCCGGATAGAACGCGCACGAAAGTAAAGCACCCCAATGGACAATGGGGAATAAAAAACAAAAAAAGAAAGAAAAACAAAGGAAAAAAAACAGAAAGAAAGAGAACAGAGAACAAAAACAAGAATCAAAGAAAGATATATACCACCGAATATCGTCTGACTATATATCAATATTTTTATAGGGAACGATCATGAATGAGGCCCATCATCCGCTTGCGGCATCAAATCTTAACCTAACAAAAGTCTATAACCAACCTACGTTGCACCAATGACATTTATTTGACCTCGTACTATATCTTGAGGAACCAAAATGTCCACCGAGGAACTGGAGAAGTCATGCTTGAAATAGATTATGAAAACAATGCGTAAATTATTTTGGGGATAACAGTACAATTTATTGTGAATGAACATTATTGTTGAAAATGGTCAACAAGTTCAGAGTTTAAGGTTTATTTTAGCTGTTGTGTGTAAAAGGTAAAGTCGGTCCGGGGGTGGCCTAAAGTCGGTATCAGCCTATGCAGCGAGGGGGTCTATCCCCATTTCACTAGCGCTAGGACGCAAGGAGACTGTTTTTGGCGTCTGAGGTAGAGCGGCCAAACCACCTACGCATCAAGCTCCTTAGCTTTACCCGGCACAGAATCCTGCGCTAACCCATACGCTGAGTTGGCGAGGGCCGGTTTCGACCTAGGAACCTTGTGGTTTCTAGCCGAACGCTCTAACCGACTGGAGCCTAACCAGGCCTTAGGGCCGTCCTTGTTCTTTCATCGTGTGTCTGTGTTCTTCGTATCTGGGTTGGAGTTCCTCTTTTGCCTGGGCGAGTCTCTCCTTGGGGGATTTAACTCAGATCGTCGGGTCCAATTTTCTACGTGGGATATATCATTACAAAAACGCAACAAGTACTTTCAGAATGTATGTCATTTTCTTCTCGGCAAATTGGCAGTCAAATTTTTTCTTATCAATTGATTAGAAAGGAATGTTTAGGGCAATTTTGCTAATCAAATTATTTTGTTTTGTTTTGTTTTAAACATTTGTTTCGATCTTAGTTGAACATCAATTCCAGCGCCAAACGGAAAGAGAAACATGAAGTTGTCACCGTATTAACTAGAGCACGCATAATAACTGCGATGATTATTGAGTCTATTATTGTTAGATCTTTTATTTTCAAGTTTCACATAAAAGAATCAATTAATAGAGAAATATTAATTCTGTTGGTGCCGTCACGTATATTTGAAAGTAAAAAAAAAAACTTTCAAAATATACGATAAGGTCAATAAAGAAGCTTAAATACATAATAATAATAATAATAATATTATCAATATATAGTTTCTTGTCACCTCAGACTCCAGTGCAACTACCGATAAGGCAGGTGGAAAAACTCAAATGGATACCATAATCCTTTAGTGGATCTTGCCGGAACTTGAAAAAGGATTATGGAATATGAAAAGTCCAAGTGATATACCAATTGGTAGTTGGTGGCACCTTGGAATGGTCCCAAAAAGCTTGGAAAAAGACTGGAAAATCTGGACATTCATGAGGAGACAATTGAGACCTCCGCAGAAACACTGCACTGGCTGCAATCTGCCAGAATACATCAGAAGAGTCCTGGAAGACCTGAGGAACTTGCTGTCACTCAGACTCCAGTGAAAGACCATCAGCTAACACTGATGTGAAAACTAAAAGGAGTAAATAATAATAATATCTTTTCAGCTAGTATATTAGGTCTGATACCTGTCTGCTGTTCCTTATAAATATTCATCTTAATTCCACAGAATATTTATAATCTTTCCACAGTTTATCTAACATTGCCTTGAAGGAGTTTAGAGATGGGGCATTCACTATTGATGATGGTAGTTTATTCCATGTATTCACCACTCTGTTACTAAAATAATTTTGTCTTGCATTTGCTTTGCAAAATTTATTTAAGAGTTCTAATTTATAACCCCTGGTATTGATATTTTGAGCAATGTTTAGTAGATCAAAGTTCGTCGAATAAAGTCCATGTGTATATTTATAAACTTCAATCATATCCTCTTTTGTACGTCGATAAACCAAACTTGGTAAGCCAATATTCCTAAGTCCTTCTTCATATGAATGGGTTTTTAAATCATTCATTACTTTAGTAGCTCCTCCTTTGAACTTTCTCAATGGGTTTATGTCCTTGATTAGTGTTTGGATTCCAAACCACATTAACAAATTCCAAATTTATATGTTATATTTTTAGCTGCAAACATTCAGTTCTTCCATTTGCGTGTCCCATTTTTCAAACCAGGAATTTGGGCAAAGGCATGGGATACTATAGACAGATTATCAATCATATGGAATCTAATCTCACTGATCACATATCTAGGTAGTAATATCTCATCTACTGAAAGTGGCATTAAAGCACGCATAGCAAAGCATGGATACTATGGACAGATTATCAAATCATATGGAAATCTGATCTCACTGATCACATATCTAGGTAGTAATATCTCATCTACTGAAAGTGGGCATTAAAGCACGCATAGCAAAGGCATGGGATACTATAGACAGATTATCAATCATATGGAAATCTAATCTCACTGATCACATATCTAGGTAGTAATATCTCATCTACTGAAAGTGGCATTAAAGCACGCATAGCAAAGGCATGGGATGCTATAGACAGATTATCAATCATATGGAAATCTAATCTCACTGATCACATATCTAGTAGTAATATCTCATCTACTGAAAGTGGCATTAAAGCACGCATAGCAAAGGCATGAGATACTATGGACAGATTATCAATCATATGGAAATCTAATCTCACTGATCACATATCTAGGTAGTAATATCTCATCTACTGAAAGTGGCATTAAAGCACGCATAGCAAAGGCATGGGATACTATAGACAGATTATCAATCATATGGAAATCTAATCTCACTGATCACATATCTAGGTAGTAATATCTCATCTACTGAAAGTGGCATTAAAGCACGCATAGCAAAGGCATGGGATGCTATAGACAGATTATCAATCATATGGAAATCTGATCTCACTGATCACATATCTAGGTAGTAATATCTCATCTACTGAAAGTGGCATTAAAGCACGCATAGCAAAGGCATGGGATACTATAGACAGATTATCAATCATATGGAAATCTAATCTCACTGATCACATATCTAGGTAGTAAATATCTCATCTACTGAAAGTGGCATTAAAGCACGCATAGCAAAGGCATGGGATGCTATAGACAGATTATCAATCATATGGAAATCTAATCTCACTGATCACATATCTAGGTAGTAATATCTCATCTACTGAAAGTGGCATTAAAGCACGCATAGCAAAGGCATGAGATACTATGGACAGATTATCAATCATATGGAAATCTAATCTCACTGATCACATATCTAGGTAGTAATATCTCATCTACTGAAAGTGGCATTAAAGCACGCATAGCAAAGGCATGAGATACTATGGACAGATTATCAATCATATGGAAATCTAATCTCACTGATCACATATCTAGGTAGTAATATCTCATCTACTGAAAGTGGCATTAAAGCACGCATAGCAAAGGCATGGGATACTATGGACAGATTATCAATCATATGGAAATCTGATCTCACCGATCACATATCTAGGTAGTAATATCTCATCTACTGAAAGTGGCATTAAAGCACGCATAGCAAAGGCATGGGATACTATAGACAGATTATCAATCAAATGGAAATCTAATCACACCGATCACATATCTAGGTAGTAATATCTCATCTACTGAAAGTGGCATTAAAGCACGCATAGCAAAGGCATGGGATACTATAGACAGATTATCAATCATATGGAAATCTAATCTCACTGATCACATATCTAGGTAGTAATATCTCATCTACTGAAAGTGGCATTAAAGCACGCATAGCAAAGGCATGGGATACTATAGACACATTATCAATCATATGGAAATCTAATCTCACCGATCACATATCTAGGTAGTAATATCTCATCTACTGAAAGTGGCATTAAAGCACGCATAGCAAAGGCATGAGATACTATGGACAGATTATCAATCATATGGAAATCTAATCTCACCGATCACATATCTAGGTAGTAATATCTCATCTACTGAAAGTGGCATTAAAGCACGCATAGCAAAGGCATGGGATACTATAGACAGATTATCAATCATATGGAAATCTAATCTCACTGATCACATATCTAGGTAGTAATATCTCATCTACTGAAAGTGGCATTAAAGCACGCATAGCAAAGGCATGGGATACTATAGACAGATTATCAATCATATGGAAATCTAATCTCACTGATCACATATCTAGGTAGTAATATCTCATCTACTGAAAGTGGCATTAAAGCACGCATAGCAAAGGCATGGGATACTATAGACAGATTATCAATCATATGGAAATCTAATCTCACTGATCACATATCTAGGTAGTAATATCTCATCTACTGAAAGTGGCATTAAAGCACGCATAGCAAAGGCACGGGATACTATAGACAGATTATCAATCATATGGAAATCTAATCTCACTGATCACATATCTAGGTAGTAATATCTCATCTACTGAAAGTGGCATTAAAGCACGCATAGCAAAGGCATGGGCTATAGACAGATTATCAATCATATGGAAATCTAATCTCACTGATCACATATCTAGGTAGTAATATCTCATCTACTGAAGTGGCTTTAAAGCACGCATAGCAAAGGCATGGGATGCTATAGACAGATTATCAATCATATGGAAATCTAATCTCACTGATCACATATCTAGGTAGTAATATCTCATCTACTGAAAGTGGCATTAAAGCACGCATAGCAAAGGCACGGGATACTATAGACAGATTATCAATCATATGGAAATCTAATCTCACTGATCACATATCTAGGTAGTAATATCTCATCTACTGAAAGTGGCTTTAAAGCACGCATAGCAAAGGCATGGGATGCTATAGACAGATTATCAATCATATGGAAATCTAATCTCACTGATCACATATCTAGGTAGTAATATCTCATCTACTGAAAGTGGCATTAAAGCACGCATAGCAAAGGCATGGGATACTATAGACAGATTATCAATCATATGGAAATCTAATCTCACTGATCACATATCTAGGTAGTAATATCTCATCTACTGAAAGTGGCATTAAAGCACGCATAGCAAAGGCATGGGATACTATAGACAGATTATCAATCATATGGAAATCTAATCTCACTGATCACATATCTAGGTAGTAATATCTCATCTACAGAAAGTGGCATTAAAGCACGCATAGCAAAGGCATGGGATACTATAGACAGATTATCAATCATATGGAAATCTAATCTCACTGATCACATATCTAGGTAGTAATATCTCATCTACTGAAAGTGGCATTAAAGCACGCATAGCAAAGGCATGGGATACTATAGACAGATTATCAATCATATGGAAATCTAATCTCACTGATCACATATCTAGGTAGTAATATCTCATCTACTGAAAGTGGCATTAAAGCACGCATAGCAAAGGCATGGGATGCTATAGACAGATTATCAATCATATGGAAATCTAATCTCACTGATCACATATCTAGGTAGTAATATCTCATCTACTGAAAGTGGCATTAAAGCACGCATAGCAAAGGCATGGGATGCTATAGACAGATTATCAATCATATGGAAATCTAATCTCACTGATCACATATCTAGGTAGTAATATCTCATCTACTGAAAGTGGCATTAAAGCACGCATAGCAAAGGCACGGGATACTATAGACAGATTATCAATCATATGGAAATCTAATCTCACTGATCACATATCTAGGTAGTAATATCTCATCTACTGAAAGTGGCATTAAAGCACGCATAGCAAAGGCACGGGATACTATAGACAGATTATCAATCATATGGAAATCTAATCTCACTGATCACATATCTAGGTAGTAATATCTCATCTACTGAAAGTGGCATTAAAGCACGCATAGCAAAGGCACGGGATACTATAGACAGATTATCAATCATATGGAAATCTAATCTCACTGATCACATATCTAGGTAGTAATATCTCATCTACTGAAAGTGGCATTAAAGCACGCATAGCAAAGGCATGGGATACTATAGACAGATTATCAATCATATGGAAATCTAATCTCACTGATCACATATCTAGGTAGTAATATCTCATCTACTGAAAGTGGCTTTAAAGCACGCATAGCAAAGGCATGGGATGCTATAGACAGATTATCAATCATATGGAAATCTAATCTCACTGATCACATATCTAGGTAGTAATATCTCATCTACTGAAAGTGGCATTAAAGCACGCATAGCAAAGGCACGGGATACTATAGACAGATTATCAATCATATGGAAATCTAATCTCACTGATCACATATCTAGGTAGTAATATCTCATCTACTGAAAGTGGCATTAAAGCACGCATAGCAAAGGCACGGGATACTATAGACAGATTATCAATCATATGGAAATCTAATCTCACTGATCACATATCTAGGTAGTAATATCTCATCTACTGAAAGTGGCATTAAAGCACGCATAGCAAAGGCACGGGATACTATAGACAGATTATCAATCATATGGAAATCTGATCTCACTGATCACATATCTAGGTAGTAATATCTCATCTACTGAAAGTGGCATTAAAGCACGCATAGCAAAGGCACGGGATACTATAGACAGATTATCAATCATATGGAAATCTGATCTCACTGATCACATATCTAGGTAGTAATATCTCATCTACTGAAAGTGGCATTAAAGCACGCATAGCAAAGGCATGGGATGCTATAGACAGATTATCAATCATATGGAAATCTGATCTCACTGATCACATATCTAGGTAGTAATATCTCATCTACTGAAAGTGGCTTTAAAGCACGCATAGCAAAGGCATGGGATGCTATAGACAGATTATCAATCATATGGAAATCTGATCTCACTGATCACATATCTAGGTAGTAATATCTCATCTACTGAAAGTGGCATTAAAGCACGCATAGCAAAGGCATGGGATGCTATAGACAGATTATCAATCATATGGAAATCTGATCTCACTGATCACATATCTAGGTAGTAATATCTCATCTACTGAAAGTGGCTTTAAAGCACGCATAGCAAAGGCACGGGATACTATAGACAGATTATCAATCATATGGAAATCTGATCTCACTGATCACATATCTAGGTAGTAATATCTCATCTACTGAAAGTGGCTTTAAAGCACGCATAGCAAAGGCATGGGATGCTATAGACAGATTATCAATCATATGGAAATCTGATCTCACTGATCACATATCTAGGTAGTAATATCTCATCTACTGAAAGTGGCTTTAAAGCACGCATAGCAAAGGCATGGGATGCTATAGACAGATTATCAATCATATGGAAATCTGATCTCACTGATCACATATCTAGGTAGTAATATCTCATCTACTGAAAGTGGCATTAAAGCACGCATAGCAAAGGCATGGGATGCTATAGACAGATTATCAATCATATGGAAATCTGATCTCACTGATCACATATCTAGGTAGTAATATCTCATCTACTGAAAGTGGCATTAAAGCACGCATAGCAAAGGCATGGGATGCTATAGACAGATTATCAATCATATGGAAATCTGATCTCACTGATCACATATCTAGGTAGTAATATCTCATCTACTGAAAGTGGCATTAAAGCACGCATAGCAAAGGCATGGGATGCTATAGACAGATTATCAATCATATGGAAATCTGATCTCACTGATCACATATCTAGGTAGTAATATCTCATCTACTGAAAGTGGCTTTAAAGCACGCATAGCAAAGGCATGGGATGCTATAGACAGATTATCAATCATATGGAAATCTGATCTCACTGATCACATATCTAGGTAGTAATATCTCATCTACTGAAAGTGGCATTAAAGCACGCATAGCAAAGGCATGGGATGCTATAGACAGATTATCAATCATATGGAAATCTGATCTCACTGATCACATATCTAGGTAGTAATATCTCATCTACTGAAAGTGGCATTAAAGCACGCATAGCAAAGGCATGGGATGCTATAGACAGATTATCAATCATATGGAAATCTGATCTCACTGATCACATATCTAGGTAGTAATATCTCATCTACTGAAAGTGGCTTTAAAGCACGCATAGCAAAGGCATGGGATGCTATAGACAGATTATCAATCATATGGAAATCTGATCTCACTGATCACATATCTAGGTAGTAATATCTCATCTACTGAAAGTGGCTTTAAAGCACGCATAGCAAAGGCATGGGATGCTATAGACAGATTATCAATCATATGGAAATCTGATCTCACTGATCACATATCTAGGTAGTAATATCTCATCTACTGAAAGTGGCATTAAAGCACGCATAGCAAAGGCATGGGATGCTATAGACAGATTATCAATCATATGGAAATCTGATCTCACTGATCACATATCTAGGTAGTAATATCTCATCTACTGAAAGTGGCTTTAAAGCACGCATAGCAAAGGCATGGGATGCTATAGACAGATTATCAATCATATGGAAATCTGATCTCACTGATCACATATCTAGGTAGTAATATCTCATCTACTGAAAGTGGCATTAAAGCACGCATAGCAAAGGCATGGGATGCTATAGACAGATTATCAATCATATGGAAATCTGATCTCACTGATCACATATCTAGGTAGTAATATCTCATCTACTGAAAGTGGCATTAAAGCACGCATAGCAAAGGCATGGGATGCTATAGACAGATTATCAATCATATGGAAATCTGATCTCACTGATCACATATCTAGGTAGTAATATCTCATCTACTGAAAGTGGCTTTAAAGCACGCATAGCAAAGGCATGGGATGCTATAGACAGATTATCAATCATATGGAAATCTGATCTCACTGATCACATATCTAGGTAGTAATATCTCATCTACTGAAAGTGGCTTTAAAGCACGCATAGCAAAGGCATGGGATGCTATAGACAGATTATCAATCATATGGAAATCTGATCTCACTGATCACATATCTAGGTAGTAATATCTCATCTACTGAAAGTGGCATTAAAGCACGCATAGCAAAGGCATGGGATGCTATAGACAGATTATCAATCATATGGAAATCTGATCTCACTGATCACATATCTAGGTAGTAATATCTCATCTACTGAAAGTGGCATTAAAGCACGCATAGCAAAGGCATGGGATGCTATAGACAGATTATCAATCATATGGAAATCTGATCTCACTGATCACATATCTAGGTAGTAATATCTCATCTACTGAAAGTGGCTTTAAAGCACGCATAGCAAAGGCATGGGATGCTATAGACAGATTATCAATCATATGGAAATCTGATCTCACTGATCACATATCTAGGTAGTAATATCTCATCTACTGAAAGTGGCATTAAAGCACGCATAGCAAAGGCATGGGATGCTATAGACAGATTATCAATCATATGGAAATCTGATCTCACTGATCACATATCTAGGTAGTAATATCTCATCTACTGAAAGTGGCTTTAAAGCACGCATAGCAAAGGCACGGGATACTATAGACAGATTATCAATCATATGGAAATCTGATCTCACTGATCACATATCTAGGTAGTAATATCTCATCTACTGAAAGTGGCTTTAAAGCACGCATAGCAAAGGCATGGGATGCTATAGACAGATTATCAATCATATGGAAATCTGATCTCACTGATCACATATCTAGGTAGTAATATCTCATCTACTGAAAGTGGCATTAAAGCACGCATAGCAAAGGCATGGATGCTATAGACAGATTATCAATCATATGGAAATCTGATCTCACTGATCACATATCTAGGTAGTAATATCTCATCTACTGAAAGTGGCATTAAAGCACGCATAGCAAAGGCATGGGATGCTATAGACAGATTATCAATCATATGGAAATCTGATCTCACTGATCACATATCTAGGTAGTAATATCTCATCTACTGAAAGTGGCATTAAAGCACGCATAGCAAAGGCATGGGATGCTATAGACAGATTATCAATCATATGGAAATCTGATCTCACTGATCACATATCTAGGTAGTAATATCTCATCTACTGAAAGTGGCATTAAAGCACGCATAGCAAAGGCATGGATGCTATAGACAGATTATCAATCATATGGAAATCTGATCTCACTGATCACATATCTAGGTAGTAATATCTCATCTACTGAAAGTGGCATTAAAGCACGCATAGCAAAGGCATGGGATGCTATAGACAGATTATCAATCATATGGAAATCTGATCTCACTGATCACATATCTAGGTAGTAATATCTCATCTACTGAAAGTGGCATTAAAGCACGCATAGCAAAGGCATGCTATAGACAGATTATCAATCATATGGAAATCTGATCTCACTGATCAATCTAGGTAGTAATATCTCATCTACTGAAAGTGGCTTAAAGCACGCATAGCAAAGCATGGGATGCTATAGACAGATTATCAATCATATGGAAATCTGATCTCACTGATCACATATCTAGGTAGTAATATCTCATCTACTGAAAGTGGCTTTAAAGCACGCATAGCAAAGGCATGGGATGCTATAGACAGATTATCAATCATATGGAAATCTGATCTCACTGATCACATATCTAGGTAGTAATATCTCATCTACTGAAAGTGGCATTAAAGCACGCATAGCAAAGGCATGGGATACTATGGACAGATTATCAATCATATGGAAATCTAATCTCACTGATCACATATCTAGGTAGTAATATCTCATCTACTGAAAGTGGCATTAAAGCACGCATATCAAAGGCATGGGATACTATGAACAGATTATCAATCATATGGAAATCTAATCTCACTGATCACATATCTAGGTAGTAATATCTCATCTACTGAAAGTGGCATTAAAGCACGCATAGCAAAGGCATGAGATACTATGAACAGATTATCAATCATATGGAAATCTAATCTCACTGATCACATATCTAGGTAGTAATATCTCATCTACTGAAAGTGGCATTAAAGCACGCATAGCAAAGGCATGAGATACTATGGACAGATTATCATCATATGGAAATCTAATCTCACTGATCACATATCTAGGTAGTAATATCTCATCTACTGAAAGTGGCATTAAAGCACGCATAGCAAAGGCATGAGATACTATGGACAGATTATCAATCATATGGAAATCTAATCTCACTGATCACATATCTAGGTAGTAATATCTCATCTACTGAAAGTGGCTTTAAAGCACGCATAGCAAAGGCATGGGATACTATGGACAGATTATCAATCATATGGAAATCTAATCTCACTGATCACATATCTAGGTAGTAATATCTCATCTACTGAAAGTGGCATTAAAGCACGCATAGCAAAGGCATGAGATACTATGGACAGATTATCAATCATATGGAAATCTAATCTCACTGATCACATATCTAGGTAGTAATATCTCATCTACTGAAAGAGTCATTAAAGTACGCATAGCAAAGGCATGGGATACTATGGACAGATTATCAATCATATGGAAATCTGATCTCACTGATCACATATCTAGGTAGTAATATCTCATCTACTGAAAGTGTCATTAAAGCACGCATAGCAAAGGCATGGGATACTATAGACAGATTATCAATCATATGGAAATCTAATCTCACTGATCACATATCTAGGTAGTAATATCTCATCTACTGAAAGTGGCATTGATTTTTTTGGCATCGATGATAATCTATATAGTTTTGCCAACAGTTCCTAGTTTGGTTCTGATTGGGAAAGCGAGCATCAAATTGAACAGTTTTCAAAACAATTTCCTCTTCATCAGCCATGATAAAACTTGAAGGACACCAACTAGTTTAGACCGTGGGCTCTGGTGGCTCTGTTACGTACTGACGTTTTCACCGTACCAATCGATACATGTTGTATACCCTTTTCTTACTTCTTCTAGTCGTCTTCTCTTCTGGCCGGCTTTGGTTCTATCTTCTAACATCTTGCGTCTGGGTCTGGAATCTTCTATGGGGATTTCGGGTCTGGTTTCTGTTCGGGATTTCTCTTTATCAGAAGCCCTGTGTCATTGTTAGTTTTTAGATAATAAACACAAGACTTCGATTTACGTTGATGTTACTTTATTTATAAATCCCCAAACCAGACAATCTGCGCAGATCCTTGCATCTTGCTAGCCCGGCTTCTAACTTCTAACTGACTGAGTTACTTAGTATCCTTAAACCGGAACAGGGTCTTCTATGCCTTCCGGTTCTCACGATTTATCCATGGAAGGCAAGGTGAGAGTGGGGTCAAGCATTGTCACTCACTCTCAAGGCCATCAGCTGCACTAATCGCCATTATGATTTCTACACTACCTTAAAAAAGTATTAGGGAACTAATAACTATGTAACAGCTCCGGCCATGGACCACATAAGTTAACATCGTTGATCACAGGGAGCCATCCCCCAGGCAACACCTACCCCCTCGATTTAAAAGAACAGGGCTGGGTTTTATTCGTTAAATGTTTTCGTTTATTATAATTATTAGCAAAATAAAAAACACCCTCCGGGCGATGTAAAAATAGATTTTTGAAACATATTGCCTGAGAGGTGGGAGTTAAAAATTCAATGTCAGCGAGTTTGTACCCTAAGTAAATAAAATCATCAAATTCATAACAATTTGAAATGTAAACTTTAAATATATATTAAAATAAAACAAACTATATATAGATATATAATACCATTCATGTATTTATTAAAACTTGTTTTAAAAAACAATGAGGACTGTCTAATATTGCCTGTTCAAAGTTTGAGTGTATTCATTCTATGTTATGACGATTTTGGGTAATGTGACGTATTCAGTGACGTAGATTTTGTTACAGATAAAAACCGGAAGCGAATCTCCATTATTAATAGATTTAATTCGCTGTAAAAAAAAAACAATCCAATCGCCTAAGGAGTATTCTGACGGGATCAACGCATTTTTTGCACCGCCTCCCATGAGGTTCGGTTTGTGGGTGGTCCCACATTAATAGGGCCTTGTGCCTAACCCGTAAACGTGGGGTATGTGGTAAATATCGATACCAAAATACAAACATAGGAGCAAGAGCAAAATATAAGGAAATTTCATTGTCAACAACCCGCCAACGGAAGTGCAGAGGCGTTTGATGGAAATATGAGGTTAGAGGTCACATCGATTTGAGATAATGATGGGAAAGTTTGCGTTTTGAGTTTCAGCAGCTGGGTTTCTGGAGTACTACAGAGAAGACGTTGGGTCTTTAAGGGGTAATTTTAGCAGTAGTAGCCGCAGCAGCAGTAGTGCTAGTAGTAACAACTCTGGAAATAGAATCACTATCAAATTTAACCCATAGATGGGAACTTAACCGGTACTGCCACGCTGAGCAGAGTGGGTCTGGGAGTAATAGCAATGAACGGTTTCTCTGTACTACTTAGAGCTCTAGAATTGGAACCTCAATGTTTCCCACTTTTACACGATATGGCAAAAGGCCGTTTTATGTGGGCACCACCCACAAGCCGAGACTCATGGGTGGTAGGTAGAAAAACTGCGTCGATCCCGTTGGCATTCCCCCTCAAGGGGCACCTGGGATCGACGCTATTAACCAAACGAAACTGGTCCAGTGGCCGAAGCAGTGGCCGGTCCAGCAAGCCTACGCTTAGATGGGACCTTAACCGGTACTGCCACGCTGAGCAGAGTGGGTCTGGGAGTAATAGCAATTAATGAGTTCTCTGTACTACTTAGAGCTCTAGAATTGGAACCTCACTATTAGATGCAGTTTAACGGCATATCCAGGAAACCAAGACCCTAAACTTCTATTATTTCTCCCGTATCGAATAAAGATAATAGATGTATTGACTCAACCCCTCCACACGAGCAGGATGTGGCACAAGATTAAGCGGAGTTTAACAGGTTCGCACTCAGAGTTTTCATTATTCTTGACCGTTTACCATACCAAGGTTAAAGAGCCCAGTCTGCCCTATTTACCCATAGCTGGAGAGAGAATAGTTGGTAAAGAATCCACTGAGGAGCCACAAGATTCCTCATCAAGGGGAGTAACTCTGATATTCCGTTAGAACTGATACTAACACTTAACCTATAATATTATTACATCCGTTAACATTAATAATTGAGCTTCACAAGCCGATGAATGATCCACAAACTTCAAATTAAAACTCCACCATTTCATCATTTAAAACTTTTCTATCTCTCTTTTTTCTTAACTTTCTGTATGTCTCTCTTTTTCTCATTCGCTTTTTTCTGATCTCTCTCCTAGTTTTCCCTCACCCTCCCCTCTCTCTTTATTTCCTTATCTTTTCTCCACCTTCTTTCTTCTGCTCTATCTTCTTATCCCCTTTCTCTCCCTCTCTCATTCTCCCCCCCCTCTCTCTCTCTCTCTCTCTCTCTCTCTCTCTCTCTCTCTCTCTCTCTCTCTCTCTCTCTCTCTTTTAGACACTCTATATCTCTCTCTTCTTCTTTTCTTGTCTCCTTAGACCTTATCTTTCTAGATATCTCTTCTTATCTCCATTTCTCTCTCTCTCTCTCTCTCTCTCTCTCTCTCTCTCTCTCTCTCTCTCTCTCTCTCTCTCTCTCTCTCTCTCTCTCTCTCTCTCTTTTCTTTTTTTACCTATCTTCTCTCGACTTTCATCTCTTTCCTCTCTTTCTTCTTATCTCTCTCCATCTTTTTTCTCCATTCTATCTCTGTATACCTCACTCTCTCTCTCTCTCTCTCTCTCTCTCTCTCTCTCTCTCTCTCTCTCTCTCTCTCTCTCTTTTCTCTTTCTCTTTTCTTTACCTATCTTCTCTCCACTTTCATCTCTTTCCCTCTCTTTCTTCATCTTTTTTTCTCCCATTCTATCTCTGTATACCTTATACTCACCCCTCTCTCTCTCTCTCTCTCCTCTCTCTCTCTCTCTCTCTCTCTCTTTCTCTCTCTCTCTTTACCTATCTTCTCTCCACTTTCATCTCTTTCCCTCTCTTTCTTCTTATCTCTCTCCATCTTTTTTCTCCCATTCTATCTCTGTATACCTCACCTCTCTCTCTCTCTCTCTCTCTCTCTCTCTATCTCTCTCTCTCTCTCTCTTTCTCTCTCTCTCCTGATATTTTTTCTCTCATATCCTTCTCTCCCTATCTCCTCACCCTCTCTTTCTCTCTCTTCTCCTATTGGTTTCTCTCAACCTATCTTTCTTCTTATCTCTCTACACCTTTTTCTCACACATGGAAAATTACAGAACTTTAAATATGCTATTCCCTGAGAAGGAAAGAGAAAAATTTCCAAGTGAATGTAGGAAAACTCAACCGATTCTCTTTCTCTCCTGATGAAAATGTTTCAGTTGAAATTCTAGTATTAAGGGTTAAAATCGATTTTTTAAAAATGTCACCTTTGTTAAAATCGCGTAAAATTCTCCAACGATTGTTGACGTCAGCGTCACATCATATTGATGTTTTACAAAAAAATGACATAGCACTTGAGCCACAATTTAATCAATTATGTATAATACCTCTGATCGCAAAAGTATTGATATATTTGAAGTGCACTCACTCCAAAAACTTTTTATCTTAGAGGTAACAAATCTTAATAACCCGATTACGCATCGGCCACACAGAATTACACACTGCTTTATATTCAATCAAAAACAACCACCACAGTGTGAAATATGTCAAACACGCTGCCCTGTTTTACACTTCCTCATAGAATGTGCAGCTTTTACTCTCATCAAAAAATGCCTCTTTTAATGTATGCAATCTTTAAAAAATGGGACTCTTTAGCCTTGGCCAGCAACTCATCTAGGACAAGGAAAAGTCTTATAAAACCACGGTTGCCTGGCGACTCTACCTTATTATTTCAAGGAAAGGCTAAGGGAGTAAACCCCGAAAACAAATCCGGAGCTGGAGTCCCTAAGGTGGGTGGTGCTGAATCTCAGTACTTCCTAGCAACTACTGCGGCACCGTCGTTGCCAAATCGCATTGGTTCCTACCTTTCCTTTGAACCACAATGGCTGTGTGGAGAGGGGGGATCTGCTGCTTGGGCGACAGCTCATCCTACAGAAAACTGTACGACCTGGCGCCTCCTCGTTAAACAAGGAACGAAAAGGAGTGAAAAAGAGAGGAAAGAAGCCGCCAAGGAAAAGAGAGCCAAAAGGAAGGAGAGACAACAGCAACTCCAGCAAGCATCACCGTTTGTTTGCAGTCACTGCACCAGAGATTGTCATTCAAAAATTGGTCTGTTCAGCCACTCACGCAGTTGCAGAAAAAAATTGAACACTACGCCATCGTCTTTAATAGACGGAATAATGAAAGCTCTATTTGAAAATGTCAGCATTTTGAGAGAAATAAAATCATACCAAAAATATAAACGCAAACCTGATTGTAATAAGTAATTGAGAGTTGCCTCCCCTACTTCATGATTACCTTCCATTTGGAGAACTCTCTGGGCAATACTAGACTATATAAACTCTTAATAACTGTACCAATTATTCTAAGTAGAATAAAGCTTTCCAAAGTCTCTTGGTGTTATCGTTTGTCATTGCACTGAGCAATACCAAACAACAGTAACCGTCAAAACGATTCCCGGGCGATTCTAAGATATTGTTAGAACCGTTAACTACAAAAGTGTAAACATCGACGAAGAAGATTATATTTTTTACTAACCTCAAGGCCTAAAATAATCCCAGACGGTATTGAAATCCATCAATTAACCAACCAATTATGATCGCAAAATGCTGTATCTTTTATACTTTATTTTTTTCCCAAAAAAATATATTCCCACGAGCAGTAAAAATGGTAATGATGAAACCTCACACTACATTTCCAATTTTGTGTAAATAGTGTCCCTTGGTCGTACAATAAAAATCCATTAATATGGAAATAATTAGAATTGACTGGGGGTTCAGAAAGAGACACTTGACCGTTGTCAATGCCCTATATATATATATATATTTTGACAAGCTTAATTTCGCTAGGATGGTCAGCTGTGTACTGTGGCCGAGGCGATAAAAGTGTTTCACTAGTGTTTCACTGTGTCTGCTGAAGTCCCGGTTTCGATTTCTGTCGGAGGGAAATCGTTAGTATATACCGCTGATGAGACTTAATAAAGTCGAAACAGTCTGTACGGTATTCTACACATCGAGCCATCCTTTGCTGGGATTACACTTGTCAAGTTCATTTTCTATAAGAAATAGTATCGAATTTTATGCGATACATGCGTTGTAAGTGCCTTCAAGTAAAAATTTAATATATATATATATATATTAAAATAAGTGTAATTTGGCAGCATTTTTTTCTTTTATACAAGTTGTGTTAAACTATACAGACAATTCCTGTCGGACAAGTTTTTCGTTGATCCGTTCCAAATTTCGGACTATCTTTCTGGTGTCGGGGTGTAACTGGTATAACAGTCCCCCAAAGGTTTCAAAACGAGCGGTTTCGGCAATACAATTTGACATCATCAGGTAGGGATTGATGGTATGATTTCGTGTCTCGTTTTTAACGAGAACGAATAGTAGCAAGGAATTAGAAGTGGGAGGTAATAACCATTGGTAGTAGGAGGTTGTAGGAATGGTGGTGATTCGAGCGAGCTCTGCAGTAGTGATTTTATGTGGGAGGGGGGACTGTTATACCAGTTACACCCCGACACCAGAAAGATGGCCCGAAAATTGGAACGGATCAACAAAAAACTTGTCCGACAGGAATTGTCTGTACAGTTCAACAAAACATATATATATATATATATATATATATATATATATATATATGATGTCCTAAAATAATGTATACACTCTTTTTTGGTATTCTTTTTCTTTCTTATTTACAAGTCAAAATACATAAATTGAATAAGTTATAACGATTCAAATAGTGTATACATTATTTTGGGACACCCTGTATATTCATATATATATATATATATATATATATATATATATGTGTGTGTGTGTGTGTGTGTGTGTATGTGTGTGCGTGTGTGTGTAAAAGGATTTTATAATTGGCTTGAAGCATTGTGTTTATATTGGCTTGGTGGTTGGTTTTGAAGGCTATCACAATGCAAATGTAAAGAAAAATAAGGTAACTATGGTGTTGTTTGTTAACCTGTAATTTGTTTTTTTAATAATATTTGATATTTGGAGATAAAAATCTCATCTACAGTTGATCACCGAAACTGAAGTTTTTGCTACTGGCTGTCCATTTGGTTTGACTTAAACGAATGACTTAAAAATAAAAATGGAAATCCCGGGTTTTGACCGGAAACGGATGTGACACCGGAACGAGAAACGGGTGAGAAGAAAATCTGCCTCTTTTTTGGCTGGGCTCTGGTAAAAGCAGACGTGTCGCTCGGTCCCTCGTATGGATGTGGGACAGCAGTACACAACATGATACTATGCTAGAAGATAGAATAATTTGACCGTACTCTCTCTCTCTCTCTCTCTCTCTCTATATATATATATATATATATATATATATATATATATATATATATATATATATCTTTCCTTCTCTCTAAAAAAGAAATCACAAGCCTAGAAATAAATAAACCCCTCCTTGGGACTATACAACATGCGTGTATGTTGTTTCTGAACTAACGACTATTACTACTACTACCGGCAACTACTATTACAACTTGAGTTGGTCTATGTGACAAACACCGTCCTTGTACCGTTGCCATCGTTATGCTACACTTGGGAAAGGTTGGCCTCCCATTGGGATGTAATAGTTTGTAAGCTTGTCTCGCATATCTATTATTATTGAATGGCAAGTTCTATCTTCGCTGGATGCTCCATACTTGAGACTGTGTTACACGCTACCCGTGGCAAATGAGTTGGGTAAATACCAACGTACCCTTAGCAAAGTTAAAAATCCAATTATTCTCCCTCTAGCTATGTGTAAAATAATAGGGGGAATTAACTCTTTATTGTGGCTCATTTTTCCCCTTTTCCATCTGCTAAAATAAATAAATCTGAATCAAATTTCTCAAATTCTAATTGGCACAAATTTAATATTGGGCGATTCCAACTCATGAATAGCTTCTTTTTTTTTCTTTGTCTTTTTTACTACTTAAAACGCCCTGTCGTGGTGTACTGGGAAATGGTCATGGGGACATGAGTTCAATCCTGAAGGAGGCTTTGCATTTCACATAGCGCTCTGAGGAAAGGTATGAATCCAACTACGGTTAAATAGTATGAGACAGTGGGTTTTTAGCTTTGGTATGTCAATTAGTCTAGGAGAAAAAAAATCTGAATTCAAACCGGTTAAATTCCGCTTAAAAACTTGACCTTGTGTCATACCTTACTTTCATCTATTGCCTAATTTTATCAGTTCAGACAATAGGCTCATTTTCAAAGGCTAGTCTAACTTTTTGATTCTTCCTGGTGAGAGGTATGACAAGAAAATGAGCATGAAAAGTATGGTACAATGTTACGGCAACCAGCCTGGAAGAAGGAAAACTCTGATCTCAAAGCTGTCAAACTCCGCCAAATAAATTCACCTTGTGTCACATCCCTCTCGTGCAGAGGGGGTAAGGAATAAATATAACGTTATCTCATTTCGGAAAACGCTTTCATTGACTAAAGCTTTCAGTATCGAATCTTCTTGGTCTGAACAAAGGTAAAATGCACTCTTCAGTGTCTGGAGACATCTGAGATGGGAAACGGAGAAAGATCGTAAATAGTCATTGTGTTTATTTGTAAACATTACCCAGAATAGCATGTTCACTCTCCAACCTGTTCAGCCTCTGCTGGAAATGAAAGAGAAGCGATGGAGCAGACAGACATTGCTCTTTATCTTCAGAATGCAAAGGTCAACTCGTTCTATTAGCAGCTCAAGAAGATGATTTGAGTCATTAGTCCAAGCGAAGTATTGATCAATCAATTCTCCGTCACCCCGAAACCAATACACGGATGTCTATGACATTTTCTATAAAAAGTGTCTTTCCGCATGACTGAACAATGTTCTGCGACTTTTTAAAAAAAATGTTATCTCTCTTATTGGATTGACGGAATGGACCCTAAAAAAGCCAGCTTGGCAAGTTGAGCTATCATTAAAATGAATACAGAATTTTCCGTACAGTCAACTAAAATGTTGAAAGTTTATAATAGTTTATATAATTTATAATATAAATTATTATATCATATATATTATATAGAGCCGGTTTAGCTCAGTCGGTAGAGTGTTCGGCTATGAATCACAAGGTTCTTGATTCGATACCGGTCCTCGCCAACTCAGCGAATGAGTAGAACTGGAAAGAAATTAATGGATGGAACGTTATTTTTTTTTCAGAATACAAGGTGTGTCAAAAAGTACAAAAAATCTCGATACTTTTTTGACACACCTTATATATATATATATATATATATATATATATATATATAAACAAGGTTTGTTTAGAATGGCTTTTTGCCGATAATTTTTTTGGAGAATAAGTGCTTAATTGGAGTCGTACCTAATTTTTGAAAATTAATCAATTAATAATGAATTAGGCGGGAATACCTATTAAATGTATGGCTAAACAAATCGAGAAAAATCAATCTCTGTATGTACATTTCGGCCTATTAGGCCTCATCAGCAGAGCTATCGGCAAAAAGCCATTCTAAACAAACCTTGTTTACAACTTATCACACCGTCGTGTAATAAAAGTCACTAGAAGAGGAATGTTAACCTACTCTAAACAAATCATAAAAATCTAAGAAGTTCGTTTGGTGTTGGGGTTATGGGATCGGCCTGTCAGCTTGACGGTCCGGTTTCAAATCACGCACAGGGCGGTCTTCCGATCTATAGCTCTGCTGATGAGGCCTAATAGGCCGAAATGTACATACAGAGATTGATTTTTCTCGATTTGTTTAGCCATACATTTAATAGGTATTCCCGCCTAATTCATTATTAATTGATTAATTTTCAAAAATTAGGTACGACTCCAATTAAGCACTTATTCTCCAAAATATATATATATATATATATATATATATATATATATATATATATATATATATGAAAAAGGTGACTTACCGGTGCAATTGGTCACAATAGTTGATGCAAGTTTCACAATGATAAGACAGCGATATAACAAATATAAAGTGCTTAATACGTGGGTAGAGCAAATTTATTATTATAATGGTACACAGTAGTAACTTACTCTAGTTTTACCATAAGGATCTTCAGGGTTAAATCCACTGAATTTCATTAATCAATATCTTGATTAATTCAGTGGATTTAACCCTGAAGATCCTTATGGTGAAACTTGTGAAGGTTATTACTGTGTACCATAATAATAATAATAATAATAATTATTATTATTATTATTATTATTATTATTATTATATATATATATATATATATATATATATATATATATATATATATATTGTGTGTGTGTGTTGAAAGATCAGAGGAAAATATCGTATTACCAGAAGTTAATATATAGAAAACTAAGCGAAACGTTGTTAGATGTCTCACTTAATTTTCTATATATTAACTTCCCTTTAATTATAATTAAATTACTACCAACATTTTTTCAAAACACACCCCCATTTGGTAATACGATATTTTCCTTTGATCTTTCAACACACAATAGATTATTATAACTTACCAATTAAACCAATATATACATACATACACACACACACACACACACACACACACATATATATATATATATATATATATATATATATATATATAGAGAGAGAGAGAGAGAGAGAGAGAGAGTAACCTACAGACACGTGTTTCGAGGTATCACCTCTCATCAGTGCAGTTATACCGTTTTAGCAGCTACCTCTGGCCGGGTTCGAGACCCGAACGAACTTACGCTCGCCAATCCTCTTACCCATACGGCCACAGTCTGCTGCCAAGTATAGCAGGCTATTTAATCGCTACATTTCTAAGCGGAAATGAACTCACCTAGAGGTCTCAAACTTTATGTAAACAAAGTGAGTCTTTGCTGAACGCCGAATACGGTGAATTTTGCAATTAAATCCCTTCTAAATAAAGTGCTCAACCGAAATTGGGAGCGTATAATAGAGTAAACTACAAACACGTGTTTCGAGGTATCACCTCTCATCAGTGCAGTTATACCGTTTTAGCAGCTACCTCTGGCCGGGTTCGAGACCCGAACGAACTTACGCTCGCACATTCCTCTTACCCATACGGCCACAGTCAGCTGCCAGGTATAGCAGGCTATTTCTAAGCGGAAATGAACTCACCTAGAGGTCTCAAACTTTATGTAAACAAAGTGAGTCTTAGCTGAACGCCGAATACGGTGAATTTTGCAACTAAATCCCTTCTAAATAAAGTGCTCAACCAAAATTGATATATATATATATATATATATATATATATATATATATATATATATATGGTGAGTTTGGTTTATGTTGTGTGGCTACCTTCTTTTCTTTTTTTTTTTTTTCATTTGTATCCTGTCATAGAATAAATTAACAATGCAAATCCCATTAAAGTCAACTTTAATCCGGCTCATTACGAGATCTCAATTCAAATTCTGACAAAGACAACTGTCATGTGATAGTCATTTCTAAACTGTCTCAATAAATTGGCCGAATTAACTTTTATCAGATCTTTAATGATAGCACTCACATAATGCAACTATCTACTTATCTGACTGCATATTTTGATAGCATCACAATGACAGAATTCTAAGCGAAACATTTGCTCTAGAAACATGTCAAAAGTATATCGATCAGTTTTAAGAACTGTTGGAGATGGGGGGCTCTCAGGATATGATGTCTGCAACGAATTTCGAAATTAAAGGCCTTGTTGTATGATAGGTTGAAATATATCATTTCCCCGAACGTTATAAATACTAGCAAAATAAAAAAAACACACCCTCCGGACGATGTAAAAATGAATTTTTGAAAGATATTGCCTGAGGGTGTGGGATTTAAAAATTCATTGTCAGGGAGTTTGTACCCTAAGTAAGTAAGATCATCAAATTCATTAAAGGAGTGTGTTGCATTTTTTTGTAATATAAGGCATGGGGCAAATTGTCACTTCTAAATATAGACTCGTTGACTACCACGTGACCACCGAAGATCCCTATTGTCCAATCACTGGCAGTGCTGCTGCTGCTCTTGGTATATTTATAGAGGCCTGATTCTAATCTTAACTCATTGACATTTGGATTATCTTGGACGTCGGACTTACAAAGAATACTATAACACCGGATTCTTATTGGCTTGCTTACTTATTTACTACATCTGGAACCAAGGATGGCGGCCAGATACTTAACAGAGTGAAAAATAAAACAATTTGAAATGGAAACTTAGTTCTGATAACTTGAATATATATTAAAATAAAACAAACAATATATAAATATATAATACCGGGCATATATTTATTAAAAATGGTTTTAAAAAAACAAAAAAACAATTAGGATTGTCTAATGTTGCATGCTCAAATTTTGAGTGTATTTATTCTATGTTATGACGATTTTGTATCATGTGACGTAAGCAGTGACGTAGTTTTTTTTACAGACAAATAAAGAGCGAATCTCTATTATTAATAGATAAGAACGATTCAAGATGAAAGTGATAAGGATACGTTCTTGCTTGATGAAACTTAATAGAAGTAAAATAATCGGTCAATGCTATTATTATGCAATCCATAGAGACAAGAAAGTGACTAAGTGCTACTAGTTGACCAATTCAATGTTAATGAATTGTAGTTCAATGTAAGGTATGTTCCTGTTGGCTCCTCATAATGTATAGAAACATTGCTCGGGGGCACCACTGTGGTGTAGGATTCTATAAAGTTTGTTTTTGCAAAATATAATTCAAAGTAGTTCAATGTAAGGTATGTTCCGATTGGATGCTTGTTGACCAATTCAATGTTAATGTATACAAACATTTTATGGTAGATCAGTGTAAGGCATTTTTCTATTCTATTAATGTTTAATTGGTCACTCAACTAAGTATTGACCGGGCTCATCATGACTTAACTTCGTTGATCTATGGGAAACTGGTGTTTTAATGTGACTCGACCGTAAGCCAATATATGCATATTGTTCTTTACTAAGCTTTGCTTAGATATGGCCCCCAGGTCTGAGATTGTTTACAGTACCTGCTGTTGCTTAAGCGGACACCCAACCAAGTATTGAACAGTCTAGTGGCTGTTTAATTTGTTGATCTAGCAAGAACCGGTGCTTTCAGCGTAACATGACCGTAAGCCAATATATGCATATTATTATTTACTAAACTTTATTAGATATGACACACAGACCTCAGCGTGTCTGCAATACAATTACAATTTACTATTTAACCCAAAGATGGGACCCTACCACACGAGGACTAAGGGCAATTAAGGTGTACTCCACACTCCCCAGAGCTCGAACATTTTGGACCTCACCACTAGATGCAATTTAACATCATACCCAGGATAATTAGACACTCAGCCACCCCTTCTAGTACATGATAAAAAGGCTGGAGGGTTGCCATAAAAGCAATACGGCCAAGACAATCAAAGACCCTATATGATTGGCCCAATCCTATTGCCTTTATGCTAAGTTCCCGCCCTTTTTAATCCTATATGTACTAGAAGGCGGTAACTGAGTCTTAGACTCCTGTATATGTTTGCATTTAATTTTGGAGCTCTTGGGAGTGTGGTGTACACTTTTATTGCCATTACTCCCAGGTCTACTTTGACCTAGAGTGGTAGTACTTTTTAGGGTCCCATCTATGGTTTAAATAGGAAAAATATTAGTTTTTAAAAAATGTGTTTAAAAACATTTAGCGTAAACATTTTTTTGAATACCCATCAAGCATGAATAACACAAAATTTCGTCGGCATTAAATAACCCAACAAGGGTTGACATGCCGTAAAACCCTACTAATCGATACTTTTTAAGGTAATTTTTACAGTTAAGTTTAGTTCCAAATTCATTATAAATATTAATTTTGCTTTAGACATGTGAAATTAAACGTCGCTGGAAACTGCAGAAATAATCTATAATTTGATAGAAGGTGTTTTTTACTCTTTCTAAGTCTTTACAAAGAGATTCGAATGTAGCACAGCACCAGTTCTTAAAAGCCAAGAAAAACATTTGAGATCATTCTATCTATTTATTCATTTATTTCATTCTTTTTTTTTTTTTTTTTTTTTTTTTTTTTTTTTGTAAAAACGAAGTTGAGAATTTAATTTCAATTCTTTTATGTACGATAAATGCCGACCGATTTCACTGGAAAGAAAAAAACGAACACCTCCGGAAATAACTTCTTGTTGTTGCTATGAAAAGACTTCATAAACGCGGCGATGACGGAGCCAAGTAAAATATTCCCTCAGCATTTATTTGCTTTGGGCTTTTTTGTTTTTCTTGGTTTTTTTTTATTTTATTTTTGTTTGGATTCTTTGTTTAATGGCATATTAACATGAAGAGGGTGCATCGTGGTAATAAATAAACAATACTCTACCATATGTGTAATATGCAGGTGATTTTCATAAAGAATCGTACGAGAAAGATAATTTGACATGATCATGAATAAAATCTTTGAGGTTTTTATGAGTAACCTACGATTCAAATGCACCTGCCCAAGCCAAATAACTGCGGCATAGCCTAGAAAATCCAGCAAAAGGCGTTGACCTTATGTAAACTCAGATTAACTAGGATTCACGTTTTTTAAACAAGATGAAGACATCTCTAAACTGGATGAGAAGTCTCTAAAATTAGTCCAGTTCATATACCTTGGTTATAAAATCTCATCTACAGAATTCCATGTTATTATAAGCATATGAAATGTATGGACAACTATAGACAGATTCGCGTTTTTTAAACAAGATGAAGACATCTCTAAACTGGATGAGAAGCCTCTAAAATTAGTCCAGTTCATATACCTTGGTTATAATATCTCATCTACAGAATTCCATCTTAATATAAGCATATGAAATGTATGGACTACTATAGTCAGATTCACGTTTTTAAACAAGATGAAGACATCTCTAAACTGAATGAGAAGCCTCTAAAATTAGTCCAGTTCATATACCTTGGTTATAATATCTCATCTACAGAATTCTATATTAATATAAACAGATGAAATGTATGGACTACTATAGACAGATTCATATTTTTTAAACAAGATGAAGACATCTCTAAACTGGATGAGAAGCCTCTAAACTTAGTCCAGTTCATATACCTTGGTTATAACATCTCATCTACAGAATTCCATCTTAATATAAGCATATGAAATGTATGGACTACTATAGACAGATTCACGTTTTTTAAACAGGATGAGGACATCTCTAAACTGAATGAGAAGTCTCTAAAATTAGTCCAGTTCATATACCTTGGTTATAACATCTCATCTACAGAATTCCATGTTATTATAAGCATATGAAATGTATGGACAACTATAGACAGATTCACGTTTTTTAAACAAGATGAAGACATCTCTAAACTGAATGAGAAGTCTCTAAAATTAGTCCAGTTCATATACCTTGGTTATAATATCTCATCTACAGAATTCCATGTTATTATAAGCATATGAAATGTATGGACAACTATAGACAGATTCACGTTTTTTAAACAAGATGAAGACATTTCTAAACTGAATGAGAAGTCTCTAAAATTAGTCCAGTTCATATACCTTGGTTATAATATCTCATCTACAGAATTCCATATTAATATAAGCATATGAAATGTATGGACTACTATAGACAGATTCACGATTTTTAAACAAGATGAAGACATCTCTAAACTGAATGAGAAGCCTCTAAAATTAATCCAGTTCATATACCTTGGTTATAATATCTCATCTACAGAATTCCATATTAATATAAGCAGATAAAATGTATGGACTACTATAGTCAGATTCACGTTTTTTAAACAAGATGAAGACATCTCTAAACTGGATAAGAAGCCTCTAAAATTAGTGCAGTTCATATACCTTGGTTATAATATCTCATCTACAGAATTCCATGTTAATATAAGCATATGAAATGTATGGACTACTATAGACAGATTATTGATCATATCGAAATATGATCTCTGATAAAATAAAGCGAGAATCCTTCCAAGCTGATCCAGGGCTGCAATACTTGTTCTTTACCGGAACGTTTTATAAAAGGCTTGATGGGAACTATACAGGGATGCTGTGTGCTGTCGAATTCTGCCCTAGCGTCTGATCCAGAAGAATACACCGACTGCACCTCTGCAGAGGGATAAAATCCCCTACATGAAACCTCCTGCTGACAGTGGGTGGCGACCTGTGATGCTTAAGGATGGAACCCTAGTGGCTAAGCAGTCCATGACATGTAACACTCTACTTTGCCCGTTACTTAAGCAAGAAGGGTAGTTGGAGAAGCCACCTCCGATCAATCGGATGGACAAGTGAAGCCCTAGCACCTTTTAATCATATATGATAAAAAAGATGTAAAACAAAAGTTATCTTTCCATGTTATATTCATGGATGAGCGGCGTAAGATGCACAAAAAAAAAAACAAATTCAACCAACATATTTATTTTCGCGTTCAATACGTTTTAACAAACAAATTCAAGTACCGTCGGTGGGACTGATAAAATGCCTTCGCGGGCCGGATCCGTAGTTTGGTGGCCCCTGATCTAGAGGGAACCGGTGATTTCAGTATGACTTGACCGATTTGTGATTCTGTGGATGGCGAGGTTCTTCTGTAGCTAAAATTGT
>CM042148.1:24389308-24414441 GCA_023376005.1 Doryteuthis pealeii
GCGACCCGAGTTCAAATCCTGGACGTTCTGTTTTCATTTCGACATAGTGCTACTAGCCTTGGAAAAGATACGATATCAAACTATCCTCCCTCCAGCTATGGGTAAATAGTAGGGTATGATGGGCTCTTTAACTTTGTTAGGTAACCAGTCTAAGAAAAGGGACCATATGACCTTAAGGCACCCCTTTTGCGATCTCGACTCGTGGGGACACTTTTCTCATTTACATCGTAAAAATCTGGTTGTTTGTTAGGGGTTAGGGTTAGGGGTTAGGGTTAGGGTTAGAGGTTAGGGTTAGGGGTTAGTTTTATAAAATTTTTAAATCTAAAAATTGTCTGTAAACAATTAACCGGATTTTGACTGTGTAAATGGAAAAAATGTCCCCACGAATCGAAGTCGCAAAAGGGGTGCCTTGGGGTCATATGGCACAAAAAAGGAAAGTTCTGGATTCAAAGCTATTAAATTCCGCTCAAGAAATTGACCTTGTGTCACATCCTCTTCTTGCGGAGAGATTGGTAAATATGTATACACATCTTAGTCAAGGGGAAAAGAGAAGTGCTTTAGATATTAAAAAAAGGAAAAAAAAAAAACTAGTGTACAATTTTTTATATTTGTATTTATCCAACCCTTCTGCACGAGCAGGATGTGACACATGATCAATTTTTATGGAGGAGTTTACCAAGTCTGAATTCAGAGTTTTTCCTTCTCCTAAACTGGCTGCCATACAAAGGGTAAAGAGCCTCGTCCGTCCTACTTTTTAGTAGCTAGAGGGAGAACAATTGGAATCATACCTTTGCCAAGGGTATTAGTTCTATGTGAAATGTATCCAGCCTTGTCCAGGATTTGAACTCGAGTCGTCACGTCCATAAAATTTGCCGTCAAAAGAGTGACAAAAACACTACTCATAAAAACACTATTCGGCCGGAAATTCGCCTGGCGCTCGCTCGTTAAAACATAGCGTAGATTAAAGCAGGAGACTGGGACGACATGAGATCAAAATGGCAAAAATATATTCCATAATTCACAATTTCAATATTACAAATGAAACAAACATGAAACTTGTTCATAATTTTACCTTTTTGTTTCATTAATGTAAATTGGGTGAAATCAAATGGGACAAATAAGAAATCTCCGATTAAGCGACACCAGATGATCAGGATCTACATTTTTACATTGCATCTTGAACAATTTGGACGGTCTCATTTTTAACCAGAGGGTTGATAACGGACAGAAGATTTCAATGTTCCTTGTTCGCTACCGGCGCTCGCTAACTCAGCGTATGAGTAGCAGAGCAATCTTTTCCTATAATATCATGTTACTCAACTAGGAAATAACCGAATCTTTTGATATATCCACATAAAATTGTTTGTTTTTGGAGGTCACTTTTTTATTTCTTTGTTGAAAGAGTGATTAAATGGCAATCACCTTAGATATGAAGTACGTTCTATACAGAAAATAGATTTATGACAGAAGACTCTTATTTGCCACTAAGCAAAATCAAGTTCTCCTAACAACTTTTGAGGGGGTATTGACCCACACTGATGCTTAATGTTTGTCTAAACGAATTTTACTATGGTAACAAAAAGGGGAAACTGTTGGGTGGGATCTTCATAATTCTTTGTCGGAATTAGAAAAAACAAAAAACAAAATTGATTTTGATTCTGGTTAAAAAAAACGTTATGGGCGTGTTTTTTCTTTAAGAATTCTTTAGGAAATTTAAATATCTTTTTTTTTCTTAAAGAGCGTTATAAGTTATTTTCCTTACAACTGGTAATATTTTTCAAAAAACTGTTTTCTCTGTTTCATAATATATAGGCTCTGATGATGATCTTATACAGATTGAAATATTGAAATTTAAGCCAATATAAACAACATTGATTAATAACATCTGAGTGTTTTTTCAAATTTCTTCTCTAAATATATATAATATATATATATATATATATAATATATATATATATATATATATATGGGAGAATATGTGCTTAATTGAAGTCGAACCTAATTTTTTGAAAGTTAATTCATTAATAATTAATTAGGCGTGATTTAACTATTTAAATGTAAGCCTTACATTTAAATAGTTAAATCACACCTAATTAATTATTAATGAATTAACTTTCAAAAAATTAGGTTCGACTTCAATTAAGCACATATTCTCCCAAATATTGTCGGCTGAAAATAGCCATATGTTTGTTTACTTCTCATATATATATATATATATATATATATATAATATATATATATATAGTATTATTGTGTGTACAGAAGTAACCTACTCGAGTTTCACCATAACGATCATCAGGGTTAAATTCCTTATGGTGAAACTTGAGTAGATTATTTCTGTACACACTATAATACAAAATCCGCTCTATTTACGTATTGAGCACTTTATATTTGTTATAACGCTCTTATCTATGTAAACACATATACCAACCAAATATTGAGACCAATCCAATATTTTTATCGGTAAGTCATTCCCTTTACAGACACACACAGACACACACACACACACACATATGTATATATATATATATATATATATATATATATATATATATATATATATATATATATAAGAGATTTTATCCAAAACTTGGTAGTAAGGGATGATTCTATATGTGATTTCTAAGATCCACTGTACTAATATTGATGATCCAGTATGTATAAATACAGTGAATCATTAAATCATTAAAGAGAGCTCAATGTAAAATAACCTTTTAGATTATATATAGAGCAATATTTATCAATAAAGGAAGGAAGAACTCAATACAGTAATCCCATAATAAATTTATTTCGACGAAAATTGGGGCCCATATAAATCTAAGTTGATTTAAACCGCCCCCCCAAATTTTCGTCTCATCAGATGGTCTCAATTCACTTATCGTAAGTGAATTGAGACCCATCTGATGAGACGAAAATTTGGGGAGCCGGTTTAAATCAACTTAGATTTATATGGCCCCAATTTTCGTCGAAATAAATTTATTATGGGATTACTGTATTGAGTTCTTCCTTCCTTTATATATATATATATATATATATATATATATATATATATATATATTAATAAGTCATCCGCAGACACGTGATTTGGCGTTTCACGTCTCTTCAGTGTGGCTAGGCACAACAACTATCATTGGCTAGGGTCAAACTCCGGCTGACTGTTTGCCAGCCTGATATCTTATCCCCTCGGCAACTGACAGCTGCTGTGGCGAGGCTGGTGTTTTAAACAATTAAATACATAGGTTTATTTATGTATTTGACGGTCACAGAGAGATCAAGTTTGCGGGCAAACGATCATTACATATTCAAAAAAATGACAAAGAAAGATTTAGGTTGAAAGTATCATAGACTATATCTGAAAACCAAGAGGAATTATCTCTCAGTTCTCATCTTCAGATGCAAAATGAGGATTTTTTTTTTATTATTATTCTTGAATCGGGTTGAAACCAGATGTTTCTTATTACGGATCATGTGTGGCAATTCCTAATGAAATTTAACAGCCGTTCATAAACTTTTAAATTCTTAACCGAGCACGTTATCCCCTACAAATGTATCAGGTCATTTTGACGCACCCTGTAGTATATGTAGTATTTGAAGATGTTTCATTTCTTTTGATTAAGTTTCGAAATTCTTCAATAGGATAATACTAGGGACTGGCAAACTGAGCCTAAAATGCGTTTTTGACAAAATGACTTTAACCCCCCCCCTACAGAAAATAATTTACCAAAAATCAGGAAATTATCGGATTTTAATGAAATTTTCAGTGTTTATGTATCAATGAATGATCTTTATAATGCATTATTTATTTTATTTCAAAACTTTCTCATTTTTTTCAGGTCACTTAATTTTAACCCCCCTTATGTTGGGGGCGTAAAATGTTTTTCAAGTTGGTCATATATTGTACTAATTACAGTATAAATAAAGAGATAAAAGACCGAAGTTATGAATAGAAACAAAAAAAAAATTACGGTTGCGCCTCTATGAGAAAATAAGTACCAAAAATCGAAAAATAAAATGTAAAAAAATAATAAATAATTAATTTTTTGGAGATTTCTTTTTTACTCATTTCGATAATTATTTAATTGGCTATTATTTTATAAAAGAAAAAATTATACATCGATGTTTTTTCTGCTTAAAAAGGGGAGGAGGTACATTTTAAATAGAGTTTTTCTTCAAAACTTATTACTTTTGGCACCTAAAATAAGGTTTGGATTAAGTAGATATTTATTTTTAAAATCTAAAAATATAACATTTTAAACTTAACATCGGGATTTTCATATTTTAAATGAATTTTATATATCAATTTTTCATAGCAAAAATACTAAATTAAAGTTTTGAAATAAAATAACTGATGCATTATAAAATTTATTAATTGTTAAATCAATACTGAAAATTTCATTAAAATCGGATAACTACCTGATTTTTGGTAAATTTTTTTGCAATCGCGAATGTTACAGTAAAATTGTAAACAAGCACTTAAAACCATCGAAAAAGAGGCTGAATGGCGGATATCGTCGAAATTGACCAAAACAAATAGTTTTAAATCTTTTTAAAATAAACTGCATATGTAATTATATTTTTCTTTTTTTAATGTTGGTTATTATGCTACTACTTATCGATTTAGACAAAGTTTAACCTTAAATAATAGATTTAATTATTCTTAATTCGCTTATAAAACTCGTAGTATCCGATTTTTTTGCTACTCCCTAGATAATACCAACCTAATATGCGTCGAAGAATTTTAGATAGTGTAAGTAGAAGAGATGGGGAAAATCTTTAGACGATTTGATGAGGCAAATGAAAATGCTATAAATTCCTTCTGCCTGCATGCCAATGCAAATGTTAAGCTCTTTAATCATCCAAAATCTCAGCGGCTTAAACCCGTGATAACGTGTTGCAGAATTTCGGCCATTTTGAAAACATTGTTCACGAATGGTTGTGGATGAAAAGGCACGAAATAATAACATTTTGCTTCTGTCCATAAACCGTGGCGGAAAACTCATTCTCATTAAACGAAATATGATGCATCTATATTAATTTTCTGTGTAGTTTTCTATTTGGTAAGTTGTTGTATACCCCTTTTAAGACATCGGGTACATAAATGGAAACCCAGCTCATGATTCCACCTGGGGGGAGAGTGACTCTCAGATCTGACAACAGAGTCTGTTCACATCTGAAAACTAATTCTCACGCATCTGTAATGGCGCGCTGTACCGGAAGGTCAGGCGGGAATATCACCGTTGCCACTAATCGGCCCGGTAACTTTCCTCTAAAATCACGTTATTCTGGTTCTAACGAAATTTATTCAAATATTCTACTAAAGGTACGCACATAAATCAAAAGCTACTCATGAATTATGTAAGAAGTTTAAGATTGCAAAATGGCGTAATGGTTATCGGGAAAGGCATTAATTCATGTATTCTCGTATCCAGGTATGGAAAAATAGAAGAACTAACTCTGTGTGTTTCATATAGTACCTAGATAAAGAGAGTGGAATCGTCTATTTTTTTCTATAGGTAATAACTGAAGAAACTTCGGCGGAGAGAAATAAATCTTCTATACCCTTTTCTTACTTCTTACTTCTGGTCGTATTTTCTTCTGGCCGGCTTTGCTATTTCTTCATCTATCTTGGTCTGGTCTCTTCTAAGGTCTGGACTTTCTTGGGGACTTCGGATCTGTTTTCTGTTAGGGATTTCTCCTTATCAGAAGCCCTGTGTCATTGTTAGTTTTTAGGTAATAAACACAAGACTTCGATTTACTTTGATGTTACTTTATTTTCAATATCCAACCCAGACATCTGCGCAGGTGAGACTTACATCCTACGAGCTCGGCTCCTACTTTCTAACTGACTGAGACTTACTTACTATCTAAACCGGAAGAGAGGGTCCTCTCTACCGGTTCTCACGGTATCCACCGGAAGGTTAGGAGTGATGTCAAGCCTTGTCACTCATCCTTCAAGGCCGTGGGCTGTAGCTTATAACGGCCATTTTGATTTCTACACTATTACCATGAATATTAGGTATCTAATAATTATGTAACATAAAGAGATCTTGATAGTCTTACTATATTGACAAGCGTGCTTTTTATTGTGACTTTTTTATGGTTACTTGGTCAGTTTTTATTTTTTTTTAATTTGATTATTAAATGTGGGCTTATTGTATTTGCCTTTTTGTTGATGTGGAAAAATAATTAAGGTAGGTATTTTTTTTTCTCTGCCTTATAACCGTTCTAAACAACGTTCTGGCCAAAAAGGCACTTTTGAAGACCCTCAACAATGGGGGTCAAAGTGACAAAAAAGAAAAAGAACAAATAGGGAAAAAAAATTACGACACCAAGCGGAGGCTCACCTTAGGTGTGGATTTCACCCTCCACGCTATCGGTTAACGGCGAAAATTTGGTTCAGCTGCCGACACAAAACCCCATCTTGTAAAAGAGGTGTTGTTATGTAGGACATATTGCTGCCAATATTATAAAACGTTTTCGCCCCTAACTAAGACCACTCTGGAAATGAAAGAATATATTTTCAAGGTGGCGTACCCCAAGCATCAAATGACCACGGTAGCATTATAGGAACATATGACCATTATGCACCCCTTTTTTATTTCGATTCAGAAGGACATGTTTTTCATTTACACCGTCAATATCCGGTTGTTTGTTAGAGGTTAGGGTTAGGGGTTAGGATTAGGGGTTAGTTTTATGATTTAAAACCAAAACTCTAAAACTCGTCTGTTAACAAACAACCGGGTATTGACGGTGTAAATGAAAAACATGTCCTTCTGAATCGAGATCAAAAAGGGGTGCCTAAAGGTCATATGGTCCGCATTATACGAGGTACCTGGTTTGACGAAAATTTAGTCGCATACATGCTCCAGTGTGGATACACTGTAGGCGCCTTTCATGACAGTAAGCGGGGAAATGGGGTTTCGACCTCATGATAAATAGTTAGACCTTCCACTATATTCCCAACTGGTAGGACCTGGACCGACATAGGCTACTTATTATAGTGACAGGTAGAAAGTCCTCGCTGGAGTTGTGGATAGATTTGCCACTTATCCGAAAGAAGGACCCTCTTAAAACGTCCCCCCCCCACCTTCGATGGTGAACAAAAAAAAGGAGGCTCCCTTTGTCTCACTTTCTGTGGGTACAAAGGTTTCCGTTCCTTTTGGGTAAACAAAATCAACACCTATTCCTCTGGGATTCCTCCGTTGATGATAACAAAAATGTCTGGGGGGGGAGTGGCTGTGAGTAGAAAAAAGCGAGGGGGGAGGTCCAATCTACGGGACCTCAGAATGTGGAGTACCCCCTTAATTGCCATTACTCCCTGGTCGATTCTGAGCCGGAGTGGTAGTACCTGTTAGGGTACCATTTATAGGCTAAACAGATCAAAAACGAGTTTTTAAAATGTGTTTAAGAAAGATGAGTTTTAAAAAAAAGTGAGTACCCAACAAGAATTAAAATAAAAACATCTTCCGAATAAAATAACCAAAGGTTAATATTCCGTAAAATCCAACTAACCAACAAAAAAAAAAAGACTTATATATATATTTACCAACTCCTCCGCACGAGCAGGATGCGACACAAGGTCAATGTATTAAGCGGAGTTTAACAGGTTTGAATTTAGAGTTTTCCTTCTCCTAAACCGGTTGCCTAACCAAGGTTAAAAAGCCCAGTCTTCCCTACAATTTAGCCATAGCTGGAGGGAGAGTAGGATTCATACTTTTCCCAAGGGTATTAGCGCTAAGTGAAAATGCAATTTCCACTTCCAGGATTTGAACTCGGGGCGACGAGTCCATTTCCCATGACTTTACAAAGCTTATACAATAATTTCAAAAAATATATATTTACCAACCCCTCCGCATGAGCAGGATGTGACACAAGGTCAATGTATTAAGCGAAGTTTAACAGGTTTGAATTTAGAGTTTTCCTTCTCCTAGACCGGTTGCCTAACCAAGGTTAAAGAGCCCAGTCTGCCCTACTATGTATCCATAGCTGGAGGGAGAGTATGATTCATACATATCCCAAGTGTATTAGCGCTAAGTGAAATGCAATTAGCACACTAAGGATTTGAACTCGCGGCGACGAGTCCATTTCCCATGACTTTAACCATTAGACCACGCGCTTCCAATAGTTTCGAACATAGTTTCAAATATGGTTTTCTTTAAATCATATCCTCGCAGGATTTTTTTATTCTTATCTCAATGACATTTGATAGTAAAACACTAAAGACAGCATTTTATTTAAGGTGACTAATAAAGTTGCTTCAAAGAACAACTCGATTCGAGTGTTAGTAGACACAACTGGTTTATCCTCGGTAATGTTCTTTATGCAGCACAGCACGTAAAAGATTTTCATTTTGCTTAGGCTGATCATTGTAGTAAGCGATGAAGTAGAAAGCAACAATAGTCTGTAAACGTATGAATATCACCGAAACCACAACAAGAATTTCAAAAGATCTCCATTTTTGTAGTTGTCACTATAGACTACTTAAACAACCGAGAATGGTTTGACAGAATGCGTAATATTGTGGACGTTATTGTTAACGCACACCATGAGAATAAACCAATGTTATGTAGCCATTGCCGGTACATAAACAAGTTCATGTGTGATAGAGAGAGTACTAGAGACACTAGAGAGAGACAGACACATAGACAGAGTCGTGTAACTAACTTGTTTGTTACTTTCTATCTTCTTTCTTTCGGCCATCTGTGATCGTCTAGCCTGTTTCCTTTACTTCTTTCTATCTTATTTATTTCTGCTCGCCTAGATTCTTCTTGTCTTCTTCTAACGAAGGGCTTCTTGTCAAGTCATGCAATTAACTAACAAGACTTTGTTTGTATTTGATCAAAGCTGTATTGTCCATTTTCATTCATCGCGCGGTCTGAGCCAGCCTTTACAGAACACGTCTGTCCTGCGTGCTATTTAGGTTGAAACTAACTTAACTAAGTCTATTACATGACGCACGAGATTCCCGTCTTTGGTGTTAAAGTTCCCAAACGGTCTATTTTTTTTCCACTTGGGCCCTTTAGATTTTCGCTACAGGGCTTGTCAAAAGCCCACGTCACAATAAAATTTATGCAGCAATAAGAGCTTGGTATTCAGCTATCTTGACTGCCTATCTGTATATCTATTTGTTTCTCAGTATGTCCATATCTATATCCTCTTGGGATTTATTTTTCCAAATAGCTTGTCCATGCTGTCAACATTGTAGAACTTTCTTCGAGTGTGGGAGAGGTGTGTGCATTCAATCAGAATATGTTTTAAGCCGATACACAATAAAAATATTCTGATTGAATGCACACACCTCTCCCACACTCGAAGAAAGTTCTACAATGTTGACAGCATGGACAAACTATTTGGAAAAATAGATCCCAAGAGGATATTAAACTTTTTGAAAAGAACCGGCCTTTTATCAAGGATGTAATTTCATAGAACGACAAAAATCACCCACTCACTCTCTTGATGTTAAAATTCTCAACAGAAAACTTCATTACAGCAAATAAACCCCCTATACATTTGTAAATACTTAATTACCAATAGAAGTATTCGGCATAAAATAACCCAAGGGGTGGACATGCCGTAAAACCCAACCAACCAAACCAAACCATATCTATATATCTATCACAGTCAGTTCATTTTTATCTATCTCAGTCTGTTTATTATCTATCTCCCTATATATCTATCTCAGTATGTTTATTATTTATCTCCCTATATATCTGTCTCAGTCTGTTTATTATCTATCTCCATATATATCTATCTCAGTCTTTTTATTATCTATCTTCCTATATATCTATCTCAGTCTATTTATTATCTATCTCCATATATATCTATCTCAGTCTTTTTATCATTTATCTCCCTATATATCTGTTTCAGTCTGTTTATTATCTATCTCCATATATATCTATCTCAGTCTGTTTATTATCTATCTTCCTATATATCTATCTCAGTCTTTTTATTATCTATCTTCCCATATATCTATCTCAGTCTTTTTATTATCTATCTTCCTATATATCTATGTCTTGGCCAGCTCGTCTACCTATAGTATGTGGCGGTGTTTATGCTGATTTAGTCCGTATTTGTCTATCTGGACTGGTGATCTCTGTTCTTCTGGTCTACTCCCTTGGAACCTCTTGGGTCTTCTTCATCCCTGTGATTGTTATTGTTTTTTAGTAACAAACACAAAAATGTGTATATGTTTCAGACGTTTTTATCTTACCAAAGTTAAGCATCATATCTGAGAGAAATAGCCATCTTGAAGAACAGGTTCTCAGAATTGTATATAACAGTAGCAAGTCGTAGTAAAAAGTAAGTAAAGTTGACGGGGCGGCCTAAAGTCGGTATCAGCCAGTCAGCGAAGGAGTCTATCCCCTTTTCAATAGCGCTAGACCAAGGAGATTGATTTTTTAGCATCTGAGATGGAGCGCCACACCGACCATCAGCTCCTTACTTTACCGCACAGATCTCTGTGCTACTCATACGCTGAGTTGGCGAGGACCGGTATCGAACTAGGAACCTTGCGCTTTCTAGCCGAACGCTCTACCGACTGAGCTAACCCGGCCCATAAGTAGTAGTAAAGTAGCCTATTGTCGGTATCATCCAAACAGCGAGAGAGTATATCCCCTCAAATTTGACCCTTTATAGCAAGAGTCTTGATAGAGAAAAATCTTTAATTCACTTAGAGAATAAAGCAATTTCCAGTTCAATTTTCAAATAAATACAAATTCTATGGGGGTCTCTTATTGTGTTTAATGTGTTAAACACACACACACACACACACACACATATATATATATATATTACGAATATAACAAATATATACATAAATTTGGCACAAGGCCTAAAGGGGGAGTCGGTTAAGAGACTGGTCTTCACTATACTATCTTTTTAACTTAACTATTCCCTTTCGTGACCCGATTCATTCAACAATTTCCATTCACCATAAAACCAATTCACACAAAAGTCACCAAAACATCCCATTCACTCTATGACAATCCTACACTTAACCCATATTTACATATTTTGAGGGAAGGGGAAAGATGATACATTTGTACAAATAAAAACACCCCAATGAAAAGATGAATCAAAAAAAAATATATATATAATCTATATAGTGTGTGGGAATATTAGATAACATCATATTTTGTTTGTAACGCTTAGAGCGATCACAAAAAGTATTAAAGTAATTACATAAGCAAAATACTATAAGAAATGGAATGAACACTTACTTAAGTCAGTTAATGTCGGAAAGGCATATGTGTTAAAATTGCCAATCAATATTGATTACACAGACTGTAAGCAAAATTTAAACATAACGAGAAACAAGAAAAAGAATAGATTTATCAATCTCAACATGCGACTACATTATATATACAATGCTTAAAAGTTTTTGATGACAAAAACTCTTTGAATAAAGATATTCTGTAATTAGTTCTCCTTTAGAAGAGTTTTTTTTTTTCTTTTTTTTTTTTTTCTTCGGCGGCATATCATTCGGCACATGCATTAAATTGTAAACGACTACTGGTGAACAAATTAATGAATGGGGAGGAATTCTTTTTCACTGATTTATGCTTCGCGGCCATTGACAAGAAGAAGAAGAAAATTGTCAAAAGAGACGATAGAATTAACATGGAATTACTGACGTCATTAATACGCTGAGTATAAGACCCCGTCGGTGTTTGAATCAAACGAGCAACCGTAAATAGAAATAACTTTAGATGTGTAACATTACATTCTTCGTGTTGGATCAGTGGCGGCGATATTAGATTCAAATGAATCGTTATTTCTTAGACCAGCATCTGGTGGGCTTGTAGATGCTGCTTTTTAGATCATCGCCTATAGCTAGACACAGAATCAGTTGAAATGGCCGATTTCGTCTAGAAATACACACGTGGGAAGAAAAGATCTCAAACGAGAAATTATAGGGAATATCGTTTTATTGTCAGCTATAGTTCCGAGTTAACACAGATATAAGGTAGAGATAGGGTAGCGGATTGTCACTGCAGAAACCCTGACTAGCCTAAATCCTTTGGTTGGCCATCTGACTACTGTCTGAAAATATGTGTTGCTTTTTGTGGGTTTCGTCCTCTTTGTCTTATCAATGCTCATGACTTTTTTTCCTTATTACACACTTTTCCGTATCTAATACTAGAAGCGGCTACCCGGCGTTACCTGGGTAGTGGGGAGTTAAAAAGTTAGTCCCACAGATCAAATTATTGCTGAATCACGAGTTGGATCATTGAAGGATGCCCCATTAAAATCCATATGTAAAAGAATACCTTGCGTTGATCCAGCTATTCTGAAAATAAACATTTATGTCTACTATTCAACATATTAAATGCAAAAAAATATATTCTATGCTGTTATCATTTAAATTCTATTTTTTAATTATCTTCACTAATATAAATCAAATCTTCATTATTTTTGCTCAAAATCCAAGATCTGTTGATAGTGAATGTGTGTGTCTCTCTCTCTCTCTCTCTCTCTCTATATATATATATATATATATATATATATATATATATATATATATGAGGTAGGTAAAAGGATAGTGAACTACCTCATACTGTCGGATTCTACTACATCTATCCTATCTTCATATATATATATATATATATATATATATATATATATTATATATATATAAACGTAAACAAATATAGCTATTTTCAGCCGACAATATTTGGGAGAATATGTGCTTAATTGAAGTCAGACCTAATTTTTTGAAAGTTAATTCATTAATGATTAATTAGGCGGGATTTAACTACTTAAATGTAAGGCTAAACAAATCCAGAAAAATCAATCTCTGAAGGTCGAAATGTACATTCAGAGATTCTCCCATATATATATATATATATATATATATATATATATATATATATATATATATATAATATTCAAAATATTAGATGCAAAAAAGTCTATGCTGTGGTCATTTAAATTTTATTTTCTAATTATCTTCACTAATATAAATCAAACCATTATTTTTCCCAGAAATCAAGATCTAGTGATAGTGAATGTATGTAAATATATATATATATATATATATATATATATTATATATATATATATATATATATATGATATTCAAAATATTAGATGCAAAAGAAAATGCTGTGGTCATTTAAATTTTATTTTTTAATTATCGCCACTAATATAAATCAAACCATCATTTATTTTGCTCAAAAACCAAGATTTGGTGATAGTGAATATATATATATATATATATATATATATATATATATATATATAGTCTTGGCATAATTTCTGCAGTTGGTGTAAGGGGCACATAGTGCAGATCTGATTCATATGGAGCTTGTTTTGTTCAAAAGCCGATTTGAAGCCGGTTTTACTGACATCATTATTTCATCAACCACACTATCAGAATGACATTTTAGAAGATGACATATTAGTACATTCCCTGGATCACGAGCAGTGAATCCAAATATTTCCTGGTTTTTATGGCCCTGAGAAACAAAAGAAATGTCTGAAAACTTTCTCTCTAGAATCACTTTCTTCTGATCCAAGTTGATGAGTGAAACCCCATCCTTTCCAAGCCTAAAAAGCATCGTCTGGTTGACCAAATCCACAACTGAACCAGCCAGATATATATATATATATATATATATATATATATATATATATATTATAATTGTTTTTGTAAACTCATTTGACTTTCTCTCCGACCCAAACAACTACGGGAGTGAATGGGCTCTGATGATGATTTTTGTAAAATCGAAATATTGATCAGTATCAGCTATGATTATATTATAAATTATTTTCTTCTTTAACAGCATTGTGTGATGTTTTCATTCCACCTTTTCTTACTCATATATATATATGTGATGTTTTCATTCCACCTTTTCTTACTTATATATATATATATATATATATATATATATATATATATATATACTTTGTCGTTAATTGTTTTATTTTCATAGTTTCCTCCGGACATACATACACACAAACTGCTCTTTATATATGTATAGATATCATTCACAGTAGAACTTTTATAGATTTCAGATATTCACGGAGTAATGATGTCAGCCAATACTCAGAGACTCTACCGATTTTACGTTCACCTCAAGGCCAAAATCAGGACATGCCTTCAGTTTCAATTTTCTCATAAAAATAATTGACATAAAAGTGTTTAAGGGAAAGATAATTCGTCTAACTCGATTTCTTATTCATTGACAATATCATAATTGAATTACTCCTTTTCAGTATTCACGGTAAAGTGCCTTGATGATACTGACAGTCAAGTATATAATAATCAATATATACGATGACCCATGTGAATGTCGATTTGAATAGAAAGACGTAAGAAAAGAGTTTTTTTTATATGTTTAGCTGATAATGATCATCACCACTGTATGCACCTTTTTATACATTCATCTCTTATAATAAACGCGTGTCACATTTTTTCAACTTTACTCCTAGAAGCCGTATCCCAACAAAACATACCATTTTTAAAAATCTAGCCGACTCTGTGAGCAAATCAAAATCATTCCGGGCCGAATACGGACACGCAATCCTGAAATGTTGAATTTCAAGTTTTAATCACAGCGATTGTCTACCTTTTAAAAGTTCGACGATATTTATTTTATTGCCACTTATTTTAAAAACAAAGGAATACATGTAGGTCTTCACTTTCCGTAAAAATTATTATTTCGATTTCATGGTTGACTTTCGCTAGATTTCCCAATTCATTTTCATTATTCACAAATTTATTTCCAATTCATGAAAATACTTATCGTACAAAATATTCCTCGCAAAAATCACGTAAAAAAACTCCTGACCGAAACACGTGTCAGTTAAATTAAATAAAATAATCCTGTTTTATCCATTCAACACTTTCTTTCCTTTATTTTTCTTTTCACACACAAAAAATAGGATTATCTTATTTTATTTAACTGACACGTGTTTCGGTCAGGAGTTTATCTATGTATACATGTATTCTATCTATTATTATTTTAAATTCAAAATAAAATAACAATAACAATAATAGAAAAAATATAGTAATGTCTAGTACTCAAAGAAATAGCAACCTTCGTCAGAATAAATCCTTATTGTTTTGAATGAAATCGATTGAAATACGGAGAATTTTTTCTATTATTGTTATTTTATTTCAAATTTGTATTGAAAATAATAATAGATAGAATACATGTATACATAGATAAACCCCTGACCGAAACACGTGTCAGTTAGATAAAATAAAATAATCCTATTTTATCCATTCAACACTTTCTTTCCTTTATTTTTTCTGTTCAACATACCGTCGGATTCGCTTCCATTTTCAACTCACACACACACACACACATATATATATATATATATATATATATATATATAAATTTTATTTTTTTTGCTCGTTTTTACAGTTAAAATAGAAGCATTATTCATAATACGATACATTTTTTTTTTAAGGCAAAATAATGCAGATTCATGTTGAAAAACATATTTATTGAAGTATTCTTAATTTTCGGACAATATCCATCTTCAGAGAATTTATTATAGAGTTGAAAATGTTCCATCTGTGTTTTTTTTTTATTTTTTTTTTTATGGAACATTTTCAACTCTATAATAAATTCTCTGAAGATGGATATTGTCCGAAAATTAAGAATACTTCAATAAATATGTTTTTCAACATGAATCTGCATTATTTTACCTTCAAAAAAGAATATATATATATATATATATATATATATATATATATATATAAGGATATCTACTGAGTCAGACGAACCTACTATTAGTTCGCATAAAGCTCTTCAGGGCTAAAATCTGAGTCAGATTTTAGCCTGAAGAGCTTTATGCGAAACTAATAGTAGGTTCGTCTGACTCAGTAGATATCCTTATTACTTGGCTCTACTTAGGTATCGAGCACTTTTTACAAATTAGCTTCTCCTAGCGGTTATATGAATATATATATATCTTATATACATATATATGCATATAAATTGTTTTTTCTTTTGGCCAAATACTATACCAATAGATTATTTTTTGTTGGTACGAATATCTTGGTCTTTTCTTTTTTTCAAAAAAAATTTTTTCTTTCTGGTTGATGTTTGGTAGTATATTTTTACAATCAAACTCTCTGCCGGGTTTTTTCTCTCCGCAAGGATCTACCAACACGCTTGGTATATTATATATATATATATATATATATATATATATATATATATATATATATATGCGCACACCAAATATCTGCTCTTCCATATGCCAACCTAACAGTGTGAATTATTGAGCAATGTCATTGATCAGTTCTTTACTGACAACAGCGATAAACTCGAGTGTCTGGTCAATACAGCGCTTGTCAAAACGCCGACAAAGGAGAATTAATGACAAGGGAAAAAAAGACTCATCTCTGTACAAGTCTTACGACGCCTAGATGAGACACAGATAGAACAGAAAAGATAAGTATTAGAATCATTAATCTAAAATATACAGATGTTTTTGCACCGAATTTCTTCTCATTCCTAAAGTAGCGAAGTATTCTCTTCTGTCACTGGCTAAATTCAATTTCTTTTTCTATATCCCACTGATTATTTTTTTTATGTATTTACTAACACCTCGAACAAGCAGAATGTCACACAAAGTCCAAAGTCCAAAGTCAATTTTTAAGCGGAGTTTAACAAGTTTGAATTTAGAGTTTTCCTAGACCGGTTGCCATACCAAGTAAAAAGAGCACAGTCTGACTTACTATTTACCCATAGCTATAGGGTGAATAGTTGGATCCATACCTTTCCCAAGGGTATTAGCGCTATGTGAAATGAAAACCACCTCGTGTCCATCTCCTACGACGATGACCTTTACACATGGGCGTCTTCTTAATTGTTTATTTTCATTGTAGGAAGCGCGTGGTTGTAATGGTTAAAGTCATAGGAAATAGACTCGTCGCCCCGAGTTCAAATCCTGGACGTGGTAACTGAATTTCGCTTAGCGCTAATACCCTTGGGAAAGGTATGAATTCTACTCTCCTTCCAGCTATGGGTAAATAGTAGGGTAGACTGGGCTCTTTAACCTTGGTTAGGCAACCGGTCTAGGAGAAGGAAAACTCTGAATTCAAACCTGTTAAACTCTGCTTAAGAAATTGACCTTGTGTCACATCCTGCTCGTGCGGAGGAGTTGGTAAATATATATTTTCATTTTCTTAATTTATCTATTTTTGTATGTATGTATTTGACAGTTCTTCTGCCTGAGCAGGATGTGAAACATTGTTAATTTCTTAAGCAGAGTTTATCAGATTTAAATTCAGAGTTTTCCTTCTCCTATACCGGTTGCCATACAATGTTTAAGAGTACAATCTGCCCTACTATTTACCTATACCTGGAGAGAGAATGCATACATCTTTATAATGGTATTAGCGCTCTGCGAAATGCAGACGGACTCTTCCAGGATTAGAACTCGTATCACTGTGTCCATTTCTTACGACAATAACCATCACACACATGCGCCTCCATAATCATTTTTAATATGTATAAAATTACCAACCCCTCCACACGAACAGGATGTGACACAAGGTCAATATCTTAAGCGGATTTTAACAGGTTTGAATTCAAAGTTTCCTTTTTCGTAGACTGGTTGCCATACCAAGGTTAAAGAGCCCAGTGTATCCTACTTATTGCGGGAGAATAGTTGAATGCATACATTTCCCAAGGGTATTAGCGCTATGAGAAATGCAAACAGATTCGTCCAGTATTTGAACTCGGGTCGCTGTGTTCATTTTCTACAATGGTAACCATTACACCACGAACATGCTGACTTTATATATTCTTGATGTCACACTGACACATATATAAGAATTTATTAACTATTCTTAAAATACACAGAGCGAATCTGGATATGTCAGGTCTACCGATGGAATAGATGGAATGTTGCAAAACCCGAAATCTGTAATACTGGTGTAACATCACTAATGACCTCCTTTAGTGCATTTCGGCAATGTTTAACAAGAATATTGAATCTGGAAAGGAGGCAGTCAAATGATATGTCAGGTCTACTAGTGGAATAGATGGAATGTTGCAAAACCCGAAATCTGTAAGCATACTCGTGTAACATCACTGATGACCTTCCTTAGTGCATTTCACCGATGTTTAACAAGACTAATTTAGTTTGAGCATAATATCATAACACTTAGTGTTAAAGAAGTATATTAACAAAACTATCTTTTTTTGTGTTAAAAAAGCAACTGCGTAATGTATTCGTTTTTCTACAAATAAGAGTATTAGCGGATAATTATGAATTTTTGTTTAGTAAATAAGGCTGTCCCAGATAAAACAAAACCCACAAATTTTGTAATAAAACTGTTAATTTTAACTAGGGGGGTTTATGGTTAGGGTTAGGGTTTAGGGATAGGGTTAGGGTTGGGGTTGGGGTTAGGGTTTGGGTTCTGTTTTTTCTGGGTCACCCTATACAGGGTGACTCAGAAAAAAACAGAACCCAAATTATTTATTTATTTTCCCATTAAACTAACTCTAAACCCTAAACCCCAACCCTAACCCTAAACTCCAATCCTAACCCTGAAAAGATCACACTTATTTTCATTATATTCTTATTGGTTTCTATATAGAATCATTCATAAGATTGATTTTAATACGTTGGAGAATAAAACAATATCAGAAATCAATAATACCAAGTAATTATTTATTACTTTTGTTAAATTAACCACACCATAAACCTTTATTTCTTAGTGATATATAAGACACATTGCAGGATTTTAATATCATGCGCTGTTTCAAGGCAAGTCTAACGCAGATTCTCATAGAGACATAGATAATGAATAAGATCTATTCTATGTATTAATGATTTTGACTATAAATTAATTACTCATTGATAAACGTAGGCAATTGCTAAGGGGATTGTGACATAAGCAGTGATGTAGTTTCGGTTACAGATAGACATACATCAAATGGCTGACTTCTGATTTAGGTCGTAAAATTAAAACGGAAAGTTTTTTGGTGGTACCCAATGACAGTTTAACTACAGTCTATGAATTAACATTTTGCGAATTGGGTTACGGTTTTAGTGGATTTAGGTTGTTTTTAATTACGTATTGCTTAAAAAGAATAAACAACAAAAAACCCAAATTACTATACATTTAATTAACCATTGAAATTAATTAACCACTGAAATTAATTATTGAATCTATTATTGAGACAGATGTTTGTGTTAGTATTGCAATGTATAATTTCAATTAAACTTAGTTTTAAAAAATATTTTTCAACATTAAATGTATAGTAGTTTGGATTTTTTTTGTTTTTTTTAAGCAATACGTAATTAAAAACAACCTTAATCCCTTAAAACCGTAACCCAATTCGCAAAATGTTACTTCATAGATTGTAGTTAAACTGTCATTGGGTACCACCCAAAAACTTTCCGTTTTAATTTTCCGACCTAAATCAGAAGTCAGCCCATCAAATCTCCATTATAATAAGATATTAATGAAGTCAAAATGATAAATATGAACCTGTTACATGAATATTGGAAATAAAAAATATAATGTAAAACTATTTTTGGCTGGAAGAAGCAGAAAGATAAAAACAATGCGTCACATAATATAATTGTCTTGAATTTCTTGACGTCAATGCTGTGAATGCTCAGAAAACACAGGCAGACCGACAAGCATTGAATATAAGAAAATATACGTATACTAAAAATGAATGGTTTTTAGTGAACTGACGTTTATATATAAATAGATCATAAACTCCGCCTGTATATTTTATACGACAGTCTCTCTTAAGTTGACAATCGAAATCTGTTCCGCGATTATTCTTCCTTTCCGACTACTTGGAGATCAACTGGCACAAATAGTATTTATATTAAGAGTCTTCTTTATAACATATATTAATTATACTAGTACAAAATAAAAAAACGTCCCCCGGGCGATGTAAAAATATATTTTTGAAACATATTGCCTGAGGGGTGGGAGTAAAAAATTCAATGTCAGCGAGTTTTGTACCCTAAGTAGTAAAATCATCAAATTTTATTAAAGGATTAAAATTAAAACAATTTGAAATGTAAACTTTAAATATGTATTAAAAATAAAACAAACTACATATAGATATATATACCAGTCATGTATTTATTAAAACTGTTTTAAAAAACAATGAGGACTGTCTAATGCTGCATGTTCAAATTTCGAGTGTATTTATTCTATGTTATGACGATTTGGGTAATGCGACGTAAGCAGTGACGTCATTTTTCTTACAGACAAACCGGAAGCGAATCTCCATTATTAATAGATTAGTATTACGAACGTTGGTATTATTAATAGTTTGCATTGATCTGAATTTTTAGTGAGTCTATGAAATTTTGATCGGCCATGGAAACTATTCTTTATTCTTACCGGTTTCCAGCTGGTTGCTAAGAGCAATTGACATTTTCAAAAATGTCAGTCTTTTGTAACTGACAAAATTCCACTTTATCCAGTCTCACTTGTCTTATTTGATAAAACGACGTTCTTTTTATCGTTCTGCAATTTAAAAAATAAGCGCAACTGAAGGTTATTTCCTAATTGAGTAACATGATATTACAGGGTGACCAAGAAAAAACAGAACCTAAATTATTCATTTTACCATTAAACTAACCCTAAACCCCAAACCTAACCCTAACTCTAAACCCTAACCATAACCTCCTAGTGAGTAACATAGTATTACAGGGTGACCAGAAAAAACAAAACCCACAAATTTTGTAATAAAACTGTTAATTTTAGTTTTAATTTTTTTTAAGTTGAAGTCTAACAAGGGTTAGGGTTTAGGGTTAGGGTTAGGGTTAGAGTTGGGATTTAGGGTTAGTTTAATGGGAAAATAAATAATAAATTTGGGTTCTGTTAATTTCTAGTTGAGTAACATGATATTACATGGTGACCAGAAAAAACAGAACTAATTATCTATTTATTTTCCCATTAAACTAACCCTAAACAATAACAGAGAAATTGTAATTTTACATTTTCAATTCTAAGCTTATTTGGGTTCTGTTTTTTTCTGGTCACCATGTAATATCATGCTACTCAACTAGGAAATAACCATCAAAAGAACTTAATAGATAATGAATATTCCCTTACAATAAAAAAAAGATTAGAATTGAAAATGTAAAACGTCTGGTAAAAGACAGATTGGTCGCCCCCAGCTGCGATTCAAGGATGTCTGCAAGAATGATCTCAGGTGCTTTGGCATTGCCCCTTCCAGCTGGTAAGATTTGGCTCAAGATCGCCCTCGATGGCGGCAGAATATCCATAAAAGACTGTACCTGTCAGAAGTCACCCTGACACAACACCATGAAGCTAAGAGGTCAAGAAGAAAGCAGCAGCAACAAAGCATCGGAACATCTTCAGGGACAGCCTTCAAATGCGATATCTGTGGTCGTGAATATTTTTCAAACATCGGACTTTTACAGTCACAGGAGGCGCTGTAACTTCAGGGTCACATAAAAACTTTATTATAGTCTTCCGAGACTGAAATGCCAATGATGAATGATGACAATAAAAAAAAACTTAGAATTGAAAATGTAAAATGACAATTTCTCTGTTATTGTTTAGTTTAAAAAAAAAAATACATCAATTTGCTCTGCCCGGATACTGCATACTCTGCCGAGGACACTTCCAGCAGCGATGGCCGATAGGGTCGGGTTGGCGAGGCGGAGTCATCGAAATCCGGGATGTCGGCGCGACTGGATGATGATGATGATGATGATGATGGAAAGAGTACAAAACAGATTATATTCACATTTGTTAACGCTGATATTTTTTTAGCATCTTATGTCTCAGCCGATGAAGAAGCACGGCTTGTATCTGTGCAGTAAAGTGGGGGTAACTGATTACACCAGCTCTGATGTAATCAACACTTTCCGTCGCGATGAGTTAAGTTAGCATTAAAGAAGTAAGATTTAATTGGTCTCCATGTTTGATTAGAGCTTTTTTATTTATTTATTTGTTGTTTTTTTTTTTTTTTTTTTTTTTGTTTTTTTGCAGAAAAATCAGTTTTATGTTTGATTAGAGCTTTTTATTTATTTTATTTATTTTTTATTTATTTTTTTTTTATTTAGTTTTTTTTATTATTTATTATTATTTTTTTTTTTTTTTTTTTTGCTGAGAAATCAGTTTTGGTAAATGATTCATACCGAGAGGTGACAACAAAGAACATGGCTGTCTGAAAACTTTTTAAATGAAGCATAATTATCATTTAAGTTTGTTTGTTTTTTTGTTTTGTTTTTTTTTTGGGGGGGGCTTTTTGTTTCCTTGTTTTGTTTGGGGTTTTTTGTCTTTTGTTGTTTTTTTGTTGTTGTCTTGGTTTTATTTACCGCATCTTTGTCGTCTTTGTTTTTACATTCTCTACATTGGCGTCTTTCTGTGATCACACAATACAAATGTGCTTAATTCATAAAAACTGAATTGTAGAGATAAATACAGTTGGGTATATCTATCATCAGAGGCGCGTGGTGTAACGGTTAGAGTCGTCAATTTCTTAAGCGGAGTTTAACATGTTTGAATTCAAATTTTTCCTTCTCCTAGACTGGTTACCTATCCAAGACTAAAGAGCCCAGTCTGCCCCGCTAATTTTTCCATAGCTGGAGGGAGAATTGGATTCATACCTTTCCCAAGGGTATTAGCGCTATGTGAAATTCAAACAGCTTCGTCCAGGAATTGAATTCGGGTCGACGAGTCCATTTCCCACGACTCTAACCATTAGACTACGCGCCTCCACACACATATATATATATATATATATATATATATATATATATATAGCTTTTTAAAAATCCTGTTGAATATAGAAAAACAATCCAAGCGAATTTGACCAGAAGATGGTTTTCACCTAATCAAATGGACCTGTCACTTTACCCGTAATTTTCTGCTCTTTTTTTTTTTTTTTTTTTTTTTTTTTGGTGGCTTGTCAAATACCTTAAAGCTTTTTAAAGCTTTCTAAAAACAATTTTCTTCACAAGAAATAATTTTCCTGGGGTCGAAACTAATTGAGAACAATAAAAAAAATAAACAACATAAAAGAAATATTCCTGTTCGTCTTATCACTCTTTGTTCATCTTATGAGTTCGTCCTTGCTTCTCCGGCATAGTCCACTATGTCTTGTTCGTCTCACTTTGATGGTTTGTCTGATGGGAGGCAAGTGGCAATACAGCTGCTTTTTGTGGGGTGCTGCTTCCTAGATTTTATTCAAGACAGCATGCAGCATCATAGCTCCCATCAAGCTTTTTCTCTAAGCGTTTTGTCACAGTCTAAGTGTTACATAATTATTAGATCCCTAATACTTATATAAGGTAGTATAGAAACATAATGGCGATTAGTGCAGCTGATGGCCTTGAGAGTGAGTGACGGCGCTTGACCTCACTCTCACCTTGCCTTCCGGGGATAAATCGTGAGAACCGGAAGGCATAGAAGACCCTGTCTTCCGGTTTAAATATAGTAAGTAAGTCTGTCAGTTAGAAGGTAGGAGCCGAGCTCGTAGGATGTAAATCTCAGATGTCTGGTTTGGGGATTTACAAATAAAGGAAGATCAAAGTAAATCGAAATCTTGTGTTATTACCTACAAAACTAACAATGACACGGGGCTTCTGATAAAGAGAAATCCCCAATAGAAGACCAGACCCGAAATCCCCAAGTCAACTCCAGACGTTAGAAGATTCCAGACCAAGTCAAGATGTTAGAAGATATACCAAAGACGATCAGAATAGCAAAGCCGGCCAGAAGAAAATACGACCAGTATTAAGAAGTAAGAAAGGGTATGCAACATAAGTAGTGCATCCATACAGTAGCACTGACATAGCTACAGCTTAGAAGATTTTTCGCTTTTGATAAAGAGAGAGACAGACAGAGACAGAGATAGACAGATAGAGAGAGAGAGAGAGAGAGAAAAGAGAGAGGGGGAGAAAGAGAGAGAGAGAGAGAGTCTAATCTGAACGATAATATTATAAGAATTGAATGTGTGGTTCTTTGTAATACGTTAGAAGGTTCAGGAAACATTCTAACGTTAGTGAATATATACTAATTAAATCCGAACAAAGAGGTACATATAACAACAAATAACAGACTTTATTTGTCTGAGCACTCGTAACATGAAATATACAAGGAGATAAAAGCAGTAGGACGAAAGTAGGAAGAGTTCTTATACACAATAAAAGTCACTTACTGGTATATGACCCACGTGGTAGGACAAGCTCCCCCCACAACATTAATGGACAGGGAGCACCACGTCTAGTGGTGTCGTTGTGATGCCAAGACCAAGAGAAAGATAGTTGGCTTCCTGGGCTGAGTTTTAAACAGCGTAAAATCAAAGTGGCTAATCTTTATCAATATTCTTGAAATTTTACACTTAATTAGCACACACTCCTTAAATACAAACGGAATTTGTTTTTTTTTTCTTTTTCTGACCTTTGAAAGCAAAAAGAAAAAAGCACTATATCACTAATCAGAAGATGTTCTCAGAATTATTTTCATATATAACATGTGACATTTGAATGCTTAACTGTCCGGGTCTTTTCGTCAAACTTTCAATTTTTGGGAAAAAACAACTTAAAATTACGAGAAATGTAAATAAAACTCAGCACACAGTTTTTGTTTAAAAATATGTAACTAGGTATTCTATTTCTTGTATGTTATTCAATATAGGTTTTAAAATATATTTTAAGTTCAAATTGATGTTATAGATATCCTAAATTAATACTATATGTGTAAAATGCAGTATGAAAATGTTGATATAATCTTGTGGTAAACTTTTTTTTTTTAAAACAAAAACTGCTATCCGTACTCTTATGCTGTAAATAATGGTTACAGCATAGAGATACATTTGAGTGCAGAATCAGAAAGAACATAAGAATGTTTTTATCAAATTTGATCCAGAAAATAAAGAAATGGTAAGGAAAATACTACTGATTTTCTTGTTTTTAATTTGGTCCGTGATTTGACAATATTTTTTTTAACAAATCATTTACACAATTCAAAAAGTTTTACTGGGTCGCACAGAACCATTTTTTATTTCTATTAGAAAGGATTTTCGTTCAAAATAATATTTTCGTTTACAGAGATGTTGTTGATTTGTTATTATGAACAAAGGTGTTTATGTCTGTTTGATGTTTGCATTTGGGACAATAAGACCATGTGGATGAATTTTATTAAATTACCG
>CM042148.1:24417041-24429541 GCA_023376005.1 Doryteuthis pealeii
GAGAATTCTTCTAAATTGTGGCCGTGTAAGTGCTACTGTATGGCTGCACCACTTTGACTAACGAAACGCTTAGAGAGAGAGAAAAAAACTAGACAGGAACTACAGAAGGATGCTGGAAGCAGGGGAATTACAGAAGAATGCTAGAGGCAGAATCCCACAAAAAACAGGTGTATAGCCTCTTACCCCCTATCACTCAAACCGACCGGACCAAGTTACCTTTAAGCACCCAGGGACGACTGGATTCAGAAGGACATGTTTCGCTTTGCACCGTCAATATGCGGTTGTTTGTTACCAGACGATTTTTAGACGCATTTAAAAAAAATTATAAAACTAACTGCTAACCCTAACCCTAAACCCTAACCCTAACCTAACCCTAACGCTAACCCTAACAAACACTTGAACAGAAAATACTAAAATGTCCTCTTATTAAAATGGCCTTAAAACCCAAAGGCTCTTGTTGTCAATGACGAGACTGTTTGCTTAACCGTTTATTTCCACATCCAGACGATTATCCATGAGAGAGAGAGAGAGAGAAGAGAGAGAGAGAGAGAGAGAGAGAGAGAGAGAGAGAGAGAGACAGACAGACAGACAGACAGACGTGATGAGATGGAGATGATGGTTAATTTTGCAATTTCCCTTAAATCAAAGATTTTGGTAGCATCCACGGCATCTTCTTCTTTATCAAAGCTCATACAATAGTACAATAGAGGAAATGTGGCATTGTGGCAAGGTCAGTCAAGAGAAACTGCCATTTGAGCAAACGTAGTCAACCTGTTAAATTCAATAATTTCAGAGTAATAGTGGAAATATGTTTTATATCCAACTTTATAATAATGCTACACATATTAAGCACTGAAAACTACGAATTGACTGTTGTCTTTCATTTTATGATTATTTGAATTATAGGGATCGGCCCCTATATTTTTACGGAATGTGGAATTGACCAAATTAAAATAATTAAGTTTTCTTAAATAACTAGATTTACAATGGTATGTCATGAGTTTAGAATTAAGTAAACAAAAGAGAATCGAATGAATATTAGTTTAGAAATATTTTAGAAACAATAGAAAAAATGGTTTAAATTCATCCGATAATTTACGTCAGCAGAATTCCACATGTACCAAAATCATTCGATATTGCATCATTGCAAATCACCTGATATTTGAGGAATATTTTAGCTTAAGGAACACGTAGACAATGAATAATTAAAATTATAAAAAGGCCCATAGAGCTGGAAAAACTTCAGAGAAGGAGACACAGAGACAGTGAGGAGCTTTTGCTCTTCCTGACTCAACAGAGTTGGAGAGGATGCTCCTAACTCGACAGTGGGAACGTCCGAAAACATCAAATACGACTCAACAGGTCCGTCTATCTTTTCGTCTCCTATTTCTCTCTCTCTCTCTCTCTCTCTCTCTCTCTCAACAACAACAACTTTCAATCACAAGTTCCAATCACAGACAAACTACTAATATGTTGACACAAGCAATCACACTAATATAAACACCATGTCACACACACTATACACAGACACAATCAGACTGCAACACCACTGAAAGAACAATGAAACTATATTAATTGTATTTATGTATATAAAGTTTGTTTCCTTTATCAATGTCTTCTTCTCTGTTTTACCTATGGAAACTACATTTCCGTAGTCCTTATACATATAAATTGTAGGACCCATAACTCGGATCTTCAACTCATCAACTACACAATCTCCAAAAACAAAAAGGGTCTCTACAGAATTCATCACCATTCTGTAAATCAACAACATGATAAATCGTTTACAATTCGAAAGTGTTTAATGAACAGGGACGTTGGTGATATATATACATTTATAAAGGGCAGTTGGTGTGTATGTATGTCCGGAGGAAACTATGAAACAAATAAAGGAAAAAAAAGATTTTTGTTGTTATAAAGCTGATGGATGTTTTTGAATGAGTTGAGTTTGGAAAATGAGTTACCAAACTCAAGTCAATCGAAAACATCCATCATCCTTTTAACAATAAAAACCTTTTTTTTTATTTGTTTCATATTGTCCTGAAGAAGGTTTCTATATAAATTGAAATGTTCAAAATCTTATGTTTGTCTACATTTCTTCACATAATGTCAGATTAATTTCCTCATTTTACTCCATATATATATATATATATATATATATTATATATATATATAATAATATATTATAAAATAATAAATTCGAAGGCAATACAATGCGTAAAAAATAAAGACAAAAATATGTTTTTTGTCTTTATTGTCTTTATTTTTTTACGCATTGTATTGCTTCGAATTTTATTATTTTATAACATACTTAACATGCTTCAAGCAAATTACCATATTTCTTTTATATTATATATATTAATATATATATATATATATATATAATATTATATATATATATATATATGTTTGTGTGTGTGTGTGTGTGTGTATATGTATTATATAATATATCATATATATAATATGTGTGTGTGTGTGTGTGTAGAATAGTGAGAAATTTTGAAAAACACAGGTTTAAATAAAATGAGTGGTAAGTTTATTAGCCGACACTGCAGTGTTTCGATCTGTTTGGTAGATTTTCTTCAGGGCTTTTGTTAATATAAGGTTGATATAAAAAGATTGTAAATATTTATAAATGTCTAGCCACACTGAAGAGACTTGATAAGTCGAAACACGTGTCTGTGGATGACTATATATGCTCCCCATACCCCTGAGGTTGAGCACTTTGGGGGAATTTCGCTGACAACCGCCAACTAAAGCGTAAACGCAACGCTCTTCTATAAAAGGGATAGAGCACTATATGGCGGCCTTTACTTACATACAGATGTGTGTATTAAAACAGTTAAAATCCCTTTCGTATTCTGTGGGTGACTATAGCCTAGCGGGTAAGGTGTCTGACTGAGGCTGAACCGATCGGAATTCAGTCCCGGCTGTAGGTAGCTTACAAATGTCTAGCCACACTGAAGAGACTTGATAAGCCGAAACACGTGTCTGTGGATAATTATATAAATATATATACATATTAAATATCACTGCTTCTTGGTTTTAGTGCAAAAATTATGAAGATTTGATTCACATCCGAAGATATTTGAAAATTAAAATATACATAGAAATAGCATTGAAATCTCTTAAAAATGTCCAGCATTTGTAATCTCAATATACATAGAAATAGCATTGAAATTCTACTTAAAATGTCCAGCATTTTGTAAATCTCAATAACATAGAAATAGCATTGAAATTCTACTTAAAAATGTCAGCATTTGTAAATCTAATATACATAGAAATAGCATTGAAATTCTACTAAAATGTCCAGCATTTGTAAATCTCAATACATAGAAATAGCAATTGAATTCTACTTAAAATGTCCCAGCATTTTAAATCTCATATACATAGAAATAGCATTGAAATTCTACTTAAAAATGTCCAGCATTTGTAAATCTCAATATACATAGAAATAGCATTGAATTCTACTTAAAAATGTCCAGCATTTGTAAATTCCAATATACATAGAATACATTGAAATTCTACTTAAAAATGGCTTCATAGCATCTGTAAATCTCAAATTAAACAGATAATACACCAGGGTTCTACCTCCTACTACTCTACCCAGGTGATGCTTGGTAGCCGCTTCTAGTAAGGGTATGAATCAACAATATATTAAAAGATTAATTCAAAAATGATTAAGAAATAGAACAAATTAATAAAGGATATAATTATAATAAAAAGCAAATAAAAGACAAATAAAATGCTACCATGACTTACGATTTTAATATGTTCTACTTGTAACTCAATTTCCTTATATATCAAATCAATTTTCCCTATTGAAATAAAATTAAATGTCATTAATCTCTCCCCCTAAACACCCCAATGTTTTGTAAAATTGTAAAAATATATATATATTGAGAGAGAGAGAGAGAGAGAGAGAGAGAGAGAGAGAGAGAGAGAGAGAGAGAGAAGGGGTGGGTATTGAAATGGAAATGAATCCGATAGTATGAGAAAAAGTAATAATTAAAACAGACACTTTTAACCTAAAGAGAACTCCAAAAGAACAATCCCCGATGGACAATGAAAGATGGAGCAGAAAGAACTATGATAGAAGAAGAAGAGAATACACGGTCTGTCCTACTATTTACTCATAGCTGGAGGGAGAGTAGGATTCATACCTTTCCCAAGGGTATTAGCGATAAATGAAATGCAACTACCACATCCAGGATTTGAACTATGGCTTTAACCATTAAACTACGCGCTTCCGTTAAAGTAAGCTTATTAATATAAGCTCATCTGAAGGTCGCTTGTATTTTGTAAAGCGCAACACTCGTAAGTAAAACAGTTTTTTTCCTATTCTTAATTATGACGATGGAATATGAACTCTAGATATTCGACCTCTTTGTGACTACTTCGACTATAGTGACTATAAGTGGCATTTTGTTTACTGGTCCTAATGTTATCATTAAACAACACTTATTATACACATGAATTAATAATTATTATATTTAAAAAATGTATTTAAATATATTTAAAATATATTAAAAAATATATTTAAATCTGAACTCTCTTAGATATTTAATCATATATTAATCATATATTAACTCATATAATTATATATCTGAACTCTCTTAGATATTTAATCATCATATATTTAATCATATATTTAAATCTGAACTCTCTATAGATCTTATCAATCATATATATATATTAATATCAGAACTCTCTTAGATATTTAATCATATATTTAATCATATATTAATCATATATTTAATCATGAACTCTCTTAGATATTTAATCATATATTTAATATCTTAATCTAACTCTCTTAGATATTTAATCACATATATTAATCATATATTTAATCATATATTTAAATCTGAACTCTCTTAGATATTTAATCATATATAATTAATCATATATTTAAATCTGAACTCTCTTAGATATTAATCATATATTTAATCATATATATTTAAATCTGAACTCTCTTAGATATTTAATCATATATTTAATCATATATTTAATCATATATTTAAATCTGAATCTCTTAGAATATTTAATCATATATTTAATCATATATTTAATCATATATTTAATCATATATTTAAATCTGAACTCTCTTAGATATTTATCATATATTTAATCATATATTTAATCTGAACTCTCTTAGATATTTAATCATATATTTAATCATATATTAATCATCATATATTTAAATCTGAACTCTCTTAGATATTTAATCATATATTTAATCATATATTTAAATCTGAACTAGATATTTAATCATATATTTAATATATTTAAATCTGAACTCTCTTAGATATTTAATCACATATTTAATCATATATTTAATCATATATTTAAATCTGAACTCTCTTAGATATTTAATCATATATTTAATCATATATTTAAATCTGAACTCTCTTAGATATTTAATATATTTAATCATATATTTAATCATATATTTAAATCTGAACTCTCTTAGATATTTAATCATATATTAATCATATATTTAATCATATATTTAATCATATATTTAAATCATGAACTCTCTTAGATATTTAATCATATATTTAATCATATATTTAATCAATCTATATCATATATTTAAATCTGAACTCTCTTAGATATTTAAATCATATATATTTAATCATATATTTAAATCTGAACTCTCTTAGATTCGACCTCTTTGCAACTACTTCGACTATACACGCAAAGTACTACAACAACACAAATGTGTAGTAGGGAATAATACAGGAAAGTTTCTCGGAAGAAATTAACGACACAAATTGTAGTATTGAAAGTCTGAATCTGTTGTCAGAAACAAAATAGAGAAGAAATGTGCAATATAAATCCAAGTGGCATTTTGTTTACTGGTCGTAATGTTATCATTAAACGACACGTATTTTCAACAAAGCGTTCCATTTCTTTACTCGTGTGTCTGTTTATTATTGTCGTTCATTGTCGAACGTGTGAAGAATACTTTCACACTTCCGGAACAATGTATAGTTGCTATTATTAAAGGGAAAAAAATACCCAGAAGCAAATTGTCTTTCAAATAGGGGAGAAAACATTTCGTACTGAAAAGCACTTCGTTTAGAGTCAAATTGTTTCTCTTTGCCCCATTTCGCTTTCCGCTATTCGACAATCAGGAAACTCGTTCAAAATGTTATTTTTTGTTGTTTTTATCCATTCTCTGACAACATATTTTGTTTTATTCCTCAATTCTTCTACCGCCCTGTCGGCTGGGGCGTTAGAATGCAACGACTACACCTCTGCAGAGGGGTAAGACTCCCCCAATGGAGCCACCTGTTGGCCGTGGGTGGCCACCCGTGATGCTTAAGGATAGAGCCCAGGTGGATGAGCAGTTCATGACATGCAATACTCCACTTTGGCCCTATCTTGGGCTAGACGGGCGGTCGGAGAGGCCCCCCTGATCAATCGGCTGGTCACTTCAAGCCCTAGCATCTATATGATTTTCCCAATCCTATTGTCCTTATGGCAAGCCCTAACCCCTTTTATCATATGGGTGCTAGAAGGCGGTGGCTTCGGGTCTACATGTCCTGGGAATGACGTTAAACTCTATCTGCTGGTGAGGTTCCAGTTTTGGAGGTTTGGGGAATGTGGAGCACCCCTTCATCACCATTGCTCCCTGGTCCACTCTGACCCGGAGTGGTAGTACCTGTTAGGGTCCCATCTATGGGTTAAATAGAAAAATATATTTATAAAAAAAGTGTATTATCCATTAAGAATTGATTTATTTCAAAACTTTATCGGCATTAAATGACCCACTGAGGTTGATATGCCGTAAAACAAAACAAACGAAACCAAAATCAATTCTTCTAAAACTTCCTCAAAATTTTGCCAAATTTCTTTGCATTTTTTATGACAGTTCATTTCTAATTGTTCACAGTAAAACTGCGGTAATCGGTTTCTTTTCTCTATATTAATTTTAAACTCATCAGTTTCTTTATAGAGGGTGGGGCATTCGGATGTTTTTTTCTTTACTACCTCCACCCACACTGAAATTGGATGAGATGGACATTGGGGTGACTCTTTAAACTGAGTGTTGTAACATGTGTTACAAAAGCACACGTTACATTGTTCACAGTAAAACTCTTCAACTTCCTTGTGTTCGTTACACAAATCCGTCCTAATGATTTGTTTAACTTCGTCTTCGCTCCCCAATTCCATTGAATTATGGTTTATTAAATAATTATTGTGATGCCAGTTACAATCATCACAAAAGTATTTATAGCTATCTTTGCATGACATTTTGTTTTTGTTTTTGTTTTGTTCATTTTCTGACAAAATGTTTTGAATAATATTGTTACTTTATTTATTTATTTATTTTATCAATCTTTAAATCTTACGAACTAATCTATTCTCAGTTATATACAAATATTTCTAACCCATGACTGTCACAAAAATGAGTACTACATACAAAAATAAAACTCGAACAGCTACTCGAAAATTATATTGGCAACTGTTAGGAGAGTTATCTCCCCCTAACGATTCAAACCGGATACTCTCTAATAAGAAGGAAGACAAAATACTGACAGTCAGGCAGACTAGGACTGGTCCCATATGTGACTACACGTATGATACATGAAGCTGAACTGTTATCCAAAAACCATACCGTCCCATCTATGGGTTCAATAGAAAAACATGAGTTGATAAACAAAATTTGTTATCCATTAAGAATGAATTTGTTTCAAAACTTTGTCGGCATTAAATGACCCACTGAGGTTGATATGCCGTACCCACCAAAAAAACAAAACAAAAAACAAACAAACAAAAAACAAAAACCATCCGACTGTATTCCCTGTCAGTGAGAATAAATAAAACAAGTATTGTTATTGTTAAAAATATTTCACTGTTTTTATTATCAATTTTGTATATCCTACATTTCGGGATATAACAGCAACATTATCATTTTAGTTTTTTTTACCATTTTTTTACATTATTAACACAGTCGATAAATAGAATTTTAAGACTGCGTAGCAATCGACCTACTATGGATGGAGTACGTCATCATTTGTAGCCAAGCGATGTCCTTATTTCAAACGCTGACATATGGTAATCTTAATATTGAATTTGCATTTCACAGAGCGATCATCATCATCATCATCATCATCATCCTCATCATCGTCCTCATCATGTCAGGCTGACAGCACGGATATCCCTGACTCTCCAACCGTCTCTAACGATCATCGCTCCTGGATCCAGCATCCAAAATTGCACAGAGCTGATTGATAAAGATTTTCTTTTGTCCACAGATGAACTTCCCTTATGGGTTTACCCTTGCTTCTCCAGCAGTGTCTTAGTCGGATGGTTTGTGTAATAGCAGGCAAGTTTTCTTGTAGGGTCTTGCTTCCAGAATTTATTCAAGACAGCACGCAGCATCCATGCATAACTCCGATCTAGCTTTTTCTCTAAGAGATTCGTTAAAGTCCAAGGGTGCAGCCAACTATTCTCTATCCGGCTAAGGGTAAATAGTAGGGCAGACTGGCTCTAACTTTAGTATGGCAACCAGTCTGGGAGAAGGAAAACTCTGAATTCCAACTCTACTTAAAATTGACCTTGTGTCACATTTGACCCCCCACCTCCAACCACCGGGTCGCGACCCCGTACCGGGCCGCGAGCCATTAGGTACCGGGCCGCACAGAACGTTTGAATTTTTAATTTTTTTTATTGGTTATCAGTCTAAATGTTGATATCTTATTTTGAAAAGAGACATCTGTGTCTCTTGACAGGTCTCGGTCACGTGATAGGTCACCAGCCGTTACCCCAAAAGCTTGCAAAAATGAATAAAAAACAAACATCTTAGGCGAGCTTCTTTGGAAAAGCCCAACGAGGAGACACATTTCCAAGAAAACGAAATCTGCATTTAAAAGACAATATCAGGATTCCTACTTAAAATACCTGTTTATCCCTACATGTGATTCTCATACGCCGAGCCCGGCATAAGACCACTGCAGATGATTTATTATTAGATTACGTCATATCGAGATTATAGAGCAAATGTAGGCCGGAGCATATGAAGGCCGGCCCGTGAAACTATTGTCTTAGATGAAACCGGTCCGTGACGCAAAAAAGGTTGGGGACCGCTGATCTAGGGGGTCCTCGTGGCGCACTGGGTAATGTGTGTCATAGTATGCGAATTCGAACTCTAGTCGTGCTATAACGTCCATTTTCCGACCAATATCCTTGGGAAAATATGAACCCCTTATCCCTCCAGTTCTGGGTTAAATAATGCAACTACTATTCCTCTACAAGGATGCTTTTGGAATTAAACAACCACGTAGCTCGATATGCTATTAAGAAAAGAAGCGAAACGGAAACCAATATTACTCTTTATATAGTCTATTTTGATGTGATTCACGCGAGAACCTCCCTCTATAGTCCTAAGGTAACCTGTCTCAACTATACTTACATTGGAAGTAATTAAGTCTGAAGGAGAAGCAACGAGTGATGCTACAGAAAATATTTTCATTGCCATGGGAAAGTAGCCATCTAGAGAATAGTCAAGAATGATTATAATCCCCACTTACAAGAAAGGAGCCAAAGTTAATTCATAAATCTACCGTGTAAATAGAATTTATCTCTATTCTTAATATTTGCCAGAGTGCCATTTAGCAGAATCAAGAGATCAAACTGAAAGAGTTCAAAACGAGACTCAATATGGATTCAGAACAGACAGAAAGACAATACCTTCCATATCTATTTGGGGTAGATAAAGGAAAAAGCTAAAGACAGAAAAGGGTAAGATTCGCAGAGTTCCGTCCCGGCCTCCTGCCAGTGGCTGCTGAAAAAAGAAAAAAAAAAAAAAAAAAAAAAAAAAAAAAAAAAAAAAAAAAAAAAAAAAAAAAAAAAAAAAAGAAAAAAAGAAACACCAGCTACGATTGAAGTCCGTAGCCGAAGCGGTGTCACTTGAAAAAAAAACAAAAAACAAAAAAGCAAAAACAAAAACAAAACAACCATCCCGATATGGAGAAAGAGACATCCCCAGCCGGAATAGAACCCAGAAAGTAGAAGCCCCAATGGACAATGGAATAAGAACAAAAAAAGAAGAACAAGAACAAGAACAAGAACAAGAAGAACAAGAACAAGAACAAGAAACAGTATACACCAATATCTCTGACTCCTTTCAATATTTTTATAGAACGAATCATGAATGAGCCCATCAGCTTGCGGCACAAATCTTAACCTAAACAAAAGTCTTATAACCAACCTACGTTGCACCAATGACATTTATTTGACCTCTACTATACTTGAGAACCCAAAATGTCCACCGAGGAACTGGAAAAGTCATGCTTGAAATAGATTATGAAAACAAATGCGTAAAATTATTTTGGGATAACAGTAACATTTATGTGAATGACATTATTGTTGAAAAGGTCAACAAGTTCAGAGTTTAAGGTTTATTTTACTGTTGTGTAAAGTAAAGTCGTCGGGGTGGCCTAAAGTCGGTATCAGCCTATCAGCGAGGGGGTCTATCCCCATTTCACTAGCGCTAGACCAAGGAGACTGTTTTTGCGTCTGAGGTAGAGCGCCACACCTACCATCAGCTCCTTACTTTACCGCACATATCCCTGCGCTACTCATAAGCTGAGTTGGCGAGGGCCGGTTTCGAACTAGGAACCTTGTGGTTTCTAGCCGAACGCTCTACCGACTGAGCTAACCAGGCCCCTAGGGCGTCTTGTTCTTTCATCGTGTGTCTGTGTTCTTCGTATCTGGGTTGGAGTTCCTCTTTTTGCCTGGGCGAGTCTCTCCTTGGGGGATTTGAACTCAGATCGTCGGGTCAATTTTCTACGGTGATAATCATTACACCACAAGTACTTTACAGAATGTATGTCATTTTCTTCTCGGCAAATTGCAGTCAAATCTTTTTCTTATAATTAGATTAGAAAGGAGAGTTTTAGCAATTTTCTATCAAATTATTTTGTTTTGTTTTGTTTTAAACATTTGATTTCGATCTTAGTTGAACATCAATCTGCACCACAAACGGAAAGAGAAACATGAAAGTTGTCACCGTTATTAACTAGAGACACGCAAATAATATGCGATGATTATTGAGTCTATTATTGTTAAGATCTTTTATTTTCAGTTTCACATAAAAAAGAAATCAATTAATAGAAAATATCTATTCTGTTGGTGACCGTAACGTATATTTTGAAAGTTAAAAAAAAAAAACTTTCAAAATATACGATAAGGTCAATAACAGAACTTAAATAATAATAATAAATAATAATAATAATAATAATAATAATAATAATAATAGTTTCTGTCACTCAGACTCCAGTGAACTACCGACTAAGGCAGGTGGGAAAAACTCAAATGGAGTAACATATCTAGATCTTGCCAGGGAACTGAAAAAGATATGGAATATGAAAGTCCAAGTGATACCAATTGTAGTTGGTGCACTTGGAATGGTCCCAAAAAGCTTGGGAAAAAGACTGGAAAATCTGGAAATCAGAGGAAGAATTGAGACCACCCAGAACACTGCACTGCTGCAATCTGCCAGAATACTCAGAAGAGTCCGGCAGATCTGAGGAGACTTGTTGTCACTCAGACTCCAGTGAAATACCATCAGCTAACGCTGATGTGAAGAACTAAAAAAGTGACAATAATAATAATAATAATAATAATAATATGGAAACTTCAAACGACAAATTAGAGAGGTTGCACACGAAAAGACTTGGACGTGGTTAAGAAAAGGAAACCTTAAAAGAGAAACTGAATCACTAATAATTGCTGCACAGAATAATGCCATAAGAACAAACTATATCAAAGCAAAAATTGATAAGACCCAACAAAATAGTAAATGTAGATTATGCGGTAATAGAGATGAGGCTGTAAACCATGTACTATGCGAATGTAGCAAACTAGCACAAAGGGAGTACAAAACCAGACACGACTGGGTTGGGAAGGTGATCCACTGTGAATTATGCAAAATTTTTTATTTTGACCATTCAACAAAATGGTATATGCATAAACCAGAATCTGTTCTTAAGAACGAAACACATAAAATTCTATGGGACTTTGAAATAAAAACGGATCACCTTATCCCACCAAGAATGCCAGACCTAGTGTTGATAAACAAAAAAGAAAGAACTTGTCAACTGGTGGATTTTTCAGTGCCAGCAGATCACAGGGTGAAGCTGAAGGAAAATGAAAAAATGAACAAATACATGCACCTTGCCAGAGAACGGAAAAAGTTATGGAATATGAAAGTCAAAGTGATACCAATTGTGGTTGGTGCACTTGGAACGGTCCCAAAAGGATTGGAAAGGGGTTTGGAAAGTCTGGAAATCAGAGGAAGGATTGGTACCATCCAGAACACTGCACTGCTGCAATCTGCCAGAATACCCAGAAGAGTCCTGGAGAACTGAGGAGACTTACTGTCACTCAGACTCCAGTGAAAGACCATCAGCTAACGCTGATGTGAAAACTCAAAAGAAGGAACAATAATAATAATAATAATATAAAAAAAATTATGGGTTTACCTTGGC
>CM042148.1:24432041-24582041 GCA_023376005.1 Doryteuthis pealeii
ACCATGAAGCAATCCACAGAGATGCTCATTAAAATTACTTGTGATTACTGTTTCTACTGAGACAATCGAGGACTTTCTGTACGTGATCAAAACGACTGATCATAAAGATCAAACCGTATTAACTATGGAGCTGTTTTATTACGTCAGCTATAATGTTCGTGGTGAATCTATGTACATGAACAATATATATATATATATATATATATATATATATATATATATATATATATATATATATATTTTTTATTTGTGAATAAAAAGACCTTAAATACCAGGGGTATCGTGATGAATCTATGTACATGAAAAAAAATAGCCTTCAAAACCAACCAGCAAACCACACACACACACACACACACACACACACACACATATATATATATATATATATATATATATATATATATAAATCACCGCTAAGCTCGCTCGAACCACTAACATTCCTACAACCTCCTACTACCAATGGTTATTACCTCCCACTTCTAATTCCTTGCTACTACTCGTTCTCGTTAAAAACGAGACACGAAATCATACCATCGTTTCACACCTGACGATGGCAAATTGTATTGCCCAAAGCGCTCGTTGGAAACCTTTGGGGGACTGTTATACCAGTTACACCCCGACACCAGAAAGATGTCCCGTAAATTGGAACGGATCAATGAAAACTTGTCCGACAGGAATTGTCTGTACAGTTTAACGAAACTTGTATATATATATATATATATATATATATATATATAATATTTTTAATTTGTGAATAAAAAGGCCTTAAATACCAGGGGTATCGTGATTATGGACCATTTCCATTCGTGTGTATCCGAGGCCCACCGAGTTTCGTCAGACCACGTTTTTATTTTATTCAGACTGGCAAATAACCAAATTCAGCTTACATTTATACATTTTTCCGCCAACAGGGGCGATATTTGTGTATTCTTTCTTTTGGTTGGTAGAATCTTTTAGATGTCAGGCCGACTTCTTTCTTTAGTTGTAGTGGTGTCTATGCCTGTCTGTTTTGGTCTAGTGTTAATTTTTTTATCAAAATCCTCATCTATAACACCCACTGAGTTGTACTCTTTAGTCTTGACCTAGTTAGATAGTAAAACTCCTCCTGCTATAGGAGGTAATTTTTTTAATATTATATATACTAGCAAATATATGCACCCTTCGGGTGCAAGTATTTAGGTTTTGATGTAATAAAATATTATATAAAATTAGAAACTATATTAGAAAATGATAAATCGAGGGGGTATAATCGAAAAATAGAACAGCTTTAAATCTAACTCTTCCATCATGTTCCATTACTCCCCTCTTTCATTTTCTAAATTTATCTATTTAGTTAGATTATGAAATATTTAATAAAATTACAGTTCTTTCGTCTTGTTTATGGATTTCTTTTAAGATTTATTGAAGAGATTTTTGCTCAGATTCTTTAAGAGAAAACCAAACAATTAGAAATCGATAATACTAAGTATATATTTAGTAAAATCAAATTCTTAATATCAATATGCAAATTAGCCTTCTCGTTCACACTGTAAACCGCTATTTTGTTGAATATATAATATACTTGCATGTTATTAGTATGTAGATCCAACAGTATTAATAAGGTACAACAATTTTATCAATAATTGAGGTTTAAATAAAAAAATAAATTCATGGTGAATGTGATGTCAATAACTAAGGAATTGTGACTTGAGTAGGGATATAGTTTCGGTTACAGACAGACAAACACACAATCTCCATTATAATAAGATATATATATATATATATATATATATATATATATTGTTCATGTACATCTTAATTTAGATCTAGTTTATGTTTACAACTTCCCTTCTCATCTCTACTCTCCCAGAGAGCCCCTATGTTTCGCCTATTTGTAGCTTTCTTATTTCTCACATTTTCATTATATAAATGCATGTATAAATTTTTCCTCTAAATATCTGCATATATATACAATGCATATACGTATATATGTTAGTATATATCTATCTGCATCCAAAAGTATATATATATATATATATATATTGTAATACAGGTACATGTTATCACTTGTACCTATATTACAATAAATGTGCTCTACTAACGTATTGAGCACTTTTTATTTGTTATATCGCTGCCTTACCTTTCTGAATTTTGCATCAACTAACCATTGTGACCATATTCACCGGTTAGTCACCTTTTCCATAATACACACACACACACACACACACATATATATATATATATATATATATATAAAAGGTGTGTCAAAAATATTGAGATTTTTTTAACTTTTCGACTCGCCTTGTATTCTGAAAAAAATTAACGTTCCATTCATTGTTCATCTCTATCCGGGTAAATACAGCTTCAAACTCGCCACTTTTTATGAAAATCCTTGTATTCTGAAACATATTTACGTTCCGTTCATTGTTCCTTTCTATACAGCTTCAATCTCGATACTTTTATGACACACCTTGATATATGATATCATTTTTGAAATTTTAGTTGCTAACAGTACTATATGTTTGAGCAGTCCTAGAGAGAGCTCAACTCCCCAGCCTGTACTCTCTACTGAGACAACGTCGTCTCCGATGGTTGGGTCATGTACGTCGGATGGATGATGGACGAATCCCGAAAGACATCCTGTATGGAGAGCTAACATCTGGTAAAAGACAGATTGGTCGCCCCCTACTGCGATTCAAGAATGTCTGCAAAAATGATCTCAGGTGCTTTGGCATTGTCCCTTCCAGCTGGGAAAATTTGGCTCAGGACCGCCCTCGGTGGCGGCAGAATCTCTATAGAGGCCTGTACATGTCAGAATTCACCCTGATACAACATCATGAAGCTAAGAGGTCCATAAGAAAGCAACGGCAACAAAGCATCGGAACATCATCATCTACAGGGACAACCTACAAATGCAAAATCTGTGGTCGAGAATGTTTCTCAAATCATAGTCTTTCGATACTGAATTGCCAATGATCAACAGAAACAACGAATTTTGAGGCATGGTGAAAATTCCTCGGAGGCAAAAAAAAAAGAAAGAAAAAAAACTCAGTAAAAAAAAAAAACTCAGTAAAAAAGAAAAAAAAACTTAGTAAAAAAGAAAAAAAAGTGGTGTCAGGAGAAAAAAAGGAGTAATGCCCACTGCACAAAATAAAATTAACCCTTTCGTCGGTATGTACATTTCCTAAGTCCTTGAATTGTTTTCAGAAAGTAGAGTCCGTGTTTAAACAAGTGAATTAGTCATAAAAAATTCAAAAATTCTTGAAGGGCAGACTGGCCTCTTTAACATTGGTATGGCGACCAGCCTAGGAGAAGGAGAGCTCTGAATTCAAATCTCTTAAATTCCGCTCTGATTTCTAACCTGTTAAACTCCACTTTCATAATTGATTTCTTTTTCTGACATCCAAATACAAAATAAATTTGCTACACCTCTCTTAAGGCTGCCATCAAGCTCAATGTAAAATCCCTTTGTATTTATAGAATGTATCTTCATATTCATAGAATTAATTTCCTGTAACACAATGATGCTTGTGTAGGTTCAAGGGTAAAAACAAAAAGAAAATAGAATATATTAGGTCCATGTTAATATATGTATGTGTGTGTGTGTGTTTGTGTGTGTTTATGTGTGTGTGTGTGTGTGTGTGTCCGTAAAAGAACAACGGTTCTCCACATCAGTCAGGGGGGATTCAAGAAAGTCATAAAAAGTTGTACGACCACTTTGAACTGAAGCCACTTAAAGATATCTTTAGGTAGCTAGTTTTAAGAGAAAATGGGTCTCAAAAAGTTAATGTAGTAAAATTGGCATCTAGCAGTCTAGAAATAAAGTAATATTTATATTCCAATGAATAAAAACGGAATTCATTCTGATTTATTGGTTATCTATTTGAATAAATTATAATTTGTGGGCGAAGTGAGGCCGTTATGTCTTTGTTTCTGTATTATGATAACATAGATACAAATACACGAATTAAACTGAGTAAATATCTGAGAATGAAAATGGAAATTTGGTTCTGAGGAAAAATAGGGACACAAAAAATGTTTAGGGTTATAAAGTATAAAAATATGTTGTTCACGATCTTCCAAGTTTTACTGGCAAAACTTGCAAATCGGTTGGAAAATTAGGGTGAACCAGAAAAAACAGAACCCACAAATTTTGTAATAAAACTGTTAATTTTAGCTAGGGGGGTTAGGGTTAGGTTTAGGGTTAGAGTTAGGGTTGGGGTTGGGGTTTAGGGTTAGTTTAATGGGAAAATAAATAAATAATTTGGGTTCTGTTTTTTCTGTGTCACCCTGTATACAGGGTGACCTAGTAATATCAATTGATTTTTAGATCTTAAAAATGTTCTATTTCCTTTTCTTTGCAATTTGTAAGTTTCATGAGAATATTCTACAAAGAATCCACATCCAGATTTTAAGACTCTTGGGAGATGCGAAGAACAGTTGCTGCCGAAGAAATCATTACATAGAAAGGGAGATTTATTGGGCCATTAAATTTCTTGGATTCGAAATTTAATTTCTTCTTTTTTTTTTTTTTGGAGAGGCATTTTTTGAATTTTCTGTTGCCATTTTATTTGAATTTTTTGCTATCTAATCCTTTTATTTTAATTTTATTTTACTTCCTTTCTTTGAGATTCGTTTTTATATGTTCTGTCTTTATTTTTGCTTCATATTTTTTGTTTTCTTTTATATCCTTTCTAGGGGACAAATTTTCTTTTTTTTTAATTCAATTTTTATTTTTTCTCTTATTTTACTTCCTTTCTTGGAGATGCGTTTTTATATGTTCTGTCTTTATTTTTGTTTCACATTTTTTGTTTTCTTTTATATCCTTATTAAGGGACGCATTTTATTTCTTTTTTATTCAATTTTTCTTTTTTCTCTTATTTTATTTCCTTCTCCATGAGAAGCGTTTTTGTATTTTATGCCTTTACTTATTTATTTTTTTGAATTTATTTTTATGAATTTTATTTTATTTTTTTAATTTAAATTTTTAAATTTTATTCATTATTTTTTACAATTTCACCTTTTTTTTTCTTTTATTCCATTTCCTTTCCTTGAGAAGCATTTTATTTCCTTCGATTTATTTTATTCTATTTTATTCATCTTATTTTATTTCTCTTCATGTGGAGGCGTTTCGGAATTTTCATCCAACATTTTATTTTATTTTTCTCTTTTAATTTTTATTTTTTATTTTCTTGGGGACACGTTTTTGTATTTTATGCTTTTATTTTTGTTTTTTATTTAAAGTTTTTCTGTTTTATTAAACTTCCTTTCTTGGAAACAAGGTTTTCTGTTTTCTGTCTTTATTTCTTGTTTTATTTTCATTTTTTTCTTTCAGATATATTTATGCAGATGATATTTCTTTCTGGTATTTATATCTTTTTGATCATTTGCTTTTTTATTGCTTCCTTTTCTGTCATTCATCATTTCTTTTGTTTCAATTCTTTTTTCATTATTTTCTTTTCCTTGTGGATAATTTCTAATTTTACATTTAACTCACTTCTATATACTCAAACAAGAACAACAACCACAATGTGGAACATGTCAAACACATTTGACAGTTAAGCACTTATTCGTAGAATTCAGATTTTTTGCTCACAGTAGAAACCGTTATTTTAAAGCAAACAATATGAAAGATCTATTTGAAATTGTCAACATGGAGGATATTCTCTCTTTTTTGAGGGAAATAAAATTATACCATAGAATATAGACATGAAACAAATCAATACCATATAACATATTGTTAAAACCAATTACTTCAGTTCTCTGGTGATTGAAAAAACATACATAAATTAATTGTTCGCCTCTGACTGACAGTCAGTAACGGCCGCAAGGGCAAGGGGCTTGGTTGATGAAAATTCTGTCGGGTTTTCCACGTGTCTGTGGATGACTGATATAAATGCTTGGATGACACACACACAGACACAGACATAGACACACACACACACACACACACACACATATATATATATATATATATATATATATATATATATATATATATATATCAATAATATATGGTTATCACTAGCTCACTTATTGAGTCAGTGATGAACCAAAGTTTTATGGTATTTTTAGTAGAATGCTGATGATAGAGCTTATATATATATATATATATATATATATATATATATATATATATATGTGTGTGTGTGTGTGTGTGTGTGTGTGTGTCAAGAAACTCATCCTACTTCAGGTTTGATATAATATCCAAATTTAAATTGTGATCATTAAATAGTCTTTATTAATTAATTTCTGTTCTAATTCATTTGTCTTATTCAAAATTATTATTATTATTATTATTATTATTATTATTATTATTATTATTATTATTAACCCCTGATTAACACCAACCCATCATTAAAATATAGGCTAAATCACTCCTTAGCGAAAATGTACGCCATTTTCCCAAGCATATATACGATGGTGTGTTAATGGGGAGTAAAAAAAAAGGAAAAGAAAAAGAAAAAGAAAAAGAAAAAAAAGATAAATAAATTGCAACAGAAAGAAATTAATAAGAATAATGATCACGATTTAAATTTGCATATCACGTCGAACCTGATGCAGGTTGAATTTCTCGATCTAGGGAAAGAAAGTCACCATCCTTATTGATAAATGGATAATTTAATATACATAACTTCTAGGCTTCCTAAATGGAACGGATCATATCTCTCTCTCTCTCTCTTCTCTCTGTCTCTCTGTCTCTCTCTCTCTCTCTCTCTATATATATATATATATATATATGTGAATTTGTCGTGTTGTCAACAAATTAAAGTATTGTCGACATTTTTGATAAGGGAAAAAACAAAGACAAAAAAAAGACAAAAATAATTCGATTGCACCCTTACAGACCGCGGCCTTCATTGGCCGTTTAACATACATTGATGGGCAAATTGCAAGAAGGCACAACAGGCGTCGAAATATCATATGCTTTAACATTGTATAATATGAAAATGAAAACAAATATGGGAAACTGTTTTCTATACTGGTCGCAAGCAGTTCGCTAAGTATGAAAAGTTGCATACATTATTTAATAAAGAGCGGTTATTTCCTATAATTCTAACATAAACAAAGGGGAACCACTCTTTTTCCTATTAGCAAGCAAAGTCAACGGGGCGGCCTAAAGTCGGTATCAGCCAATCAGCGAGGGAGTCTATCCCCTTTTCAATAGCGCTAGACCAAGGAGATTGTTTTAGCATCCGAGGTGGAGCGCCACACCTACCATCAGCTCCTTACTTTACCGCACAGATCCCTGTGCTACTCATAACGCTGAGTTGGCGATGACCGGTATCGAACTAGGAACCTTGTGGTTTTTAGCCGAACGCTCTACCGACTGAGCTACTAAACTAACCCTAAACCCTAACCCTAACCCTAACTCGAACCCTAACCCCGTCTTCTTTTTTTTCCTCGTAGATCAGTAAATAAATGAATAATTTATCAGACAAGAATGGTCCCCTTTGTTAATGTTAGAATTATAGAAAATAACCATAAGAGTAATTTAAAAGTAAAATAATTTTGTGCATGTTGTTTGTACAGCAGTAACATGCAGAAAATTATTTATAAACCTAATGCAAAATCTGAAACGAGCACAACTGGCAAATCGGATACACGAGGCAACTGGAGAAACCCTGAAATTTGCCCTTTAGTGGAAAACTGCCTCACAAAAAATGTAATATGGTGACACGAATTCAGATACCGGACAAGGCTGTCTACATTTCCCATCTCGCTAATACTCTTTGGAAATGTACGAATCCAACTATTCTCTCTCCAGCTATGGGTAAATAGTGTTAAAAGATGTTTACATCATTATTACCCTAGTCCCTATATTTGAAAGAAGAGTAGCACCGACGCCATTATGCATTCAACCTGAACACTGCCTGGTCAAAATCTCCTAACTTTCCCAAAGATTGGTCTGTCACATTATTTTCTCAACAAATGAGAGAATTCCGACACAGGTAAACCAGAGGTGAAAGTTTGTTATAAAAATATTTGAGGTAGGTTTATCGTCCTTGTTCTACGAGCCTCGCTATCAACCAACCAATCACAGGCCGGCATTCTTTAGCGGCAAAACCAAATAGACAAATTTTCCTTTTTCTTATTGAGCCTCCTCGAAAACAGACGTGCAACAAGGCGTCTTTTATATTCATCCGAGCGAACAGAAGGCCGTAGCAAGGGACTCCGATAATTCACCCTATCTCAGGTACTCAGTTAAGTGGACTGTGTTATTTATATAATCATTCCTGCATACAAAACCTTAGTTTGCAAGTATTTTAATTGTTTCTTTATGTATAATACAAGTCGTTTTTGAATTATACGTCGTGTTCGTGTTTTTCTCCTTTTAACTCCTGTTTGCCTACACTCATGGCCTGAATCACCACATTGTTTGTCTGTCAAACTTATCTGAACTTACAGTGTGGTTTTCCATGGGTCGACACTAACCGTTAAATACAAATCTTTTGCACTACATTAAAAATGAATAGGCTTACCCATTCATTATGAAACACCCAAGCATACACACATATCTGTGATGATTTAATTTATTCTTCATAGCTAGAAACAGAAAGATATCATTTTTCACAGAATAATCAGAATAAGGTATTTTTAAATATAAGCTGAAAAGTAGCTTGCTTAATGGTTTAAATTGAAATTGTTAAACAAAAACAAATTCATTGGTTTGTAGAAATGTAAATAATACTGATTTAACAATAATTTTTTCATTGAGACTTTTAAAGCAAAACTGGTTTTACTACTAAATCTAACTACAAACTATATATATATTTTAAAATGTATTTTTAAACCACCTTTTCTTAATATTTTAAGTAAAATTATTAACAGTTCCATAATGAACGGTTTGCATTAAGGTAGATAGTAAATAGTAAAAAAGGAAAGAAAATGACTCCTTGGAGAAAATAAAAATAAAATAAAATCTGAACAAGTCACAATACTGTCGTCGTTGGAAAAAAAGAAAAGGAAATCAAACGAGTCGCCATAGCAACAAATATAGAAAAGGTGCTCAATACGTACGTTTAGCGAACCGAATCACAAACTACGGTAGACATTTCTACTAAAGATGTTGCATAACTTATGTGGTAGCAGAAATTATTGACAAACACCTGTAGAATAAGGGACCATTGGCCTTCAAATCAGAGCGTAGGCGGGCAGGTTTCCGTTGGAAAAATACAGACCGTTGGTTAATGGTGAAAATCTCGCACGTCACATGATTTGATTAGTTAGGTAATCAGTTTCAACCTAAATGGTACGCAGAACAGACGTGTTCTGTTGATGTTGGCTCAACCGCGCGGTGAATCAGAATGGGCAGTAATAACATCTTTGATCAAAGAAAAACAAAGTCTTATAGTTGATTAATGTATGGCTTAAAAAAATAAACCTTTAGTTAGAGACAGCAACATAGTTAGAAGATAGAAGAGACGACAAGATGACAACCGAAACAAAGAAGTAAAGGAAACAGTACAAGACGATCATAACCGAAAGGAAGAAGATAGAAAGAAGAAATGGACGCAAGTAAGTCACGACTCTATCTGTCTGTCTGTCTGTCTCTACCACCGAAGACTCTCTCTATCACTCTTGTTTATATACCCGCAATGAGTATACAACAAAGAGAACTAAATTAGAGATATTTCAAAAGATAAGATATTTACTAAAAGTTATTTGTATATATATTTAAGTTTGAACCAGCTGTGCATCGAACTCGTATTCTCTACTGACTGAGCTAAACAAGTCTCTAGGAATGAAAGTAAAAAAAAAATAAAAAAATAACTTGAATGATAATTATGCTTCATTTAAGAACTTTCAGACAGCTATTTTCTTCAATTTCAACTCTCTGTATGAATTATTTGGTAAAACTGATTTTTTCCCTGTAAAAAAAAACCCCTCTAATGAATAATAATCAAACATGAAGGCCAATTAAACCATATTTCTTTAACGCTAACTTAACTCATCGCGACAGCAAGTGTTGATTACATCAGAGCCGATCGTATGGCAGACTTCAAAAGAGATGACGTCAACATTTTAATTACGAATAAACATTATTGATATTCTAGTGATTGTCTGTCCCTGCTGGAATGGACTTTTGTCCAAAAGTGTTATCTTTCTACCAGGGTTTCGCCACTAGGTGACACTACTAGCTTGGTATTTTAAACCAGCGGTCCTCAACCTTTTTTTGCGCCATGGACCGGTTTCATCTAAGACAATATTTTCACGGACCGGTCTTCATATGCTCCGGCCTACATTTGCTCGATAATCGTTAATGACGTAATCTAATAATAAAATCATCCGCAGTGGTCTTATGTCAAATGCAAACATCAACAGACAATAAATAACCTTTTGTTCATAAATTAATAATCAACAACATCTCTGTAAACGAAAATATTTATTTTATAACGAAAATTATTTTTTAATAAGAAATAAAAAAAATGGTTCTGTGCGACCCAGTAAACTGTTTGAATTGTGTAAATGATTTTGTTAAAAAAATATGTCAAATTACGGACCAATTAAAAACAAGAAAATCAGTATTTTCCTTACCATTTCTTTATTTCTGGATCAATTTTAATAAAACATTCTTATGTTCTTTCTGATTCTGCACTCAAATGTATCTCTATGCTGTAACCCATTATTTACAGCATAAGAGGTACGGAAAGCAGTTTTTTGTTTTTTAAAAAAAGTTTACCACAAGATTATTCAACATTTTCATACTGCATGTTTACACATATAGTATTAATTTAGATATATAACATCAATTTGAACTTAAAAATATATTTTAAATACCTATGTTGAATAACATACAAGAAATAGAATACCTAGTTACATATTTTTAAATAAAGCTGTGTGCTGAGTTTTGTTTACATTTCTCGTAATTTTAAGTTGTTTTTTCCAAAATTGAAAGTTTGACGAAAAGACCCGGACAGTTAAGCATCATCCAAATGTCACATGTTATATATGAAAATAATTCTGAGAACATCTTCTATTAGTGATATAGTGCTTTTTTTTTTGCTTCCAAAGGTCAGAAAAGAAAAAAAAACAAATTCCTGTTTGTATTTTAAGGTGTGTGCTAATTAAGTGTAAAATTTCAAGAATATTGATAAAGATTAGCCACTTTGATTTTACGCTGTTTTAAACTCAGCCCAGGAAGCACTATCTCTTTCTTGGTCTGGCATCCACAAAGACACCACTAGACGTGGTGTCTCTGTCCATTAATGTGTTTGTGTGTGGTGTGTGTGTGTGGGGGCTTGCCCTATCACGTGGGCCATATACCAGTAAGTGACTTTTCTATTGTATAAGAACTCTTCCTACTTTCGTCCTAACTGCTTTTATCTCTGTTGTATATTTCATGTTACATGTGCTCAGACAAATAAAGTCTGTATTTGTTGTTATATGTACCTCTTTGTTCGGATTTAATTTATGTATCTATTCACTAACGTTAGAAGGTTTCTATGAACCTTCTAACGTATTACAAAAACCACACATTCAATTCTTATAATATTATTCGTTCAGATCTCTCTCTCTCTCTCTCTCTCTCTCTCTCTCTCTCTCTCTCTCTCTCTCTCTCTCTCTCTCTCTCTCTCTCTCTCTCTCTCTCTCTTCTATCTCTGTCTCTGTCTTTCTCTCTCTTTATCAAAAGCGAAAAATCTTCTAAACTGTAGCTATGTCAGTGCTACTGTATGGATGCACTACTTATGTTGCATACCCTTTCTTACTTCTTAATACTGGTCGTATTTTCTTCTGGCCGGCTTTGCTATTCTGATCGTCTTTGGTATATCTTCTAACATCTTGACTTGGTCTGGAATCTTCTAACGTCTGGAGTTGACCTGGGGATTTCGGGTCTTCTATTTTTCTCTTTATCATTCATTGTTCATTCTTATAACCTTCTGAGACTTACTCCTACTAATGGACTCTTACCCGAATTTACCTTCTGCCTTACGAATTCTCAACCCAAGACTGGTCTAACTAATTATGTAAAACAGTGACAAAACGCTTAGAGAAAAAGCTTGATGGGAGCTATGATGCTGCATGCTGTGAACAAATCTAGCCTTGCCCCATCAGACAAAATCAAAGTGAGACGAACAAGACATAGTGGACTATGCGGAGAAGCAAGGACGAACTCATAAGATGAACAAAGAGTGATAAGACGAACAGGAATATTTCTTTTATGTTGTTTATTTTTCTATTGTTCTCAATTAGTTTCGACCTTAGGTCATCACCAGGATAATTGTTTCTTGTGAAGAAAATTGTTTTTAGAAAGCTTTAAGAAAGCCACAAAAAAAAAAGAGCAGAAAAATATACGGGTAAAGTGACAGGTCCATTTGGTTAGGTGAAAACCATCTTCTGGTCAAATTCTGGTCTTGGATTGTTTTTCTATATTCAACAGGATTTTTAAAAAAGCTGTATATATATATATATATATATATATATATATATATATATATATATATATATGGAGGCGCGTGGTCTAATGGTTAGAGTCGTAGGAAATGTACTTGTCAAACCGAATTCAATTCCTGGACGAAGCCGTTTGCATTTCACATAGCGCTAATACCCTTGGGAAAGGTATGAATCCAATTCTCCCTCCAGCTATGGATAAATGGCGGGGCAGACTGGGCTCTTTAATCTTGGATAGGTAACCAGTCTAGGAGAAGGAAAACTTTGAATTCAAACGTGTTAAACTCTGCTTAAGTAATTGACGACTCTAACCGTTACACCACGCGCCTCTGATGATAGATATACCCAACTGTGTTTATCTCTGCAATTCAGTTTTTATGAATTAAGCACATTTGTATTGTGTGATCACAGAAAGACGCCAATGTAGAGAATGTAAAAAATAAAGACGTGAAAGACGCGGTAAATAAAAGCAACAAAACAACAACAAAAAACAATAAAAGACAAAAAACAAACAAACAAGGAAACAAAAAGCACCCCCCCCAAAAAAAAATAACAAACCCAAATCAAAAAACTTAAATGATAATTATGCTTCATTTAAAAAGTTTCAGACAGCTTTTCTTTAATGTCACCTCTCGGTATGAATTATTTGGTAAAACTGATTTTTCAGCAAAAAAAATAAAAAATAAATAAAAATAATTGAAAAAAACAAAAAAAAAACAAAAAAACAGATAAAATAAATAAATAAATAAAAAAGCTCTAATGAACAATGATCAAACATGGAGACCAATTAAATCTTACTTCTTTAAAGCTAACTTAACTCATCGCGACGGAAAGTGTTGATTACATCAGAGCTGGTGTAATCAGTTACCCCACTTTACTGCACAGATACAAGCCGTGCTTCTTCATCGGCTGAGACATAAGATGCTAAAAAAATATCAGCGTTAACAAATGTGAATATAATCTGTTTTGTACTCTTTCCATCATCATCATCATCATCATCATCATCATCATCATCCAGTCACGCCGACATCCCGGATTTCGATGACTCCGCCTCGCCAACCCGACCCTATCGGCCATCGTTGCTGGAAGTGTCCTCGGCAGAGTATGCAGTATCCGGACAGAGCAAATTGATGTATTTCTTTTTTTTTTTTAAACTAAACAATAACAGAGAAATTGTCATTTTACATTTTCAATTCTAAGCTTTTTTTTATTGTCATCATTCATCATTGGCATTTCAGTCTCGGAAGACTATGATAAAGTTTTTATGTGACCCTGAAATTACAGCGCCTCCTGTGACTGTAAAAGTCCGATGTTTGAAAAATATTCACGACCACAGATTTTGCATTTGAAGGCTGTCCCTGAAGATGTTGATGTTCCGATGCTTTGTTGCCGCTGCTTTCTTCTTGACCTCTTAGCTTCATGGTGTTGTGTCAGGGTGACTTCTGACAGGTACAGTCTTTTATAGATATTCTGTCGCCACCGAGGGCGGTCTTGAGCCAAATCTTACCAGCTGGAAGGGGCAATGCCAAAGCACCTGAGATCATTCTTACAGACATCCTTGAATGGCAGCTGGGGGCGACCAATCTGTCTTTTACCAGACGTTTTACATTTTCAATTCTAATCTTTTTTTATTGTAAGGGAATATTCATTATCTATTAAGTTCTTTTGGTGGTTATTTCCTAGTTGAGTAACATGATATTACATGGTGACCCAGAAAAAAACAGAACCCAAATAAGCTTAGAATTGAAAATGTAAAATTATAATTTCTCTGTTATTGTTTAGGGTTAGTTTAATGGGAAAATAAATAGATAATTTGAGTTCTGTTTTTTCTGGGTCACCATGTAATATCATGTTACTCAACTAGGAAATAAACAGAACCCAAATTATTTATTTATTTTCCCATTAAACTAACCCTAAATCCCAACTCTAACCCTAACCCTAACCCTAAACCCTAACCCTTGTTAGACTTCAACTTAAAAAAAATTAAAACTAAAATTAACAGTTTTAATACAAAATTTGTGGGTTTTGTTTTTTCTGGGTCACCCTGTAATATTATGTTACTCAACTAGGGAGGTTATGGTTAGGGTTTAGAGTTAGGGTTAGGTTTGGGGTTTAGGGTTAGTTTAATGGTAAAATGAATAATTTAGGTTCTGTTTTTTCTTGGTCACCCTGTAATATCATGTTACTCAATTAGGAAATAACCTTCAGTTGCGCTTATTTTTAAATTGCAGAACGATAAAAAGAACGTCGTTTTTATCAAATAAGACAAGTGAGACTGGATAAAGTGGAATTTTGTCAGTTACAAAAGACTGACATTTTGAAAATGTCAATTGCTCTTAGCAACCAGCTGGGAAACCGGTAAGAATAAAGAATAGTTTCCATGGCCGATCAAAATATTCATAGACTCACTAAAATTCAGATCAATGCAAACTATTAATAATACCAACGTTCGTAATACTAATCTATTAATAATGGAGATTCGCTTCCGGTTTTAGTCTGTAAGAAAAATGACGTCACTGCTTACGTCACATTACCCCAAATCGTCATAACATAGAATAAATACACTCGAAATTTGAACATGCAGCATTAGACAGTCCTCATTGTTTTTTAAAACAAGTTTTAATAAATACATGACTGGTATTATATATCTATATGTAGTTTGTTTTATTTTAATACATATTTAAAGTCTACATTTCAAATTGTTTTAATTTTTAATCCTTTAATAAATTTGATGATTTTACTTACTTAGGGTACAAACTCGCTGACATTGAATTTTTTACTCCCACCCCTCAGGCAATATGTTTCAAAAAATATTTTTACATCGCCCGGGGGACGTTTTTTTATTTTGTACTAGTATAATTAATATATGTTATAAAGAAGACTATTAATATAAATACTATTTGTGCCAGTTGATCTCCAAGTAGTCGTAAAGGAAGAATAATCGCGGAACAGATTTCGATTGTCAACTTAAGAGAGACTGTCGTATAAAATATACAGGCGGAGTTTATGATCTATTTATATATAAACATCAGTTCACTATAAACCATTCATTTTTAGTATACGTATATTTTCTTATATTCAATGCTTGTCGGTCTGTCTGTGTTTTCTGAGCATTCACAGCATTGACGTCAAGAAATTCAAAGAAGCAAGACAATTATATTATGTGACGCATTGTTTTTATCTTTCTGCTTCTTCCAGCCAAAAATAGTTTTACATTATATTTTTTATTTCCAATATTCATGTAACAGGTTCATATTTATCATTTTGACTTCATTAATATCTTATTATAATGGAGATTTGATGGGCTGACTTCTGATTTAGGTCGGAAAATTAAAACGGAAAGTTTTTGGGTGGTACCCAATGACAGTTTAACTACAGTCTATGAATTAACATTTTACGAATTGGGTTACGGTTTTAAGGGATTAAGGTTGTTTTTAATTACGTATTGCTTAAAAAAAACAACAAAAAAACCAAACTACTATACATTTAATGTTGAAAAATGTTTTTTAAAACTAAGGTTGATTGAAATTATACATTGCAATACTAACACAAACATCTGTCTCAATAATAGATTCAATAATTAATTTCAGTGGTTAATTAATTTCAATGGTTAATTAAATGTATAGTAATTTGGGTTTTTTGTTGTTTATTCTTTCTAAGCAATACGTAATTAAAAACAACCTTAATCCACTAAAACCGTAACCCAATTCGCAAAATGTTAATTCATAGACTGTAGTTAAACTGTCATTGGGTACCACCAAAAAACTTTCCGTTTTAATTTTACGACCTAAATCAGAAGTCAGCCATTTGATGTATGTCTATCTGTAACCGAAACTACATCACTGCTTATGTCACAATCCCCTTAGCAATTGCCTACGTTTATCAATGAGTAATTAATTTATAGTCAAAATCATTAATACATAGAATAAATCTCATTAATTATCTATGTCTCTATGAGAATCTGCGTTAGACTTGCCTTGAAACAGCGCATGATATTAAAATCCTGCAATGTGTCTTATATATCACTAGGAAATAAAGGTTTATGGTGTGGTTAATTTAACAAAAGTAATAAATAATTACTTGGTATTATTGATTTCTGATATTGTTTTATTCTCCAACGTATTAAAATCAATCTTATGAATGATTCTATATAGAAACCAATAAGAATATAATGAAAATAAGTGTGATCTTTTCAGGGTTAGGATTGGGGTTTAGGGTTAGGGTTGGGGTTTAGGGTTTAGAGTTAGTTTAATGGGAAAATAAATAAATAATTTGGGTTCTGTTTTTTGGGGGGTCACCCTGTATAGGGTGACCCAGAAAAAACAGAACCCAAACCCTAACCCCAACCCCAACCCTAACCCTAACCCTAACCCTAAACCCTAACCCTAACCCTAACCATAAACCCCCCTAGTTAAAATTAACAGTTTTATTACAAAATTTGTGGGTTTTGTTTTATCTGGGACACCCTTATTTACTAAACAAAAATTCATAATTACCCGCTAATACTCTTGTTTGTAGAAAAACGAATACATTACGCAGTTGCTTTTTTAACACAAAAAAAGATAGTTTTGTTAATATACTTCTTTAACACTAAGTGTTATGATATTATGCTCAAACTAAATTAGTCTTGTTAAACATCGGCGAAATGCACTAAAGGAGGTCATTAGTGATGTTACACCAGTATTACAGATTTCGGGTTTTGCAACATTACATCTATTCCATCGGTAGACCTGACATATCCAGATTCGCTCTGTGTATTTTAAGAATAGTAAATAAATTCTTATATATGTGTCAGTGTGACATCAAGAATATATAAAGTCAGCATGTTCGTGGTGTAATGGTTACCATTGTAGAAAATGAACACAGCGACCCGAGTTCAAATTCTGGACGAATCTGTTTGCATTTCTCATAGCGCAAATACCCTTGGGAAATGTATGCATCCAACTATTCACCCGCAATAAATAAATAGTAGGATACACTGGACTCTTTAACCTTGGTGTGGCAACCAGTCTACGAAAATGGAAACTTTGAATTCAAACCTGTTAAAATCCGCTTAAGATATTGACCTTGTGTCGCATCCTGCTCGTGTGGAGGGGTTGGTAATTTTATACATATTAAAAATGATTATGGAAGCGCACGTGTGTGATAGTTATTGTCGTAAGAAATGGACACGGTGATACGAGTTCTAATCCTGGAAGAGTCCGTCTGCATTTCGCAGAGCGCTAATACCATTATAAAAAATGTATGCATTCTCTCTCCAGGTATAGGTAAATAGTAGGGCAGATTAGATTCTTTAACATTGTATGGCAACCGGTATAGGAGAAGAAAAACTCTGAATTCAAATCTGATAAACTCTGGTTAAGAAATTAACAATGTTTCACATCCTGCTCAGGCAGACGAACTCTCAAATACATACAAACATAGATAAATTTAAAAAATTAAAATATACATTTACCAACCACTCCGCACGAGCAGGATGTGACACAAGGTCACTTTCTTAAGCGTAGTTGAACAGGTTTGCATTCAGAGTTTTCTTTCTCCTAGACCGGTTGCCTAACCAAGATTAAAGAGCCCAGTATGCCCTACTATTTACCCATAGCTGGAGGGAGAGTAGGATTCATATCTTTCCCAGGGGTATTAGCGTTAAGTGAAATTCAATTACCAAGTCCAGGATTTGAACTCGGGGCGACGAGTCCATTTCCTATGACTTTAACCATTACAACCACGCGCTTCCTACAAAGAAAATAAACAATTAAGAAGACGCCCATGTGTAAAGGTCATCGTCGTAGGAGATGGACACGAGGTGGTTTTCATTTCACATAGCGCTAATACCCTTGGGAAAGGTATGTATCCAACTATTCACCCTATAGCTATGGGTAAATAGTAAGTCAGACTGGGCTCTTTTTACTTGGTATGGCAACCGGTCTAGGAAAACTCTAAATTCAAACTTGTTAAACTCCGCTTAAAATTGACTTTGGACTTTGGACTTTGTGTGACATTCTGCTTGTTCGAGGTGTTAGTAAATACATAAAAAAATAATCAGTGGGATATAGAAAAAGAAATTGAATTTAGCCAGTGACAGAAGAGAATACTTCGCTACTTTAGGAATGAGAAGAAATTCGGTGCAAAAACATCTGTATATTTTAGATTAATGATTCTAATACTTATCTCTTCTGTTCTATCTGTGTCTCATCTAGGCGTCGTAAGACTTGTACGGAGATGAGTCTTTTTTTCCCTTGTCATTAATTCTCCTTTGTCGGCGTTTTGACAAGCGCTGTATTGACCAGACACTCGAGTTTATCGCTGTTGTCAGTAAAGAACTGATCAATGACATTGCTCAATAATTCACACTGCTAGGTTGGCATATGGAAGAACAGATATTTGGTGTGCGCATATATATATATATATATATATATATATATATATATATATATATTCTTTTTTGAAGGCAAAATAATGCAGATTCATGTTGAAAAACATATTTATTGAAGTATTCTTAATTTTCGGACAATATCCATCTTCAGAGAATTTATTATAGAGTTGAAAATGTTCTATAAAAAAAAAAAAATTAAAAAAACACAGATGGAACATTTTCAACTCTATAATAAATTCTCTGAAGATGGATATTGTCCGAAAATTAAGAATACTTCAATAAATATGTTTTTCAACATGAATCTGCATTATTTGCCTTCAAAAAAAAATGTATCGTATTATGAATAATGCTTCTATTTTAACTGTAAAAACGAGCAAAAAAAAAAAAATTCTCTCTCTCTCTCTCTCTATATATATATATATATATATGTGTGTGTGTGTGTGTGTGTGTGTGTGTGTGTGTGTGTGAGTTGAAAATGGAAGCGAATCCGACGGTATGTTGAACAGAAAAAATAAAGGAAAGAAAGTGTTGAATGGATAAAATAGGATTATTTTATTTTATCTAACTGACACGTGTTTCGGTCAGCGGTTTATCTATGTATACATGTATTCTATCTATTATTATTTTCAATACAAATTTGAAATAAAATAACAATAATAGAATAAATTCTCCGTATTTCAATCGATTTCATTCAAAACAATAAGGATTTATTCTGACGAAGGTTGCTATTTCTTTGAGTACTAGACATTACTATATTTTTTCTATTATTGTTATTGTTATTTTATTTTGTATTTAAAATAATAATAGATAGAATACATGTATACATAGATAAACTCCTGACCGAAACACGTGTCAGTTAAATAAAATAAGATAATCCTATTTTTTGTGTGTGAAAAGAAAAATAAAGGAAAGAAAGTGTTGAATGGATAAAACAGGATTATTTTATTTAATTTAACTGACACGTGTTTCGGTCAGGAGTTTTTTTACGTGATTTTTGCGAGGAATATTTTGTACGATAAGTATTTTCATGAATTGGAAATAAATTTGTGAATAATGAAAATGAATTGGGAAATCTAGCGAAAGTCAACCATGAAATCGAAATTATAATTTTTACGTAAAGGGAAGACCTACATATATTCCTTTGTTTTTAAAATAAGTGGCAATAAAATAATTATCGTCACACTTTTAAAAGGTAGACAATCGCTGTGATTAAAACTTGAAATTCAACATTTCAGGATTGCGTGTCCGTATTCGGCCCGGAATGATTTTGATTTGCTCACAGAATCGGCTAGATTTTAAAAAATGGTACGTTTTGTTGGGATACGGCTTCTAGGAGTAAAGTTGAAAAAATGTGACACGCATTTATTATAAGAAATGAATGTATAAAAAGGTGCATACAGTGGTGATGATCATTATCAGCTAAACATATAAAAACAACTCTTTTCTTACGTCTTTCTATTCAAATCGACATTCACATGGGTCATCGTATATATTGATTATTATATACTTGACTGTCAGTATCATCAACGCACTTTACCGTGAATACTGAAAAGGAGTAATTCAATTATGATATTGTCAATGAATAAGAAATCGAGTTAGACGAATTATCTTTCCCTTAAACACTTTTATGTCAATTATTTTTTATGAGAAAATTGAAAGTGAAGGCATGTCCTGATTTTGGCCTTGAGGTGAACGTAAAATCGGTAGAGTCTCTGAGTATTGGCTGACATTATTACTCCGTGAATATCTGAAATCTATAAAAGTTCTACTGTGAATGATATCTATACATATATAAAGAGCAGTTTGTGTGTATGTATGTCCGGAGGAAACTATGAAAATAAAACAATTAACGACAAAGTATATATATATATATATATATATATATATATATATATATATATATATATCAAAATAAATTTATTATGGGATTACTGTATTGAGTTCTTCCTTCCTTTATTGATAAATATTGCTCTGTATATAATCTAAAAGGTTATTTTACATTGAGCTCTCTTTGGTGATTTGATGATTCACTGTATTTATACATACTGGATCATCAATATTAGTACAGTGGATCTTAGAAATCACATATAGAATCATCCCTTACTACCAAGTTTTGGATAAATCTCTTATATATATATATATATATATATATGAGTAAGAAAAGGTGGAATGAAAACATCACACAATGCTGTTAAAGAAGAAAATAATTTATAATATAATCATAGCTGATACTGATCAATATTTCGATTTTACAAAAATCACCATCAGAGCCCATTCACTCCCGTAGTTGTTTGGGTCGGAGAGGAAAGTCAAATGAGTTTACAAAAACAATATATATATATATATATATATATATATATATATATATATATATATATCTGGCTGGTTCAGTTGTGGATTTGGTCAACCAGACGATGCTTTTTAGGCTTGGAAAGGATGAGGTTTCGCTCATTAACTTGGATCAGAAGAAAGTGATTCTAGAGAGAAAGTTTTCAGACATTTCTTTTGTTTCTCAGGGCCATAAAAAACAGGAAATATTTGGATTCACTGCTCGTGATCCAGGGAATGTACTAATATGTCATCTTCTAAAATGTCATTCTGATAGTGTGGTTGATGAAATAATGATGTCAGTAAAACCGGCCTTCAAATCGGCTTTTGAACAAAACAAGCTCCATATGAATCAGATCTGCACTATTTGCCCCTTACACCAACTGCAGAAATTATGCCAAGACTATATATATATATATATATATATATATATATATATATATATATATATATATATCACTATCACCAAATCTTGGTTTTTGAGCAAAAATAATGATGGTTTGATTTATATAGTGACAATAATTAAAAAAAATTTAAATGACCACAGCATTTTTTTTGCATCTAATATTCTGAATATTATATATATATATATATATATATATATATATATATATATATATATATATATTCACTATCACTAGATCTTGATTTCTGGGAAAAATAATGGTTTGATTTATATTAGTGAAGATAATTAGAAAATAAAATTTAAATGACAACAGCATAGACTTTTTTTTGCATCTAATATTTTGAATATCATATATATATATATATATATATATATATATATATATATATATATATATGGGAGAATCTCTGAATGTACATTTCGACCTTCAGAGATTGATTTTTCTGGATTTGTTTAGCCTTACATTTAAGTAGTTAAATCCCGCCTAATTAATCATTAATGAATTAACTTTCAAAAAATTAGGTCTGACTTCAATTAAGCACATATTTTCCCAAATATTGTCGGCTGAAAATAGCTATATTTGTTTACGTTTATATATATATATATATATATATATATATATATATATATGAAGATAGGATAGATGTAGTAGAATCAGACAGTATGAGGTAGTTCACTATCCTTTTACCTACCTCATATATATATATATATATATATAGACACATTCACTATCATCAGATCTTGGATTTTGAGCAAAAATAATGAAGATTTGATTTATATTAGTGAAGATAATTAAAAAAATAGAATTTAAATGATAACAGCATAGAATATATTTTTTTGCATTTAATATGTTGAATAGTAGACATAAATGTTTATTTTCAGAATAGCTGGATCAACGCAAGGTATTCTTTTACATGTGGATTTTAATGGGGCATCCTTCAATGATCTAACTCGTGATTCAGCAATAATTTGATCTGTGGGACTAACTTTTTTAACTCCCCACTACCCAGGTAACGCCGGGTAGCCGCTTCTAGCATTAGATAAGGAAATGTGTGTAATAAGGAAAAAAGTCATGAGCATTGATAAGACAAAGAGGACGAAACCCACAAAAAGCAACACGTATTTTCAGACAGTAGTCAGATGGCCAACCAAAGGATTTAGGCTAGTCAGGGTCTCTGCAGTGACAATCCGCCGCTCTATCTCTACCTTATATCTGTGTTAACTCGGAGCCATAGCTGACAATAAAACGATATTCCTTATAATTTGTCGTTTGAGATCTTTTCTTCCCACGTGTGTATTTCTAGACGAAATCGGCCATTTCAACTGATTCTGTGTCTAGCTATAGGCGATGATCTAAAAAGCCGCATCTACAAGCCCACCAGATGCTGGTCTAAGCAATAACGATTCATTTGAATCTAATATCGCCGCCACTGATCCAACACGAAGAATGTTATTTTTATTTACGGTTGCTCGTTTGATTCAAACACCGACGGGGTCTTATACTCAGCGTATTAATGACGTCAGTAATTCCATGTTAATTCTATCGTCTCTTTTGTCAATTTTTTCTTCTTCTTGTCAATGGCCGCGAAGCATAAATCAGTGAAAAAGAATTCCTCCCCATTCATTAATTTGTTCTCCAGTAGTCGTTTACAATTTAATGCATGTGCCGAATGATATGCCACCGAAGAAAAAAAAAAAAAAAGAAAAAAAAAGAAGAAAAAAAAGATTTCTTCTAAAGGAGAACTAATTACAGAATATCTTTATTCAAAGAGTTTTTTGTCATCAAAAACTTTTAAGCATTGTATATATAATGTAGTCGCATGTTGAGATTGATAAATCAATTTTTTTCTTGTTTCTAGTTATGTTTAAATTTTGCTTACAGTCTGTGTAATCAATATTGATTGGCAATTTTAACACATATGCCTTTCCGACATTAACTGACTTAAGTAAGTGTTCATTCCATTTCTTATAGTATTTTGCTTATGTAATTACTTTAATACTTTTTGTGATCGCTCTAAGCGTTACAAACAAAATATGATGTTATCTAATATTCCCACACTATATAGATTTTATATATATCTTTTTTAAAATTCATCTTTTCATTGGGGTTTTTATTTGTACAAATGTATCATCTTCCCCCTCCCTCAAAATATGTAAATATGGGTTAAGTGTAGCATTGTCATAGAGTGAATGGGAGGTTTTGGTGACTTTTGTGTGAATTGGTTTTATGGTGAATGGAAATTTTTAGAATGAATCCTTCAAAATATGTAAATGTGGGTTAAGTGTAGGATTGTCATAGAGTGAATGGGATGTTTTGGTGACTTTTGTGTGAATTAGTTTTATGGTGAATGGAAATTGTTGAATGAATCGGGTCACGAATGAGAATAGTTAAGTTAAAAAGATAGGATAGTGAAGACCAGTCTCTTACCCCACTCCCCCCCTTTAGGCCTTGTGCCACATTTATGTATATATTTGTTATATTCGTAATAAATATCTATATATATATGTGTGTTTAACACATTAAACACAATCAGAGACCTCCCCATAGAATTTGTATTTATTTGAAAATTGAACTGGAAATTGCTTTATTCTCTAAGTGAATTCAAGATTTTTCTCTATCAAGACTCTTGCTATAAAGGGTCAAATTTAAGGGGATATACTCTCTCGCTGTTTGGATGATACCGACATTAGGCTACTTTACTACTACTTATGGGCCGGGTTAGCTCAGTCGGTAGAGCGTTCGGCTAGAAAGCACAAGGTTCCTAGTTCGATACCGGTCCTCGCCAACTCAGCGTATGAGTAGCACAGGGATCTGTGCGGTAATGTAAGGAGCTGATGGTAGGTGTGGCGCTCCACCTCAGATGCTAAAAAACAATCTCCTTGGTCTAGCGCTAGTGAAAAGGGGATAGACTCCCTCGCTGACTGGCTGATACCGACTTTAGGCCGCCCCGTCGACTTTACTTACTTTTTACTACTACTTGCTACTGTTATTTACAATTCTTAGAACCTGTTCTTCAAGATGGCTATTTCTCTCAGATATGATGCTTAACTTTGGTAAGATAAAAACGTCTGAAACATATACACATTTTTGTGTTTGTTACTAAAAAACAATAACAATCACAGGGATGAAGAAGACCCAAGAAGTTCCAAGGGAGTAGACCAGAAGAACAGAGATCACCAGTCCAAATAGACGAATACCGACCCAATCAGCATAGACACCGCCACATACTATAGGTAGACGAGCTGGCCAAGACATAGATATATAGGAAGATAGATAATAAAAAGACTGAGATAGATATATGGGAAGATAGATAATAAAAAGACTGAGATAGATATATGGGAAGATAGATAATAAACAGACTGAGACAGATATATAGGGAGATAGATAATAAACAGACTGAGATAGATAAAAATGAACTGACTGTGATAGATATATAGATATGGTTTGGTTTGGTTAGTTGGGTTTTACGGCATTTCAACCCCTTGGTTTATTTTATGCTGAATACTTCTATTGGTAATTAGGTATTCAAAAATGTATAGGGGCTTATTTGCTGTAATGAAGTTTTCTGTTGAGAATTTTAACATCAAGAGAGTGAGTGGGTGATTTTTGTCGGTCTATGAAATTACATCCTTGATAAAAGGCCGGTTCTTTTCAAAAAGTTTAATATCCTCTTGGGATCTATTTTTCCAAATAGTTTGTCCATGCTGTCAACATTGTAGAACTTTCTTTTAGTGTGGGAGATGTGTGTGCATTCAATCAGAATATGTTTTATTGTGTATCGGTTTAAAACATATTCTGATTGAATGCACACACCTCTCCCACACTCGAAGAAAGTTCTACAATGTTGACAGCATGAACAAGCTATTTGGAAAAATAGATCCCAAGAGGATATAGATCCAGGAGAAAGCTCTAACCGCATCAGCGTGGATATGGCAGTCCTATATTGTGACATCAAACCGACAAAGTCTGGTGGTATCGTGAGATACTGCTGGAGCGCTCTGGGTTAGTGGTAATGATGCTTCGGCCCCGAAACCATGCCTGAACCCAGAGTCATCATCTGATGAAGGCTTTGTTGGTTGCAATGCTACTGTGTAAATAGCAGTCATTGTATGAAGATTATTTGGACATACTGAGAAACAAATAGATATACAGATAGGCAGTCAAGATAGCTGAATACCAAGCTCTTATTGTTTCATAAATTTTATTGTGACGTGCGCTTTTGACAAGCCCTGTAGCGAAAATGTAAAGGGCCCAAGTGGAAAAAAATAGACCGTTTGGGAACTTTAACACCAAAGGCGGGAATCTCGTTCGTCATGTGATAGACTTAGTTAAGTTAGTTTCAACCTAAATGGCACGCAGGACAGACGTGTTCTGTAAAGGCTGGCTCAGACCGCGCGATGAATGAAAATGGACTATAAAGCTTTGATCAAATACAAACAAAGTCTTGTTAGTTAATTGCATGACTTGAAAAGAAGCCCTTCGTTAGAAGAAGACAAGAAGAATCTAGGCGAGCAGAAATAAATAAGATAGAAAGAAGTAAAGGAAACAGGCTAGACGATCACAGATGGCCGAAAGAAAGAAGATAGAAAGTAACAAACATGTTAGTCACACGACTCTATCTATGTGTCTGTCTCTCTCTAGTGTCTCTAGTACTCTCTCTATCACACATGAACTTGTTTATGTACCGGCAATGGCTACATAACATTGGTTTATTCTCATGGTGTGCGTTAACAATAACGTCCACAATATTACGCATTTTGTGGAAACATTCTCGGTTGTTTAAGTAGTCTATAGTGACAACAACAAAAATGGAGATCTTTTGAAATTCTTGTTGTGGTTTCGGTGATATTCATACGCTTACAGACTATTGTTGCTTTCTACTTCATCGCTTACTACAATGATCAGCCAAAGCAAAATGAAAATCTTTTACGTGCTGTGCTGCATAAAGAACATTACTGAGGATAAACCAGTTGTGTCTACTAACACTCAAACCGAGTTGCTCTTTGAAGCAACTTTATTAGTCATCTGAAATGAAATCCTGTCTTTAGTGTTTTACTATCAAATGTCATTGAGATAAGAATTTAAAAAAAAATCCTGCGAGGATATGATTTAAAGAAAAACATATTTGAAACTATGTTTGGAAGCGCGTGGTGTAATGGTTAAAGTCATTGGAAATGAACTCGTCGCCCTGAGTTCAAATCCTTGGTGAGCTAATCGCATTTCACTTAGCGCTAATACACTTGGGAAAGGTATGAATCCTACTCTGCCTCCAGCTATGGATAAATAGTAGGGAAGACTGGGCTCTTTAACCTTGGTTAGGCAACCGGTCTAGGAGAAGGAAAACACTGAATTCAAACCTGTTGAACTCCGCTCAAGAAATTGACCTTGCGGAGGGGTTGGTAAATATATATTTTTTAAAACTATTGTATAAGCTTTGTAAAGTCATGGGAAATGGACTCGTCGCCCCGAATTCAAATCCTGGAAGTGGAAATTGCATTTTCACTTAGCGCTAATACCCTTGAAAAAAGTATGAATCCTACCCTCCCTCCAGCTATGGGTAAATAGTAGGAAGACTGGACTTTTTAACCTTGGTTAGGCAACCGGTTTACGAGAAGGAAAACTATAAATCCAAACCTGTTAAACTTCGCTTAATACATTGACCTTGTATCGCATCCTGCTCGTGCGGAAGAGTTGGTAAATATATATATAAGTCTTTTTTTGTTGTTGGTTAGTTGGATTTTACGGAATGTTAACCCTTGGTTATTTCATTCGGGTTAACTCAGTCGGTAGAGCATTTGGCTAGAAACCACGAGGTTCCTAGTTCGAAACCGGTCCTTGCCAACTCAGCGTATGAGTAGCACAGGGATCTGTGCGGTAAAGTAAGGAGCTGATGGTAGGTGTGGCGCTCCACCCCAGACGCTAAACTAATCTCCTTGGTCTCGCGCTATTGAAAAAGGGTTAGACTGCCTCGCTGATTGGCTGATACCGACTTTAGGTCACTCCGACGACTTTACTTTACTTATTCTATTCGGAAGATGTTTTTGTTTTAATTCTTGTTAGGTATTCAAGTTTTAAAAAAAAACTCATCTTTCTTAAACATATTTTAAAAACTCATTTTTGATCTGTTTAACCCATAAATGGTACACTAACAGGTACTACCACTCCGGCTCAGAATCAACCAGGGAGTAATGGCAATTAAGGGAGTATTCCACACTGAGGTTCCGTAGATTAGACATCCCCTTCCGTCTTTTCCTACTGGCCGCCACTCCCCCACCAGACATTTCTGTTATCATCAACGGAGGAATCCCAGAGGAAGAGGTGTTGATTTTGCTTACCCAAAAGGAACGGAAACCTTTGTCCCCACAGAAAGTGAGACAACGGGAGACTCCTTTTTTTTTGTTCACCATCGAAGGTGGGGGGGGGGACGTTTTAAGAGGGTCCTTCTTTCGGATAAGTGGCAAATCTATCCACAACTCAAGCGAGGACTTCCTACCTGTCACTATGATAAGCCTATGTCTGTCCAGGTCCTACCAGTTGGGAATATAGTGGAAGGTCTAACTATTTATCATGAGGTCGAAACCCCATTTCCCCGCTTACTATCATGAAAGGCGCCTACAATATATCCACACTGGGGCATGTATGCGGTTAAATTTTCATCAACCAGGTAGCTAGGAACCTCGTATACTGCGGATCATATGACCTTTAGGCACCCCTTTTTGATCTCGATTCAGAAGGACATGTTTTTCATTTACACCGGCAATACCCGGTTGTTTGTTAACAGACGATTTTTAGAGTTTTTGTTTTAAATTATAAAACTAACTCCTAACCCTAACCTCTAACCCAAACCTCTAACAAACAACCGGATATTGACGGTGTAAATGAAAAACATGTCCTTCTGAATCGAAATAAAAAAGGGGTGCATAATGGTCATATGGTCCTATAATGCTACCGTGGTCTTTTGACGCTTGGGGTACGCCACCTTGAAAATATATTCTTTCATTTCCAGAGTGGTCTTAGTTAGGGGCGATAACGTTTTATAATGTTGGCATCAATATGTTCCACATAACAACACCTCTTTTACAAGATGGGGTTTTGTGTTGGCAGCTGAACCAAATTTTCGCCGTTGACCGATAGCGTGGAGGGTGAAATCTACACGTAAGGTGAGCCTCGGCTTGGTGTCGTATTTTTTTTTCCCTATTTGTTCTTTTTCTTTTTTTGTCACTTTGACCCCCGTTGTTGAGGGTCTTCAAAAGTGCCTTTTTGGCCGGACCGTTGTTTTGACCGGCTATAAGGCAGAGAAAAAAAATACCTACCTTAATTATTTTCCACATCAACAAAAAGGCAAATGCAATAATCCCACATTTGTTACATAATTATTAGATACCTAATATTTATGGTAATAGTGTAGAAATCAAAATGGCCGTTATAAGCTACAGCCCACGGCCTGGAAGGATGAGTGACAAGGCTTGGCCTCAGTCCTAACCTTCCGGTGGATACCGTGAGAACCGGTAGACAGGACCCTCTCTTCCGGTTTAGATAGTAAGTAAGTCTCAGTCAGTTAGAAGGTAGGAGCCGAGCTCGTAGGAACTAAGTCTCACCTGCGCAGATGTCTGGGTTGGATATTGAAAATAAAGTAACATCAAAGTAAATCGAAGTCTTGTGTTTATTACCTAAAAACTAACAATGACACAGGGCTTCTGATAAGGAGAAATCCCTAACAGAAAACAGACCCGAAGTCCCCAAGAAAGTCCAGACCTTAGAAGAGACCAGACCAAGATAGATGAAGAAATAGCAAAGCCGGCCAGAAGAAAATACGACCAGAAGTAAGAAGTAAGAAAAGGGTATACAACATTTATTTCTCTCCGCCGAAGTTTCTTCAGTTATTATCTATAGAAAAAATAGACGATTCCACTCTCTTTATCTAGGTACTATATGAAACAGTTAGTTCTTCTATTTTTCCATACCTGGATGCGAAAATACATGAATTAATGCCTTTCCCGATAACCATTACGCCATTTTGCAATCTTAAACTTCTTACATAATTCATGAGTAGCTTTTGATTTATGTGCGTACCTTTAGTAGAATATTTGAATAAATTTCGTTAGAACCAGAATAACGTGATTTTAGAGGAAAGTTACCGGGCCGATTAATGGCAACGGTGATATTCCGCCTGACCTTCCGGTACAGCGCGCCATTACAGAAAATTTTACCTGAGAATTAGTTTTCAGATGTGAACAGACTCTGTTGTCAGATCTGAGAGTCGCTCTCCCCCCAGATGGAATCATGAGCTGGGTTTCCATTTATGTACCCGATGTCTTAAAAGGGGTATACAACAACTTACCAAATAGAAAACTACACAGAAAATTAATATAGATGCATCATATTTCGTTTAATGAGAATGAGTTTTCTGCCACGGTTTATGGACAGAAGCAAAATGTTATTATTTCGTGCCTTTTCATCCACAACCATTCGTGAACAATGTTTTCAAAATGGCCGAAATTCTGCAACACGTTATCACGGGTTTAAGCCGCTGAGATTTTGGATGATTAAAGAGCTTAACATTTGTATTGGCATGCAGGCAGAAGGAATTTATAGCATTTTCATTTGCCTCATCAAATCGTCTAAAGATTTTCCCCATCTCTTCTACTTACACTATCTAAAATTCTTCGATGCATATTAGGTTGGTATTATCTAGGGAGTGGCAAAAAAATCGGATACTACGAGTTTTAAAAGCGAATTAAGAATAATTAAATCTATTATTTAAGGTTAAACTTTGTCTAAATCGATAAGTAGTAGCATAATAACCAACATTAAAAAAAGAAAAATATAATTACATATGCAGTTTATTTTAAAAAGATTTAAAACTATTTGTTTTGGTCAATTTCGACGATATCCGCCATTCAGCCTCTTTTTCGATGGTTTTAAGTGCTTGTTTACAATTTTACTGTAACATTCGCGATTGCAAAAAAAATTACCAAAAATCAGGTAATTATCCGATTTTAATGAAATTTTCAGTATTGATTTAACAATTAATGAATTTTATAATGCATCAGTTATTTTATTTCAAAACTTTATTTTAGTATTTTTGCTATGAAAAATTGATATATAAAATTCATTTAAAATATGAAAATCCCGATGTTAAGTTTAAAATGTTATATTTTTAGATTTTAAAAATAAATATCTACTTAATGCAAACCTTATTTTAGGTGCCAAAAGTAATAAGTTTTGAAGAAAAACTCTATTGAAAATGTACCCCCTCCCCTTTTTAAGCAGAAAAAACATCGATGTATAATTTTTCTTTTATAAAATAATAGCCAATTAAATAATTATCGAAATGAGTAAAAAAGAAATCTCCAAAAAATTAATTATTTATTATTTTTTTACATTTTATTTTTCGATTTTTGGTACTTATTTTCTCATAGAGGCGCAACCGTAAATTTTTTTTGTTTCTATTCATAACTTTGGTCTTTTATCTCTTTATTTATACTGTAATTAGTGTTGTACCGGCCGTTCCTACAGTGGAGAACATGCACCGGTTCTCATTATAAATAGTGAGACACCGAGTGGAAAGGTAGCACTGTTCCCGTTAACGACAAGCTAGTCGTACATGTACCATTAATTGTAAATACACTTGTCTTATTTTACCCCATCTCGACTTGACTTCTTTTTACTGTTGGGACTAACATCACAACAATTAGTACAATATATGACCAACTTGAAAAACATTTTACGCCCCCAACATAAGGGGGGTTAAAATTAAGTGACCTGAAAAAAATGAGAAAGTTTTGAAATAAAATAAATAATGCATTATAAAGATCGTTCATTGATAAATAAACACTGAAAATTTCATTAAAATCCGATAATTTCATGATTTTTGGTAAATTATTTTCTGTAGGGGGGGCTAAAGTCATTTTGTCAAAAACACAGTTTAGGCTCAGTTTGCCAGTCCATAGTATTATCCTATTGAAGAATTTCGAAACTTAGTCAAAAGAAATTAAACATCTTCAAATACTACATATACTACAGGGTGCGTCAAAATGACCTGATACATTTGTAGGGGATAACGTGCTCGGTTAAGAATTTAAGAGTTTATGAACGGCTGTTAAATTTCATTAGGAATTGCCACACATGATCCGGAATAAGAAACATCTGGTTTCAACCCGTTTCAAGAATAATAATTAAAAAAAATCCTCATTTTGCATCTGAAGATGAGAACCGAGAGATAATTCCTCTTGGTTTTCAGATATAGTCTATGATACTTTCAACCTAAATCTTCCTTTGTCATTTTTTCGAATATATAATGATCGTTTGCCCGCAAACTTGATCTCTCTGTGACCGTCAAATATATAAATAAACCTATGTATCTAATAGTTTAAAACACCAGCCTCGCCACAGCAGCTGTCAGTTGCCGAGGGGATAAGATATCAGGCTGGCAAAAAGTCAGCCGCAGTTTGACCCTAGCCAATGATAGTTGTTGTGTCTAGCCACACTGAAGAGGCGTGAAACGCCAAAACACGTGTCTGCGGATGACTTATTAATATATATATATATATATATATATATATGTATGTGTGTGTGTGTGTGTGTGTGTGTGTGTGTAAAGGGAATGACTTACCGGTAAAAATATCGGGTTGGTCTCAATATTTTGTTGGTATAAGTCAGCGTTATAACAAATATAAAGTGTGTTACATAATCTATGCATAGATTATTGTCAACTCCCTGTATTTCTGAAGGGATGGCCCCTTTTCATATAACGGGCGGGACTTTCCATGGAATATTACAGAAAACCCGCGAAATACGTGAAGTCACGTGGGACCTGGTTGGGTCTTCAGTTTTAAGCTTGGACGTCAGGCAGATAAGATGTTACTGCTTTAGCCGAGACTCACTGCACACGCGCGCTGTGATTAGTTAGAGAAATATGTTTAGTTAAGAAATAAAAGTTTGAATAAATAATATGGTTTTGTGGTTGATGAATGTCTTGGCAACAAGACTGACCTAGAAGACCAGACACGAAGTTCCCAAGACTAGGTCCAGACGCTGGAAGAAGAACGTAAGATACCAAAGATGAACAGAAGAATAATAGAAGAAAGTAAAAAGAAGAGTATACAACAAGTGCTCAATACGTAAATAGAGCGGATTTAGTATTATAGTGTGTACAGAAATAACCTATTCAAGTTTCACCATAAGGATCTTCCTTGAATTTAACCCTGATGATCGTTATGGTGAAACCCGAGTAGGTTACTTCTGTACACATTATAATACCATATATATATATATATATATATATATATATATATATATAGAGAAGAAATTTGAAAAAAACACTCAGATGTTATTAGTCAATGTTGTCTATATTGACTTCAATTTCAATATTTCAAATATGTATAATATGCAACGGAGAAAACAGCTTTTTTGAAAGACATGACCAGTTGTAAGGAAAATAACTTATAACGCACTTTAAAAGAAAAAAAAAAAGATATTTAAATTTCCTAAAGAATTCTTAAAGAAAAAACACGCCCATAACGTTTTTTTTAACCAGAATCAAAATCAATTTTGTTTTTTGTTTTTTCTAATTCCGACAAAGAATTATGAAGACCCATCCAACAGATTCCCTTTTTGTTACCATAGTAAAATTCGTTTAGACAAACACTAAGCATCAGTGTGGGTCAATAACCCCTCAAAAGTTGTTAGGAGAACTTGATTTTGCTTAGTGGCAAATAAGAGTCTTCTGTCATAAATCTATTTTCTGTATAGAACGTACTTCATATCTAAGGTGATTGTCATTTAATCACTCTTTCAACAAAGAAATAAAAAAGTGACCTCCAAAAACAAACAATTTCATGTGATATATCAAAAGATTCGGTTATTTCCTAGTTGAGTAGGATATTACAGGAAAAGATCGCTGTGCTACTCATACGCTGGTTTGCGAGCGCCGGTAGCGAACTAGGAACATTCAAATCTTCTGTCCGTTATCAACTTAATAAATACCCTCTGGTTAAAAATGAGACCGTCCAAATTGTTCAAGATGCAATGTAAAAATGTAGATCCTGATCATCTGGTGTCGCTTAATCGGAGATTTCTCATTTGTCCCATTTCATTTCACCCAATTTACAAAATTAAACATTCCAAATGGTCTTGCGTCGCTTAAATGCCCAAGGTAAAATTATGAAAAAGTTACATATTTGTTTCATTTGTAATATTGAAATTGTGAATTATGGAATATATTTTTGCCAATTTGATCTCATGTCGTCTCAGTCTTATGCTTTAATCTACGCTATGTTTTAGCGAGCGAGCGCCAGGCGAATTTCCGACCGAATAGTGTTTTTATGAGTAGTGTTTTTGTCACTATTTTGACGGCAAATTTTATGGACGTGACGACTCGAGTTCAAACCCTGGACAAGGCTGGATACATTTCACATAGAACTAATACCCTTGGCAAAGGTATGATTCCAATTGTTCTCCCTCTAGCCATGGGTAAAATGTAGGACGGACTAGGCTCTTTAACCTTTGTATGGCAGCCAGTTTAGGAGAAGGAAAAACTCTGAATTCAGACTTGGCAAACTCCTCCATAAAAATTGATATTGTGTCACATCCTGCTCGTGCGGAAGGGTTGGATAAATACAAATATAAAAAATAGTATACTAGTTTTCCCTAGTATTATCTGTGTTATTCGGACTATTGTCCTCATCTTCATTGTTATCTGTACAACGTTTCGGCTGATGTGCCCTCCGGCCTTCTTCAGGTATTTCTTGTCGGACCCGGGAACCTTCATTTTGGACCGGGAACCTTCTTTTTGGAGTCGGGAAACTTCTTGTTGTTATCGGGAACCTTCTTGTCGTAATCGGGAGCCACCACGGAACTTTGAACCTAACCCTTTATTCAGTCCACGAGGGTATCCTGTTCTCATTCCGCTAACCATAGCTGGGGTAGAAGCTTTAAATAATTAAATAATAATAGTTAAGCTGTGTTAATTATTATTCTATGTTACTGCTGCCCTTGATCAGGATTGAACCTGCAATCTAGAGATAACTGTCGCTTAGAACTGTCTTAACCTAACTCCTTTATCCACTAGGCCATGTGTCCAATGGTTTCCTAAGAATATGAGGACAATAGTCCGAATAACACAGATAATACTAATCATCAAGCCTCATCTCAAACATTCAGAGAAATAGATTTTCCCTTTTTTTGCACTTCTCTTTCCCCTTGACTAAGATATGTATACATATATATATTTACCAACCCCTCCACACGAGCAGGATGTGATACAAGGTCAATTTCTTGAGCGGAATTTAACAGCTTTGAATCCAGAACTTTCCTTTCTTAGACTGGTTACCTAACAAAGTTAAAGAGCCCATGCTACCCTACTATTTACCCATAGCTGGAGGGAGAATAGTTTGATATCGTGTCTTTTCCAAGGCTAGTACCACTATGCGAAATGAAAACAGATACGTCCAGGATTTGAACACGGGTCGCCGAGTACATTTACTATGACAATAACCGCTACAAACACCTCTACACTACAACACGTATACATTACCTGAAAGTGTTTGTGTATGTGGAGATAGCCATTAGTTTCGACTGTTTAATCAAAATAAATCAATCTAACGGAAAATGTATTCAAACACATTCGTTATCATCATGTCAAATGCAAGAATTAGAAATAGATAAATAAAAAAAATAAAATAAAATAAAAATTAAAAGATTAGAATATATATTATATATTATATATATATATATATATATATATATATAAACTTGGTATTTAATTCTAAGGTAACGATTGAAGCAGTAGTAAAGAAAATAAAGTCCCAGCTTCTACCATTTCAAGCTTCCACCATAAATAAATATAAAATTAATAAATAAATAGAATACAAATTAAAAACTAATATATATATATATATATATATATATATATATATATATATATAAAGCTTGGGCTTTATTTTCTTTATATATATATATATATATATATATATATATATAATATATATATTATATATATATATGTGTGTGTGTGTGTGTGTGTGTGTGTGTGTAAATAAACATGCCATTTAACTCTAATGTAACGAATGAAGCAGTATTAAAGAAAATAAAGCCCTAGCTTCCACCATAGATAAATAAATAAAGAATAAATGAATAAATAAAATAAAAAAAATTAATATATATATATATATATATATATATATATATATATATAAACTTGCCATTTAATTCTAATGTAACGAATGAAGCAGTATTAAAGAAAATAAAGCCCAAGCTTCCACCATTTTCGTGACAATTTCAAAAGAAACTGTCGATTTATTGGTATCCTTTTAGAGATTTTTTTTGTAAAAAATCATTCATTCAGTATCATGCATTTTTCTGAGTTTTTACCTCCGTTAGAGTAGACTTCAAAGGAATAATTCGGCTTCAGGTAATAAAACTTGTGCGATACAATTTCTTTTTTTTGTTGTTGAACAGTGTTTACAAGAAATAAGCATGATGGCATTTCCTGTTTAAATATTCGCGCTATTCAAGCGGCACTTGCCTGACATTAACTCTTAATATCCTATTGAGAATTTTCTAAGTCCAGAGTACCATTCCTATAAAGATATATACAAAAATGGCTAAAAATGACCTTCACATCTAAAGTTACCTGTTATTTCCCTAAAATCAAAAATTTCTAAATATGTTTAATATTACAAGCAAATATATGCATCCTCCGGGTGCAAGTATTTAAGTTTTAATATAATAAATATCATGTTAAATTAGAAAGGCTAATGAAACTGAATAAGAATACAGATAAAAAGATTTGGAACAGAGTAGGTATGATTGAAAAATAGAACAACTTTGAAACTAACTCTTCCATCATTTTCCATTACTCCCGTCTTTCATTGGTAAATTTTCCTAATTTAACTATTTAGTTAAAAGAGGAAGTAAAGAATAAAATTACAGTTATTTCTTCTTGTTAATGGTTTTATTTTAAGATTTATCACCGAGATGTTTGCTCATATTCAATAAGATAAAACCAAACAATTAGAAATCAATAATACTAAGCATATATTTATTAAAATCAAATTTTTAATATCAATATGCAAATCAGCCGTCCCATTCACACGGTAATCCACTATTTTGTTGTATATATAAATGTAATTGCATGTTATTAGTATGTAGATATGATCAACAGTCTTAATGATGTAAAACAATTTTATTAATAATTGAGGTTTAAATAAAAATAAAATCATAGAGAATGTTATGTAAACAACAAAGAGAATTGTGACTTGTATAGTAATATAGTTTCGGTTACAGACAGAAAAACACACAATCTCCATTATAATAATAAGATATTTAAATAAAGAGTATCGTATGAGGTAGATTAGGAAAACAAATGAGACTTCCTGCCGGGTGGAATTAGGTGATATATGACTTTAAGAGTTAAATACTGAGCATTTACAGATTTTTCCCCCCCCCCACTTTTGAGTATGAATAGAAGATTTACTAATAAAGATTTTTGGTTATTTCCTATAAGTCTAACATAAACAAAGGGGAACCACTCTTGGCTGATAAATTATTTATTGATCTATTAGGAAAAAAGAAAACGGGGTTAGGGTTAGAGTTAGGGTTTAGGGTTTAGGGTTAGGGTTTAGGGTTAGTTTAGTTTAAATAAATAATTAAATAAATAATAATTGAATTAAATAATAATAGTTTAGTTTAAATAATAATTAAATTAAATAATAATTAAATAAATAATTTATCAGTCAAGAGTGGTTCCCCTTTGTTTATGTTAGACTTATAGGAAATAACCAGATTTTTCTTGTACAATTTTAGCTACAGAAGAACCTCGCCATCCACAGAATCACAAATCGGTCAAGTCATACTGAAATCACCGGTTCCCTCTAGATCAGGGGCCACCAAACTACGGATCCGGCCAGCGAAGGCATTTTTATCAGTCCCACCGACGGTACTTGAATTTGTTTGTTAAAACGTATTGAACGCGAATTTAAATATGTTGGTTGAATTTTTTTTTTTTGTGCATCTTACGCCGCTCATCCATGAATATAACATGGAAAGATAAATTTTGTTTTACATCTTTTTTTATCATATATGATTAAAAGGTGCTAGGGCTTCACGTGACCATCCGATTAATCGGAGGTGGCCTCTCCAGCCACCCATCTTGCTTAGGTAACGGGCAAAGTAGAGTGTTACATGTCATGGACTGCTTAGCCACTAGGGTTCCATCCTTAAGCATCACAAGACGCCACCCACTGTCAGCAGGAGGTTTCATGTAGGGGATTTTATCCCTCTGCAGAGGTGCAGTCGGTGTATTCTTCTGGATCAGACGCTAGGGCAGAATTCGACAGCACACAGCATCACTGTATAGTTCCCATCTAGCCTTTTATAAAACGTTCCGGTAAAGAACAAGTATTGCAGCCATAGATCAGCTTGGAAGGATTCTCGCTTTATTTTATCAGAGTTCATATTTCGATATGATCAATAGTCTGTCTATAGTAGTCCATACATTTCATATGCTTATATTAATATGGAATTCTGTAGATGAGATATTATAACCAAGGTACATGAACTGGACTAAGTTTAGAGGCTTCTCATCCAGTTTAGAGATTTCTTCATCTTGTTTAAAAAACGTGAATCTGTCTATAGTAGTCCATACATTTCATCTGCTTATATTAAGATGGAATTCTGTAGATGAGATATTATAACCAAGGTATATGAACTGGACTAATTTTAGAGGCTTCTCATTCAGTTTAGAGATGTCTTCATCTTGTTTAAAAAACGTTAATATGTCTATTATAGTAGTCCATACATTTCATATGCTTATATTAATATGGAATTCTGTAGATGAGATATTATAACCAAGGTATATGAACTGGACTAATTTTAGAGACTTCTCATTCAGTTTAGAGATGTCCTCATCTTGTTTAAAAAACGTGAATATGTCTATAGTTGTCCATACATTTCATATGCTTATAATAACATAGAATTCTGTAGATGAGATATTATAACCAAGGTATATGAACTGGACTAATTTTAGAGGCTTCTCATTCAGTTTAGAGATGTCTTCATCTTGTTTAAAAAACGTTAATATGTCTATTATAGTAGTCCATACATTTCATATGCTTATATTAATATGGAATTCTGTAGATGAGATATTATAACCAAGGTATATGAACTGGACTAATTTTAGAGACTTCTCATTCAGTTTAGAGATGTCTTCATCTTGTTTAAAAAACGTGAATCTGTCTATAGTAGTCCATACATTTCATATGCTTATATTAATATGGAATTCTGTAGATGAGATATTATAACCAAGGTATATGAACTGGACTAATTTTAGAGACTTCTCATTCAGTTTAGAGATGTCCTCTTCTTGTTTAAAAAACGTGAATCTGTCTATAGTAGTCCATACATTTCATATGCTTATAATAACATAGAATTCTGTAGATGAGATATTATAACCAAGGTATATGAACTGGACTAAGTTTAGAGGCTTCTTATCCAGTTTAGAGATGTCTTCATCTTGTTTAAAAAACGTGAATCCTAGTTAATCTGAGTTTACATAAGGTCAACGCCTTTTGCTGGATTTTCTAGGCTATGCCGCAGTTATTCGGCTTGTGCAGGTGCATTTGAATCGTAGGTTACTCATAAAAACCTCAAAGATTTTATTCATGATCATGTCAAATCATCTTTCTCGTACGATTCTTTATGAAAATCACCTGCATATTACACATATGGTAGAGTATTGTTTATTTATTACCACGATGCACCCTCTTCATGTTAATATGCCATTAAACAAAGAATCCAAACAAAAATAAAATAAAAAAAACCCAAGAAAAACAAAAAAGCCCAAAGCAAATAAATGCTGAGGGAATATTTTACTTGGCTCCGTCATCGCCGCGTTTATAAAGTCTTTTCATAGCAACAACAAGAAGTTATTTCCGGAGGTGTTTTTTTTTTTTTAAATCTTTTCCAGTGAAATCGGTCGGCATTTATCGTACATAAAAGAATTGAAATTAAATTCTCAACTTCGTTTTTACAAAAAAAAAAAAAAAAAAAAAAGAATGAAATAAATGAATAAATAAATAGAATAATCTCAAATGTTTTTCTTGTCTTTTAAGAACTGGTGCTGTGCTACATTCGAATCTCTTTGTAAAGACTTAGAAAGAGTAAAAAACACCTTCTATCAAATTATAGATTATTTCTGCAGTTTCCAGCGACGTTTAATTTCACATGTCTAAAGCAAAATTACTATTTATAATGAATTTGGAACTAAACTTAACTGTAAAAATTACCTTAAAAAGTATCGATTAGTAGGGTTTTACGGCATGTCAACCCTTGTTGGGTTATTTAATGCCGACGAAATTCTATGTTATTCATGCTTGATGAGTATTCAAAATTCTTTTTACACTAAATTTTTTTAAACACATTTTTTAAAAACTAATATTTTTCCTATTTAACCCAATAGATGGGACCCTAAAAGGTACTACCACTCTAGGTCAGAGAAGACCTAGGAGTAATGGCAATGAAAGTGTACTCCACACTCCAAAATTAAATGCAAACATACACAGGAGTCTAAAACTCAGCTAGCGCCTTCTAGTACATATAGGATAAAAAGGGAAAGCGTGGTGTAATGGTTAAAGTCATAGGAAATGGACTCGTCGTCCGGAGTTCAAATCCTGGACGTGGTAATTGCATTTCACTTAGCGCTAATACCCTTGGGAAAGGTATGAATTCTACTCTCCCTCCAGTTATGGGTAAATAGTAGGACAGACTGGGCTCTTTAACCTTGGTTAGGAAACCGGTCTAGGTGAAGGAAAACACTGAATTCAAACCTGTTAAACTCCGCTTAAGAAATTGACCTTGTGTCGCATCCTGCTCGTGCGGAGGGGTTGGTAAATATATATAGGATAAAAAGGGCGGGAACTTAGCATAAGGGCAATAGGGTTGGGCCAATCATATAGCGTCTTTGATTGTCTTGACCGTATTGCTTTTATGGCAACCCTCCAGCCTTTTTATCATGTGCTAGAAGGGGTGGCTGAGTGTCTAATTATCCTGGGTATGATGTTAAATTACATCTAGTGGTGAGGTTCAAAATATTCGAGCTCTGGGGAGTGTGGAGTACACCTTCATTGCCATTACTCCCCGTGTGGTCGTACCTATTAGGGTCCCATCTATGGGTTAAATAGATAAAAAACATGTTGAAAATGTAGTAAAAAACAGCACAGATCTATAATAATTGTAGAAAAAAATTATGGGTCTACCACGGTTTCGATCTATACGATCTCTTCCTGACTCTACCTTATATATTGACTAAATTAAAGTTATTACTCAATTCAATTGAGATAACAAAAGTGAGGGTTGAGTTCTATATCAGTTCATATATATATATATATATATATATATATATATATATATATATATATATATATGAACTGATATAGAACTATATTGCTTATATATATATATATATATATATATATATATATATATTATATATATATGAACTGATATAGAACTATATTGCTTTATTATATATATATATATATATATAATATATATAGTAAAGACGAAAAGCTTCAAACTCCGGTATTAATTGATTATGGTCCATTTCCACCCAAGGGTATCTGAAAACCCTCTGAGTTTCGTCAGATCAACTTCTTTATTGAACATCTTTCAATAAAGAAGTTGATCTGACGAAAGGAAGATGCCTTTCGGTAAAAATGGACCATAATAACTTAATACCGGAGTTTGAAGCTCTGTGTTTTACTAATTACTTTGCTCTGTTCATAAAAATTAAGCACTGAGCTCTCAAATCGTACTTGAACTTTTCAAAACCGTTCCATTGGAAGAAAGGACCAACTTAGAATCATCCTAATACCAAATTACTTGGTACCCCACCAAAGAGAATATATATATATACCAAACTTGTCGGTAAACCCTTGCGGTAAGAAAAAACCCGGCAAATAGTTTGATTGTAAAAATATACTACCAAACATCACCTGGGGAAAAAAATTTGATAAAAAGAAAAGACCAAGATAGTTGTACCAACCAAAAATTATCGGTCGATACTATAATACTTGGCCAAAAGAAACAAACAATTTATATGTATACATATATGAAATATATATATATATATATATATATATATATATAAAATCCGCCAGGATATTCTAAAGCTAAAAAGTAAAGGGTGCTCAATACCTAAGTAGAGCAAATAATAAAGTTAAATCTAACGAGTCAGATATACCTACTAAAAGTTTCGCTTAGTGCTCTTCAGGGCAAAGATCTGACTCTTTCAGATATTTGCCTTGAAGAGCAGTAAGTGAAACAACTAGTAGGTATATCTGACTCATTAGGTTTAACTTTATATATATATATATATATATATATATATATATATATATAAGATTCTGTTTGTATGTTTGTATGTTTGTTTGTACAATAACCGAGTTCAATAAAATCCATACTCTATTTTTGTCCGAGATGAGAGTTCATCCACAGTGGTGCCTCCGAGCAATGTTTCTATACATTATGAGCAGCCAATCGGAACATACCTTACATTGAACTACAATTCATTAACATTGAATTGGTCAACTAGTAGCACTTAGTCACTTTCTTGTCTCTATGGATTGCATAATAATAGCATTGACCGATTATTTTACTTCTATTAAGTTTCATCAAGCAAGAACGTATCCTTATCACTTTCATCTTGAATCGTTCTTATCTATTAATAATAGAGATTCGCTCTTTATTTGTCTGTAAAAAAAACTACGTCACTGCTTACGTCACATGATACAAAATCGTCATAACATAGAATAAATACACTCAAAATTTGAGCATGCAACATTAGACAATCCTAATTGTTTTTTTGTTTTTTTAAGACCATTTTTAATAAATATATGCCCGGTATTATATATTTATATATTATTTGTTTTATTTTAATATATATTCAAGTTATCAGAACTAAGTTTCCATTTCAAATTGTTTTATTTTTCACTCTGTTAAGTATCTGGCCGCCATCCTTGGTTCCAGATGTAGTAAATAAGTAAGCAAGCCAGTAAGAATCCGGTGTTATAGTATTCTTTGTAAGTCCGACGTCCAAGATAATCCAAATGTCAATGAGTTAAGATTAGAATCAGACCTCTATAAATACACCAAGAGCAGCAGCAGCACTGCCAGTGATTGGACAATAGGGATCTTCGGTGGTCACGTGGTAGTCAACGAGTCTATATTTAGAAGTGACAATTTGCCCCATGCCTTATATTACAAAAAAAAATGCAACACACTCCTTTAATGAATTTGATGATCTTATTTACTTAGGGTACAAACTCTCTGACAATGAATTTTTAAATCCCACAGCCTCAGGCAATATCTTTCAAAAATTCATTCTTACATCGCCCGGAGGGTGTTTTTTATTTTGCTAGTATTTATAACGTTCGGGGAAATGATATATTTCAACCTATCATACAACAAGGCCTTTAATTTCGGGATTCGTTGCAGACATCACATCCTGAGAGCCCCCCCCCCATCTCCAACAGTTCTTGAAACTAATCGATATATTTTTGACATGTTTCTAGAGCAAATGTTTCGCGTAGAATTCTGTCATTGTGATGCTATCAAAATATGCAGTCAGATAAGTAGATAGTTGCATTATGTGAGTGCTATCATTAAAGATCTGATAAAAGTTAATTCGGCCAATTTATTGAGACAGTTTAGAAATGACTATCACATGACAGTTGTCTTTGTCAGAATTTGAATTGAGATCTCGTAATGAGCCGGATTAAAGTTGACTTTAATGGGATTTGCATTGTTAATTTATTCTATGACAGGATACAAATGAAAAAAAAAGAAAAGAAGGTAGCTACACAACATAAACCAAACTCACCCTATATATATATATATATCCCAATTTCGGTTGAGCACTTTATTTAGAAGGGATTTAATTACAAAATTCACCGTATTCGGCGTTCAGCTAAGACTCATTTTGTTTACATAAAGTTTGAGACCTCTAGGTGAGTTCATTTCCGCTTAGAAATAGCCTGCTATACTTGGCAGCTGACTGTGGCCGTATTGGTAAGAGGAATGTGTGAGCGTAAGTTCGTTCGGATCTCGAACCCGGCCAGAGGTAGCTGCTAAAACGGTATAACTGCACTGACGAGAGGTGATACCTCGAAACGCGTGTCTGTAGTTTACTCTATTATACGCTCCCAATTTCGGTTGAGCACTTTATTTAGAAGGGATTTAATTGCAAAATTCACCGTATTCGGCGTTCAGCTAAGACTCACTTTGTTTACATAAAGTTTGAGACCTCTAGGTGAGTTCATTTCCGCTTAGAAATGTAGCGATTAAATAGCCTGCTATACTTGGCAGCAGACTGTGGCCGTATGGGTAAGAGGAATGTGCGAGCGTAAGTTCGTTCGGGTCTCGAACCCGACCAGAGGTAGCTGCTAAAACGGTATAACTGCACTGACGAGAGGTACCTCGAAACGCGTGTCTGTAGTTTACTCTATTATACGCTCCCAATTTCGGTTGAGCACTTTATTTAGAAGGGATTTAATTGCAAAATTCACCGTACTCGGCGTTCAGCTAAGACTCACTTTGTTTACATAAGGTTTGAGACCTCTAGGCGAGTTCATTTCCGCTTAGAAATGTAGCGATTAAATAGCCTGTTATACTTGGCAGCAGACTGTGGCCGTATGGGTAAGAGGATTGGCGAGCGTAAGTTCGTTCGGGTCTCGAACCCGGCCAGAGGTAGCTGCTAAAACGGTATAGCTGCACTGACGAGAGGTGATACCTCGAAACACGTGTCTGTAGTTTACTATATATATATATATATATATATATATATATATATATTGGTTTAATTGGTAAGGTACAATAATTTATTGTGTGTTGAAAGATCAAAGGAAAATATCGTATTACCAAATGGGTGTGTGTTTTGAAAAAATGTTGGTGGTAATTTAATTATAATTAAAGGGAAGTTAATATATAGAAAATTAAGTGAGACATCTAACAACCTCTCGCTTAGTTTTCTATATATAAACTTCTGGTAATACAATATTTTCCTTATATATATACATATATATATATATATATATATATATATATTATTATTATTATTATTATTATTATAATGGTACACAGTAATAACCTTCACGAGTTTCACCATAAGGATCTTCAGGGTTAAATCTACTGAATTAATCAAGATATTGATTAATGAAATTCAGTGGATTTAACCCTGAAGATCCTTATGGTAAAACTCGAGTAAAAATAATTTTCATACAATGACTGCTATTTACACAGTAGCATTGCAACCAACAAAGCCTTCATCAGATGATGACTCTGGGTTCAGGCATGGTTTCGGGGCCGAAGCATCATTACCACTAACCCAGAGCGCCCCAGCAGTATCTCACGATACCACCAGACTTTGTCGGTTTGATGTCACAATATAGGACTGCCATATCCACGCTGATGCGGTTAGAGCTTTCTCCTGAATCTTATTTAAGTATTTCCTCTTGTCTGGTAGAGAAAGTCCAAGTTTAGACAAAAATGCCGAGGTTGAGTTGGTAATAAACCCCCGACATCCAACCTCAATGGGAAATTCATCCGTTATCCATCCGTTTCTGGCGCATTGTTCACGTAGGTCTTCATATTTTTCCAACTTCCACTGATGTGTACTACTTACTACTGTGTACCATTATAATAATAATATTATAATAATAAATTTGCTCTACACACGTATTAAGCACTTTATATTTGTTATATCGCTGTCTTATCATTGTGAAACTTGCATCAACTATTGTGACCAATTGCACCGGTAAGTCACCTTTTTCATATATATATATATATATATATATATATAAGGTGTGTCAAAAAAGTATCGAGATTTTTTGTACTTTTTGACACACCTTGTATTCTGAAAAAAAAATAACGTTCCATCCATTAATTTCTTTCCAGTTCTACTCATTCGCTGAGTTGGCGAGGGCCGGTATCGAATCAAGAACCTTGTGATTCATAGCCGAACACTCTACCGACTGAGCTAAACCGGCTCTATATAATATACATAATATAATAATTTATATTATAAATTATATAAACTATTATAAACTTTCAACATTTTAGTTGACTGTACGGAAAATTCTGTATTCATTTTAATGATAGCCCAACTTGCCAAGCTGGCTTTTTTAGGGTCCATTCCGTCAATCCGATCAGAGGGATGACATTTTTTTTTAAAAAGTCGCAGAACATTGTTCAGTCATGCGGAAAGACACTTTTTATAGAAAATGTCATAGACATCCGTGTATTGGTTTCGGGGTGACGGAGAATTGATTGATCAATACTTCGCTTGGACTAATGACTCAAATCATCTTCTTGAGCTGCTAATAGAACGAGTTGACCTTTGCATTCTGAAGATAAAGAGCAATGTCTGTCTGCTCCATCGCTTCTCTTTCATTTCCAGCAGAGGCTGAACAGGTTGGAGAGTGAACATGCTATTCTGGGTAATGTTTACAAATAAACACAATGACTATTTACGATCTTTCTCCGTTTCCGATCTCAGATGTCTCCAGACACTGAAGAGTGCATTTTACCTTTGTTCAGACCAAGAAGATTCGATACTGAAAGCTTTAGTCAATGAAAGCGTTTTCCGAAATGAGATAACGTTATATTTATTCATCACCCCCTCTGCACGACTGGGATGTGACACAAGGTGAATTCTTTGGCGGAGTTTGACAGCTTTGAGATCAGAGTTTTCCTTCTTCCAGGCTGGTTGCCGTAACATTGTACCATACTTTTCATGCTCATTTTCTTGTCATACCTCTCACCAGGAAGAATCAAAAAGTTAGACTAGCCTTTGAAAATGAGCCTATTGTCTGGACTGATAAAATTAGGCAATAGATGAAAGTAAGGTATGACACAAGGTCAAGTTTTTAAGCGGAATTTAACCGGTTTGAATTCAGATTTTTTTTCTCCTAGACTAATTGACATACCAAAGTTAAAAAGCCCATTGTCTCCCACTATTTAACCGTAGTTGGATTCATGCCTTTCCTCAGAGCGCTATGTGAAATGCAAAGCCTCCTTCAGGATTGAACTCATGGCCCCATGACCATTTCCCAGTACACCACGACAGAGCGTTTTAAGTAGTAAAAAAGAAAAAGAAAAAAAAAGAAGCTATTCATGAGTTAGAATCGCCCAATATTAAATTTGTGCCAATTAGAATTTAAGAAATTTGTTTCAGATTTATTCACATTAGCAAATGGAAAGGGGAAAATGAGCCACAATAAAAAGTCCATTTCCCCGACTATTTTACCCATAGCTAGAGGGAGAATAATTGGATTTTTAACTTTGCAAAGGGTATGTTGATATTTACCCAACTCATTTGATACGGGTAAAGTGTAACACAAGGTCTCAAGTATAGAGCATCCAGCGAAGATGGAACTTGCCATTCAATAGTAATAGATATGCGAGACAAGCTTACAAACTATTACACCCCAGTGGGAGGCCAACCTTTCCCAAGGGTATTAGTGCAATATAAAATGAAAAGTCTACCCTACTATTTACCCATAACTGGAGGGAGAATAGTTGGATTCATATCAAATTTTATAAACACACACAAATTCATAAACAAAATACTGTATGGATATAATTTGATTAATGTACTATTTAGTTAAATCGGTTTTTCATTTCATAGTCCTCTGCGCCTCCTTATATTGCAACACAGTCCTGTAACCTTTTTGAAGCATACAACATATGTCTACTGGAATTGCCTCAAATGTTTGGATAATGGTTTATTTAAGATGTTCTAAACTGTTAATTTGTTATATATTGTACAAAGGGAAATATGAATTTCCGGTTTTATTAAACAAAGAAGTTTTTACACCTGCCCGTTATCAGATCAAGAGATAAAAATACGTGGGTGTAGCTATGAATATAAAAGAACCGAGGGCCCGAGACAGGTCAGTCGTCAGTTAGTCCCGGAGGCAGAGCCGAAGAGAGAGTGAGGTGATCGGGGTCAGTAGTCGGCCGAGCGGGACCTCGTGTAGTTGGTGTCGGAAAAGCTAGCGTTAATATTTACCAACTGAAAAAGCTTGTTGCCCAGAAATTTAATCGAAGGACCGAAAGTCTAAAGACTGAATATATTAATTAAACTGACCCTCTCTCTCGAAGTTAAGAAGCTTGAATTTATTTCAATAAACTTCTGGAGGATAACTTTGGTGTTATTGTCATCCCTTACAACGAAGATAAAACCATTGCAATTTAGTACAGTGACGACGCGCTATGCAACAAATTTTGTGACGATAGAGATGGTATTTTAAATAACCTCACAGCAAATAAGCATATGTATAAATATGACTAGCTTGTGGCTCATGAATTCTGGCCAATCCTGTATAATACGATTCTGTTATTTTCGAAATTTTGGTAAAATCTAGCAGATAACACAAATTATTCTGTTGGTTGTGGAAACGAAATCCCGTTGTATGTTTCCGTTGTATACGTTTATCTTCTGAAGTTCAAGCATTAAAACCATATCCAACCTGTATTGTAATTTCTTTTATAAAGAATAATATGCAATTGTTACCATCGTTCGAAATAGACACAGCAACTCGAATTCAATCTTATTTACAAGTCAAAATACATAAATTGAATAAGTTATAACGATTCAAATAACGAGTGTATACATTATATATATATATATATATATATATATATATATATATATATATTATATATATATATATTCGGTGTCCCAAAATAATGTATACACTCTTTGAATCGTTATAAATTATTCAATTTATGTATTTTGACTTGTAAATAAGATTGATACAAGATAAAGAACACAAAAAGGGTGTATACATTATTTTGGGACACCCTATATATATAATATATATATATATATATATATATATATATATATGTTTGTTGAACTGTACAGACAATTCCTGTCGGACAAGTTTTTCGTTGATCCCTTCCAATTTTCGGGCTATCTTTCTGGTGTCGGGGTGTAACTGGTATAACAGTCCCCCCTCCCACATAAAGTCATTACTGCAAAGCTCGCTCGAACCAACACCATTCCTACAACCTCCTATTACCAATGGTTATTACCTCCCACTTCTAATTCCTTGCTATTACTCGTTCTCGTTAAAAACGAGACACGAAATCATACCATCATTTCCCACCTGAGGATGGCAAATTGTATTGCCGAAAGCACTCGTTTTGAAACCTTTGGGGGACTGTTATACCAGTTACACCCCGACACCAGAAAGATAGCCCGAAAATTGGAACGGATCAACGAAAAACTTGTCCGACAGGAATTGTCTGTACAGTTTAACACAACTTGTATAAAAGAAAAAATGCTGCCAAATTACACTTATTTTAATATATATATATATATATTAAATTTTTACTTGAAGGCACTTACAACGCATGTATCGCATAAAATTCGATACTATTTCTTATAGAAAATGAACTTGACAAGTGTAATCCCAGCAAAGGATGGCTCGATGTGTAGAATACCGTACAGACTGTTTCGACTTTATTAAGTCTCATCAGCGGTATATACTAACGATTTCCCTTCGACAGAAATCGAAACTGGGACTTCAGCAGACACAGTGAAACACTAGTGAAACACTTTTATCGCCTCGGCCACAGTACACAGCTGACCATCCTAGCGAAATTAAGCTTGTCAAAATATATATATATATAGGGCATTGACAACGGTCAAGTGTCTCTTTCTGAACCCCCAGTCAATTCTAATTATTTCCATATTAATGGATTTTTATTGTACGACCAAGGGACACTATTTACACAAAATTGGAAATGTAGTGTGAGGTTTCATCATTACCATTTTTACTGCCCGTGGGAATATATTTTTTGGGGGAAAAAAACAAGTATAAAAGATACAGCATTTTGCGATCATAATTGGTTGGTTAATTGATGGATTTCAATACCGTCTGGGATTATTTTAGGCCTTGAGGTTAGTAAAAAATATAATCTTCTTCGTCGATGTTTACACTTTTGTAGTTAACGGTTCTAACAATATCTTAGAATCGTCTGGGAATCGTTTTGACGGTTACTGTTGTTTGGTATTGCTCAGTGCAATGACAAACGATAACACCAAGAGACTTTGGAAAGCTTTATTCTACTTAGAATAATTGGTACAGTTATTAAGAGTTTATATAGTCTAGTATTGCCCAGAGAGTTCTCCAAATGGAAGGTAATCATGAAGTAGGGGAGGTAACTCTCAATTACTTATTACAATCAGGTTTGCGTTTATATTTTTGGTATGATTTTATTTCTCTCAAAATGCTGACATTTTCAAATAGACCTTTCATTATTCCGTCTATTAAAGACGATGGCGTAGTGTTCAATTTTTTTTTATCTGCAACTGCATAGGTGGCTGAACAGACCAATTTTTGAACGGCAATCTGCAAACAAACAGTGATGCTTGCTGGAGTTGCTGTTGTCTCTCCTTCCTTTTGGCTCTCTTTTCTGCGGCGGCTTCTTTCCTCTCCTTTTCACTCCTTTTCGTTCCTTGTTTAATGAGGAGGCGCCAGGCCGTACAGTTTTCTGCACAAGCCTTCCATGTGTTGGGGTTGATATGGCATGTCTTTATGTCCTTCTTGCAGACATCATTTTTGTAGTAGAAACTACATAGCCTGGGCAGGTTGTTATGGAGGATGAGCTGTCGCCCAAGCAGCAGATCCCCCCTCTCCACACAGCCATTGTGGTCCAAAGGAAAGGTAGGAACCAATGCAGTTTGGCAACGACACTGCCACACGAGTGGCTGGGAAGTATTGAGATTCAGCCCCACCCACCTTAGGGACTCCGGATTTATTTTCGGGGTTTACTCCCTGAGCCTTTCCTTGGGATAAGGTAGAGCTGCAAGTCAACGGTGGTTTTATAAGACTTTTCCTTGTACTAGATGAGTTGCTGGCCAAGGCAAAAGAGTCCCATTTTTAAAAGATTGCATACATTAAAAGAGGCATTTTTTGATGAGAGTAAAAGCTGCACATTCTATGAGGAAGTGTAAAACAGGGCAGCGTGTTTGACATATTTCACACTGTGGTGGTTGTTTTTGATTGAATATAAAGCAGTGTGTAATTCTGTGTGGCCGATGCGTAATCGGGTTATTGAGATTTGTTACCTCTAAGATAAAACGTTTTTGGAGTGAGTGCACTTCAAATATATCAATACTTTTGCGATCAGAGGTATTATACATAATTGATTAAATTGTGGCTCAAGTGGTATGTCATTTTTTTAAAACATCAATATGATGTGACGCTGACGTCAACAATCGTTGGAGAATTTTACGCGATTTTAACAATGGTGACATTTTTTAAAAATCGATTTTAACCCTTAATACTAGAATTTCAACTGAAACATTTTTATCAGGAGAGAAAGAGAATCGGTTGAGTTTTCCTACATTCACTTGGAAATTTTTCTCTTTCCTTCTCAGGGAATAGCATATTTAAAGTTCTGTAATTTTCCATGTGAGAGAAAAAGGTGTAGAGAGATAAGAAGAAAGAGAGGTTGAGAGAAACCAATAGGAGAAGAGAGAGAAAGAGAGGGTGAGGAGATAGGGAGAGAAGGATATGAGAGAAAAAAATATCAGGAGAGAGAGAGAGAGAGAGAGAGAGAGAGAGAGAGAGAGAGAGAGAGAGAGAGAGGGGGGTGAGGTATACAGAGATAGAATGGAAGAAAAAGATGGAGAGAGATAAAAATAAAGAGAGGGAAAGAGATGAAAGTGGAGAGAAGATAGGTAAAGAGAGAGAGAGAAAGAGAGAGAGTAAGAGAGAGAAAGAGAGAGAGAGAGAGGGGTGAGTATGAGGTATACAGAGATAGAATGGGAGAAAAAAGATGAAGAAAGAGAGGGAAAGAGATGAAAGTGGAGAGAAGATAGGTAAAGAGAGAGAGAGAGAGAGAGAGAGAGAGAGGGGGAGAGAGAGAGGGTGAGTATGAGGTATACAGAGATAGAATGGGAGAAAAGATGGAGAGAGATAAGAAGAAAGAGAGGGAAAGAGATGAAAGTGGAGAGAAGATAGGTAAAAGAGAAAGAGAGAGAGAAAAGAGAGAGAGAGAGAGAGAGAGAGAGAGAGAGAGAGAGAGAGAGAAATTGAGATAAGAAGAGATATCAAGAAAGATAAGGTGTAAGGAGACAAGAAAAAAAGAGAGAGATATAAAGTGTCTAAAAGAGAGAGAGAGAGAGAGAGAGAGAGAGAGAGAGAGAGAGAGAGAGAGAGAAGGGGGGATAAGAAGATAGAGCAGAAGAAAGAAGGTGGAGAGAGATAAGGAAATAAAGAGAGAGGGAGGGGAGGGGAGGGGAAACTGGGAGAGAGATCAGAATAAAGAGCGAATGAGAAAAGAGAGACATACAGGAAGTTAAGAAAAAGAGAGATAGAAAAGTTTTAAATGATGAAATGGTGGAGGTTTTAATTTGAAGTTTGTGGATCATTCATCGGCTTGTGAAGCTCAATTATTAATGTTAACGGATGTAATAATATTATAGGTTAAGTGTTAGTATCAGTTCTAACGGAATATCAGAGTTACTCCCCTTGATGAGGAATCTTGTGGCTCCTCAGTGGATTCTCTACCAACTATTCTCTCTCCAGCTATGGGTAAATAGGGCAGACTGGGCTCTTTAACCTTGGTATGGTAACTGGTCAAGAATAATGAAAACTCTGAGTGCGAACCTGTTAAACTCCGCTTAATCTTGTGACACATCCTGCTCGTGTGGAGGGGTTGAGTCTATACATCTATTATCTTTATTCGATACGGGAGAAATAATAGAAGTTTAGGGTCTTGGTTTCCTGGATATGCCGTTAAACTGCATCTAATAGTGAGGTTCCAATTCTAGAGCTCTAAGTAGTACAGAGAACTCATTAATTGCTATTACTCCCAGACCCACTCTGCTCAGCGTGGCAGTACCGGTTAAGGTCCCATCTAAGCGTAGGCTTGCTGGACCGGCCACTGCTTCGGCCACTGGACCGGTTTCGTTTGGTTAATAGCGTCGATCCCAGGTGCCCCCTTGAGGGGGAATGCCAACGGGATCGACGCAGTTTTTCTACCTACCACCCATGAGTCTCGGCTTGTGGGTGGTGCCCACATAAAACGGCCTTTTGCCATATCGTGTAAAAGTGGGAAACATTGAGGTTCCAATTCTAGAGCTCTAAGTAGTACAGAGAACCCGTTCATTGCTATTACTCCCAGACCCACTCTGCTCAGCGGTTAAGTTCCCATCTATGGGTTAATTTTGATAGTGATTCTATTTCCAGAGTTGTTACTACTAGCACTACTGCTGCTGCTACTACTGCTGCGGCTACTACTGCTAAAATTACCCCTTAAAGACCCAATTTCTTCTCTGTAGTACTCCAGAAACCCAGCTGCTGAAACTCAAAACGCAAACTTTCCCATCATTATCTTAAATCGATGTGACCTCTAACCTCATATTTCCATCAAACGCCTCTGCACTTCCGTTGGCGGGTTGTTGACAATGAAATTTCCTTATATTTTGCTCTTGCTCCTATGTTTGTATTTTGGTATCGATATTTACCACATACCCCACGTTTATGGGTTAGGCACAAGGCCCTATTAATATGGGACCACCCACAAACCGAACCTCATGGGAGGCGGTGCAAAAAAATGCGTTGATCCCGTCAGAATACCCCTTAGGCGATTGAATTGTTTTTTTTACAGCGAATTAAATCTATTAATAATGGAGATTCGCTTCCGGTTTTTATCTGTAACAAAAACTACGTCACTGCATACGTCACATTACCTAAAAATTTGAACAGGCAACATTAGACAGTCCTCATTGTTTTTTAAAACAGTTTTAATAAATACATGGTATTATATATATATATATATATATATATATATATATATATATAGTTTGTTTTATTTTAATACATATTTAAAGTTTACATTTCAAATTGTTATGAATTTGATGATTTTACTTACTTAGGGTAAAAACTCGCTGACATTGAATTTTTAACTCCCAGCCCTCAGGCAATATGTTTCAAAATCTATTTTTACATCGCCCGGAGGGTGTTTTTTATTTTGCTAGTAACAATAATAAACGAAGACATTTAACGAATAAAACCCAGCCGTGTTCTTTTAAATCGGGGGGGGGGTAGGTGTTGCCTGGGGGATGGCTCCCTGGGAACAACGATGTTAACTTATGTGGTCCATGGCCGGAGCTGTTACATAGTTATTAGATTCCTAATACTTTTTAAGGTAGTGTAGAAATCATAATGGCGATTAGTGCAGCTGATGGCCTTGAGAGTGAGTGACAACGCTTGACCCCACTCTCACCTTGCCTTCCATGGATAAATCGTGAGAACCAGAAGGCATAGAAGACCCTGTTCCAGTTTAAGAATACTAAGTAACTCAGTCAGTTAGAAGTTAGAAGCCGAGCTAGCAAGATGTAAGGATCTGCGCAGACGTCTGGTTTGGGGATTTATAAATAAAGTAACATCAACGTAAATCGAAGTCTTGTGTTTATTATCTAAAAACTAACAATGACACAGGGCTTCTGATAAAGAGAAATCCCTAACAGAAAATCAGACCGAAGTCCCCACGACAACTCCAGACGCAAGATGTTAGAAGATAGAACCAAAGCCGGCCAGAAGAGAAGACGACTAGAAGAAGTAAAAAAAGGGTATACAACATGTATCGATTGGTACGGTGAAAACGTCAGTACGTAACAGAGCCACCAGAGCCCACGGTCTAAACTAGTTGGTGTCCTTCAAGTTTTATCATGGCTGATGAAGAGGATATTGTTTTGAAAACTGTTCAATTTGATGCTCGCTTTCCCAATCAGAACCAAACTAGGAACTGTTGGCAAAACTATATTGATTATCATCGATGCCAAAAAAATCAATGCCATTTTCAGTAGATGAGATATTACTACCTAGATATGTGATCAGTGAGATTAGATTTCCATATGATTGATAATCTGTCCATAGTATCCCATGCCTTTGCTATGCGTGCTTTAATGGCACTTTCAGTAGATGAGATATTACTACCTAGATATGTGATCGGTGAGATTAGATTTCCATATGATTGATAATCTGTCCATAGTATCCCATGCCTTTGCTATGCGTGCTTTAATGCCACTTTCAGTAGAGGAGATATTACTACCTAGATATGTGATCGGTGAGATTAGATTTCCATATGATTGATAATCTGTCCATAGTATCCCATGCCTTTGCTATGCGTGCTTTAATGCCACTTTCAGTAGAGGAGATATTACTACTAGATATGTGATCAGTGAGATTAGATTTCCATATGATTGATAATCTGTCCATAGTATCCCATGCCTTTGCTATGCGTGCTTTAATGACACTTTCAGTAGATGAGATATTACTACCTAGATATGTGATCAGTGAGATTAGATTTCCATATGATTGATAATCTGTCTATAGTATCCATGCCTTTGCTATGCGTGCTTTAATGCCACTTTCAGTAGATGAGATATTACTACCTAGATATGTGATCAGTGAGATTAGATTTCCATATGATTGATAATCTGTCCATAGTATCCCATGCCTTTGCTATGCGTGCTTTAATGCCACTTTCAGTAGATGAGATATTACTACCTAGATATGTGATCAGTGAGATTAGATTTCCATATGATTGATAATCTGTCCATAGTATCCCATGCCTTTGCTATGCGTGCTTTAATGACACTTTCAGTAGATGAGATATTACTACCTAGATATGTGATCAGTGAGATTAGATTTCCATATGATTGATAATCTGTCCATAGTATCCCATGCCTTTGCTATGCGTGCTTTAATGACACTTTCAGTAGATGAGATATTACTACCTAGATATGTGATCAGTGAGATTAGATTTCCATATGATTGATAATCTGTCCATAGTATCCCATGCCTTTGCTATGCGTGCTTTAATGACACTTTCAGTAGATGAGATATTACTACCTAGATATGTGATCAGTGAGATTAGATTTCCATATGATTGATAATCTGTCCATAGTATCCCATGCCTTTGCTATGCGTGCTTTAATGACACTTTCAGTAGATGAGATATTACTACCTAGATATGTGATCAGTGAGATTAGATTTCCATATGATTGATAATCTGTCCATAGTATCCCATGCCTTTGCTATGCGTGCTTTAATGACACTTTCAGTAGATGAGATATTACTACCTAGATATGTGATCAGTGAGATTAGATTTCCATATGATTGATAATCTGTCCATAGTATCCCATGCCTTTGCTATGCGTGCTTTAATGACACTTTCAGTAGATGAGATATTACTACCTAGATATGTGATCGGTGAGATTAGATTTCCATATGATTGATAATCTGTCCATAGTATCCCATGCCTTTGCTATGCGTGCTTTAATGCCACTTTCAGTAGAGGAGATATTACTACCTAGATATGTGATCAGTGAGATTAGATTTCCATATGATTGATAATCTGTCCATAGTATCCCATGCCTTTGCTATGCGTGCTTTAATGACACTTTCAGTAGATGAGATATTACTACCTAGATATGTGATCAGTGAGATTAGATTTCCATATGATTGATAATCTGTCTATAGTATCCCATGCCTTTGCTATGCGTGCTTTAATGACACTTTCAGTAGATGAGATATTACTACCTAGATATGTGATCAGTGAGATTAGATTTCCATATGATTGATAATCTGTCCATAGTATCCCATGCCTTTGCTATGCGTGCTTTAATGACACTTTCAGTAGATGAGATATTACTACCTAGATATGTGATCAGTGAGATTAGATTTCCATATGATTGATAATCTGTCCATAGTATCCCATGCCTTTGCTATGCGTGCTTTAATGCCACTTTCAGTAGATGAGATATTACTACCTAGATATGTGATCAGTGAGATCAGATTTCCATATGATTGATGATCTGTCCATAGTATCCCATGCCTTTGCTATGCGTGCTTTAATGCCACTTTCAGTAGATGAGATATTACTACCTAGATATGTGATCAGTGAGATCAGATTTCCATATGATTGATAATCTGTCCATAGTATCCCATGCCTTTGCTATGCGTGCTTTAATGCCACTTTCAGTAGATGAGATATTACTACCTAGATATGTGATCAGTGAGATCAGATTTCCATATGATTGATAATCTGTCCATAGTATCCCATGCCTTTGCTATGCGTGCTTTAATGCCACTTTCAGTAGATGAGATATTACTACCTAGATATGTGATCAGTGAGATCAGATTTCCATATGATTGATAATCTGTCCATAGTATCCCATGCCTTTGCTATGCGTGCTTTAATGCCACTTTCAGTAGATGAGATATTACTACCTAGATATGTGATCAGTGAGATCAGATTTCCATATGATTGATAATCTGTCCATAGTATCCCATGCCTTTGCTATGCGTGCTTTAATGCCACTTTCAGTAGATGAGATATTACTACCTAGATATGTGATCAGTGAGATTAGATTTCCATATGATTGATAATCTGTCCATAGTATCCCATGCCTTTGCCCAAATTCCTGGTTTGAAAAATGGGACACGCAAATGGAAGAACTGAATGTTTGCAGCTAAAAATATAACTATATAAATTTGGAATTTGCTAATGTGGTTTGGAATCCAACACTAATCAAGGACATAAAACCCATTGAGACAGTTCAAAGGAGAGCTACTAAAGTAATGAATGATTTAAAAACCCATTCATATGAAGAAAGACTTAGGAATATTGGCTTACCAAGTTTGGTTTATCGACGTACAAAAGGGGATAGGATTGAAATTTATAAATATATACATGGACTTTATTCGACGAACTTTGATCTACTAAACATTGCTCAAAATATCAATATCTGGGGTTATAAATTAAAACTTTTAAAAAGATTTTGTAAAGCAAATGCAAGACAAAATTATTTTAGTAACAGAGTGGTGAATACATGGAATAAACTACCATCATCAATAGTGAATGCCCCATCTCTAAACTCCTTCAAGGCAATGTTGGATAATCTGTGGAAAGATTATAAATGTTCTGTGGAATTAAGATGAATATTTATGAGGAACAGCAGACAGGTATCAGACCTAATATACTAGCTGAAAATATATTATTATTATTATTATTATTATTATTATTATTATTATTATAGTGTAGAACTTAATTTCTCTTCTATTTTTTTTTGTGTTGTTGTCTATTTCCAAAGATGGCTTAATAGCATTGTGATCTAAAAGGAGCATCGCATACACATTTCATGTTAGAAGAAAAATCCATCCTAAAAGTGGTTGGCTTTTAAAGAAATAAATAGAAAGAATAAAAAAATGAATATCATAATATTGTTTTATGTAATATCCAAACGGATAAATATATTATTAAGCCTGGTATCAGTGAGACGGTTTGATATTAATTTTTAATATAAAGAAGAGAGCACATCTATTTCTCTAAATTTTTTAGATGAGACTTGATAATTCGGATTATTTGGATTATTCAGACTATTGTCCTCATCTTTATTGTTACCTGCACAACATTTCGGCTGATTTGCCCTCCGGTCTTCTTCAGGTATTTCTTGTCGAAATCGGGAACCTTCTCAAACTCTAGAACCTTCTCTTCGAACTCAGGAACCTTTATATAGTAATTGAGATCCTTCACAGAACTTCGAAACTAACCCTTTATTTAATCCACGGGGTAGACTGTCCTCATTCTGTTAACCATGACTGGGTACAAGTGTTACGCTGTGTTAATTATTCTATGTTACTGTCACCCTTGACCAGGATTGAACCTGCAGCCTAGAGATAACTGTCACTTAAAACTGTATTAACTCAACACCTATATCGAGTCCGACAAGAAATACCTGAAGAAGACCGGAGGGCACATCGGTCGAAACGTTTTGCAGATAACAATAAAGACGAGAGCAAATCTTTTCTCTTGATCTACAACTCTGTCAAATATAATAAGGAAAAGGTGGCGCCACAATGAGCGTCCGCTACGTTGTTAGAAGATATTTAATAAAAGACATGGAAAATAACAGAAAATAATAAAACCAATGAGAAAAAAAATTACTCAAAATAGGTTGCCTGGCGTTTCCAAGTGCATTAGCATCTATTAAAAACGTCCACACTAATTTATCAATTTAGAGAAATGGAAGACAAACAAAGGATAAAAAATAGAATAATAAATTAACAATATCGTACACACACACACACACAACACACACACACACACCACACAACATAAAGTAACGCTCTTCTATATATAAGGAATGGAGCACTCTATGACGGCCTTTACATACAAAGCGATGTGTGTATTAAAACAGTTAAAATCCCCTTCGCATTCTGTAGTGAAGACAGCCTGATGGTTAAGGTGTCGGACAGACACCCAACCGATCGGATTTCAATTCCTGCTGTACGTAGCTTACAAAATGTCTAGCCACACTGAAGAGACTTGATAAGTCGAATCGCGTGTCTGTGGATGACCCTATATATATATATATATATATATATATGTGTGTGTGTGTGTGTGTAAAGTGTTGTTTTAGGTCCAACGGGAGAAAATTAAATATTTTATAAAAAAGAAGTCCCGTAAAATGGATCATCTTTGTTTAAAAAAACCCCAAAACCCCAAAAACAACATAATCCATTTTGCGGACTTTAAATATATATATATATATATATATATATATATATATATATATATATATATGTATGTGTGTGTGTGTGTGTGTGCGTGTATGTGTGTGCGTGTGTGTGTGTACATACAAAAATAATGGCAGCTTTAGTATTACATAGAAAATTACGATTTTACGGTATCGAACAAAGATCATAGATCAAGATCTGCCACAAGGTTAAGGGAAGTTTTCTGTCTTCTTGACCGGTTACCATACCAAGGTTAAAGAGCCCAGTCTACCCTTTTTACCCATAGCTGGAGAGAGAATAGATGGTTGAGAATCCACCGAGGAGCGAAAATATTCCGGATTCGAAGCCGCCCCTCGTCAATTCAGCGCATGCTTGATCTGTGCGGTAAAATGGGGGGGGTTGGTGTTAGAAATAAAAACAATCTCCCTAGTCTAGTGAAAAGGGGTTAGACTCCCACGTTGTCCTGCTAAAACTGAGGCCACTTCACTTTTATTTTAAATCTGGTTTGAATTCAGAATTTACCTTCTCTTAGACTGGTTGCCATATAAAACTTAAATGTGGAGGCGCGTGGTCTAATGGTTAGAGATATAGGAAATGGAGTCGTCAACCCGAGTTCAATTCCTAGACGAAACCGTTTGAATTTCACATGGGGCTAATACCCTTGGGAAAGGTAATAATCCAATTCTCCCTCCAGCTATGGGTAAATAGCAGGGCAGACTGGACTCTTTAACCTTGGATAGGTAACCAGTCTAGGAGAATTCAAACCTGGTAAACTCCGCTTAAGAAATTGACCTTGTGTCACATCCTGCTCGTGCGGAGGGGTTGGTAAATATATAAAAAAACTAAATAACCCTGTTTGACCCACTATTTTACTCATAAACAATCTCCTTGTTCTAGCGCTAGTGAAAAGGGGATATACTCCCACGCTATCCGGCTGATTCTGACAATAGGCCACTCTGCCGACTTACTACTACTAACTGTACCGACTGTAAAAGAAATATTCTATTCTAAAGCTTTAGATCCTGTCAATGGATAATATAAGGTAATGAAGGATAATTCAAAACGATTCAAATGATTATAACAATGTTTTTCAAAGTCTTTTCAAAAGATCTAAATTGCTCGTATTGATTCAGATAAAGGAAAAGCTTTACAAATAATCAATTTTGGAATATCTTTATCTTCATTAAGATCACACTTAAAAGGAACACAAGAAATGACAATATCAATAATAATAATAATAAGTTACAAATACTTAGGAATTTTAGAAGCGGACAATATTAAGCAAACAGAAATGAAAGGAAAAGTTAAAAAAGAATATCTCAGGAGAACTAGAAAACTTCTAGAAACCAAACTTAACAGCAGAAATCTGATCAAAGGAATCAATACCTGGGCTGTCCCATTATAAGATACTCAGGACCATTCTTAAAATGGACAAAAGAAGAACTCAGACAGATTGACCAAAGAACGAGAAAGTTAATGACCATGCACAAGGCTCTCCACCCTAGAGATGATAGAGATAGATTGTATGTGTCAAGAAAGGAAGGGGGAAGAGGTCTTGCCAACATAGAGGAATGCGTAGAAACCACAATCCAACAACTTGAAGATTACACAAGAAAGAGCAAAGACAAATTACTTATGGTGGCCAACAATAGTAGAAGTGACAGATGGACAAACAGAAAAACAACAAAGACTAGAAAACAAAAATGGGAAGAAAAACAATTATATGGACACTTCAAACGACAAATTGAAGAGGTTGCACATGGAAAGACTTGGACATGGTTAAGAAAAGGAAACCTCAAAAGAGAAACAGAATCATTAATAATTGCTGCACAGAATAATGTCATAAGGAAAACTACATCAAAGTTTTAAGCCATCTTTGGAAATAGACAACAACACAAAAAAAAAAATAGAAGAGATATTAAGTTCTACACTATAATAATAATAATAATAATAATAATAATAATAATAATAATAATAATCATTATAATTGCTGCACAAAATAATGCCATAAGGACAACTACATCAAAGCAAAAATTGATAAGACCCAACAAAATAGTAAATGTAGACTTTGCGGTAATAGAGATGAGACTGTTAACCATATACTCTGCGAATGTAGCAAACTAGCACAACGAGAATACAAAACTAGACACGACTGGGTTGGGAAGGTGATCCACTGGGAATTATGCAAGAAATTAAATTTTGACCACACAACAAAATGGTATATGCATAAACCAGAATCTGTTCTTGAGAACGAAACGCACAAAATTCTCTGGGACTTTGAAATAAAAACGGATCACCTTATCCCAGCAAGAAGACCAGACCTAGTGTTGATAAACAAAAAAGAAAGAACTTGTCAACTGGTGGATTTTGCAGAGCCAGCAGATAAAGGAAAATGAAAAAATAGACAAATATCTGGACCTTGCCAGAAAACTAAAAAAGTTATGGAATATGAAAGTGAAGGTGATACCAATTGTAGTTGGTGCACTTGGAACAGTCCAAAAGGATTGGAAAAGGGTCTGGAATATTTGGATATCAAAGGAAGGATTGAAACCATTCAGAACACTGCACTGCTGCAATCTGCCAGAATACCCAGAAGAGTCCTGGAGACCTGAGGAGACTTGGCTGTCACTCAGACTCCAGTGAAATACCATCAGCTAACACTGGTGTAAAAACTCAAAAGGAGTGAATAATAATACTAATTTCATATCAAAGGAAGAATCGAGGCCATCCAAACAAAAAACATTGTTAAGATCTGCTAGAATACACAGAAAGCCCTGGAGACCTGAGGAGACTTGCTGTCACTCAGACTCTAGTGAAATACCTCAAGCTAACATTGGTGTGAAAAACTCGCAAAGTGTTATATAATAATACTACTACTACTAATAATAATGGAGATTCGCTTCCGGTTTTTGTCTGTAACAAAAATTACGTGACTGCTTACGTCACATTACCCAAAATCGTCATAACAAAAAATACATACAATTTGAACATGCAACATTAGACGGTCTTCATTGTTTTTTAAAACAAGTTTTAATAAATACATGACTGGTATTATATATCTATATATAGTTTGTTTTATTTTGATACATATTTAAAGTTTACATTTCAAATTGTTTTATTTTTTAATCCTTTAATGAATTTGATGATTTTACTTACTTAGGGTACAAACTCGCTGACATTGAATTTTTTACTCCCACCCCTCAGGTAATATGTTTCAAAAATCTATTTTTACATCTCCCGGAGGGTGTTTTTTTTTATTTTGTACTAGTAATAATAATAATAATAATAATAATAATAAAATAATAATAATAATAAGAAGAAGAAGAAGAAGAAGAAGAAGAAGAAAAAGAAGAAGAAGAAGACGAACAAGAAGAAGAAGAAGAAGAACATGAAGAACATGAAGAGCAAGAAGAACTAATTGTGAAATGAATTAATTTTTGACCATACTACCAAATGGTATATGAACAAACCAGAATCTGTCCGACAGAATGAGACGGCTGAAATTCTATGAAATTTTGAGATACAAACGGATCACCAAATCCTAACTAGAAGACGAGACCTAGTGTTAATTACCCCCCCAAAAAAAAAAAAAAACAAAAAAAAAAACAAACCAAAAACAAAAAAAAATTCCATCTCGTGGATTTTGCTGTTCCCGCCGTCCACAGAGTAAAAATGAAAGAAAGCAAAGATATGGAGAGTGGAGGAATTGAAAATCAGATGAAAATTGAGATCATCCAGACCATGGTATTGTTAAGTTTAGCTCGAATACTCAGACGAGTCCTAGAGCCCTGCTGTCATTTAGGCTCCAATGAAGGATCACCTGTTAAAAGCGCCCTGTCGGCTGGGGCGTTAGAATGCATCGACTGCACCTCTGCAAATGAACAAGACTCCCCAAATGGGGCCACCTGTTGGCCGTGGGTGGCGACTCGTGATGCTTAAGGATAGAACCCAGGTGGATGAGCAAGTCATGACTTGCAATACTCCACTTTGGCCTTTTCTTGGGCTAGACAGTCGGTCGGAGAGGCCCCCTCCGATCAATCGGCTGTCACGTCAAGCCCTAGCACCTATATGATTTTCCCAACCCTATTGCCCTTATGGCAATCCCCAATCCCTTTTTATCATATGGGTGCTAGAAGGCGGTGACTGAGGGTCTACATGTCCTGGGAATGACGTTAAACTCAATCTGATGGTGAGGTTCCAGTTCTGGAGGTTTGGGGAATGTGGAGCACCCCTTCATTACCATTGCTCCCTGGTCCACTTTGACCCGGAGTGGTAGTACCTGTTAGGGTCCCATCTATGGGTTAAATAGAAAAATGTATTAATAAAAAATTGTAATATCCATTAAGAATTGATTTATTTCAAAACTTTATCGGCATTAAATGACCCACTGAGGTTAATATGCCGTAAAACAAAACCAAACCAAATCAACGTACATTACGAGAAGTTGAAGATGTTACTTTGCTCTGGAAATTCTCCATATGTTATGACTTCACTATAAAAAAGAAAATCCCTATCTCATAGACATGAGACAACATCAAATCGTGTACGATAGTTCCAAATAATTTAAAAAGTCATAATGTTTCTCGAAGTCATTTTTAAGATAATCTCCAGGATGTCCACAAAGTCTGGGTACATGGAGATTTCACTATTGTATTTATCTATGTTATTTTTCCGAGAAGACAGATATGATAATATCTAAAGTGTCTAAATTGCTCGTATGAAACAAGGATAGTACAGGGTGTCCACAAAAGTCTGGGTACATGGAGATTTCACTATTGTATTTATCTATGTTATTTTTCCGAGAAGACAGATATGGTAATATCTAAAGTATCTAAATTGCTCGTATGAAACAAGGATAGTACAGGGTGTCCACAAAGTCTGGGTACATGGAGATTTCACTATTGTATTTATCTATGTTATTTTCCGAGAAGCAGATATGGTAATATCTAAAGTGTCTAAATTGCTCGTATGAAACAAGGATAGTACAGGGTGTCCACAAAGTCTGGGTACATGGAGATTTCACTATTGTATTTATCTATGTTATTTTTCCGAGAAGAGATATGGTAATATCTAAAGTGTCTAAATTGCTCGTATGAAACAAGGATAGTACAGGGTGTCCACAAAGTCTGGGTACATGGAGATTTCACTATTGTATTTATTTATACATTTTGGATGGTTGACTTTGGAACACCCAACTTACCTCCCGTGTCTGCCAATAGCCACAAGGTGGCGTGGTCACCGTAATATATAGATAAAATACTGCAAAGTCAAATATCTTTCTCACTGTTCCGGTGTCGGCAGAAGAAACGGTTTTATTTACTGCTTAAGTACCATATCTGCCTTCTCGGAAAAATAACATAAATAAATACAATAGTGAAATCTCCATGTACCCAGACTTTGTGGACATCCTGTAGATTATCTTATAATTTATTTTTTGTTCATTTATTTCAACAACAACAACAGCAACAACAACAGCAATAATAATAATAATAATAATAATAATAATAATAATAATAATAATAGTGGAGTGAATAGAACAGAAACAAATAGGAAGAAATAAGGGCACTTGGATTTTGACGTCCCGATGGATCACAGAGTGAAAAGGAAAGAAAACGAAAAGATAGACAGATACTTGGAGATTACCAGAGAACTGAGAAAACTGTGGAACGTAAAGGGTGAAGGTCCTACCAGTTGTAATTGGTGCCCTTAGAACAGTCCCCAAAGGTTTGGAAAATAGTCTGTTGGAATTGTAAATCAGATGATGAATCGAGAACATCCAAACAACAGCATAGTTAAAATCGGTTAGAACACTCAGAAGAGTTCTGAAGACTTGAGAAGACTTGCTGTCACTTAGTCTCCAGTAAACCATCATCTTTGGCCGGTGTGAATAACTCTCATAGAGTCAAACAATAAGTCTCTAGAACGGTCTCCAATAGCCTGGAAAAGAGACTGCGGGGCCTGGAGGAATCAAGCCACGCGTCCGCGTCTATCTTAAGTCGTGTTTTTCGCATTCTGAAGGACGCGAGTTCGATCGAGGCAGGCAAGATACAACCGATTTATTTTAAACTGCTGTGCGGGTACAGCAATGTTATTTTTGTCACAGACATTGTAACAGCTGTAAGAGTACTGGTCGGCATGTTACCAAAAAGAATATGTTATATAGTGACCCTTCTTTTCCTGTGATACAAAAAAAAGGGGAAAGCTGACAGTAGGCGTGGTACCCACCTCGTGGTAAAAAAAAAGATGAAGGGATGTGGAGTGTCTCTTTGTTCCGTGTTAGATGCGATTGGGTCTAACGCAAACTAGAGGAAACTGAAAAAAGTCCCAAATTAAGCGCCAAAGACTAATGATGTAATTGGTTTTGAATTGGTAGTTGTAAAGATTGTCTTGGTATGTATGTCTGTTGCTATAGGGGTTTCGACCTATGAGCCAGAGGTCATGGCCTTGGAGTGACAGATGGACTAACCGGAGAAGAGATATGTGTGGGGAATAAGAGGTGCCTTCGAAGAACACAGAACAAATATACACAAACCACAGCTTAACGGATACGTTTACATGCAGCATCTGGATATTTCTACACAAAATTCATCTTAAATATAAATGTCCCTGTTTACAGTGTCACTTTGTCAATCAAGCGGCACTTGCACGTTCGTATATCATAAAGAAACGTCACAAGCCACCATTTAACTTAAGCGTGAAAAAAAAAGCAAGCAAGTAAAATACATCAATAAAATAACTAAAGAGATAGATAGATAGATAGATAGATAAAGGGGGGTAGTGTTGAAGAAAGAAAAAGAAAGAGATAAATTTTCACTTACCAGAAAGATCTGCTACAGCCATATTGGATAAAAGCATATTTGTAATGTTGCGCAACTTCCGGGTGAGAGTGATGAGCAGAAGTACAGAGACGTTCCCAAAGAATGAAATGACGAACACAACAGAATAAAGAAAGACAAGCAGGATTTCACTCGGCTCCGTGCCAAGAGTCATTCCTTTCGCATAATCTTGGAATACTTCGGTGAAATTAGGAAACGTTTCATTTTCCCATGGAGAATTGTTGCTTGATTGCATAATCCCGGCGAACAGATTGCTCATTTTACGGGCTGCACCTTTTTAGTGGTCCCCCTTTTTTTTACCGCGATAATTTCTCCGGTTTTGAAGTTTCTGCAACGGATTTATTACAGGTGCTTTTTCAATGGTTTTCATGGATATTTTTTTGTTAATAGTTATGGTGTCGAGGTTTCTTGAAGTTTTCTTTTTTAAAAAGTTAGATTGGAGGTAAAAGGAAAACACCTTGGCTTTTTTTCTTGTGTGGAATCATAGATGTTTCCTTGTATATCAACTTAAAAAGCATGATAAGAACTATATAAGTTTTCTCTTGTTTTTGATAATTGAACTAAACTTTCAGTGTGTTTATTAAGTACATGTTTTTTTTTTTTTTATCACAAATGCCTTTTATGAACAATAATGGCAATAAAATTCTTTTGAGCGCATTTTTAGTTTTCCAGATAAAAAAAATTATATTCTTAACAGATCAGATGAAACAGAATGCCATCATTAAAAAATGATTTTAAAACTTGAATCTGATGTTATGTATATCACTCGTTCATCTTTAGTGATTCAAGCACAAAACTAATTGCGAGCGATCCTGAATGAGAGATCCTTCCCCTTGTTTTGCGGTTTAGCTCAGTCGGTAGAGTGTTCGGCCGGGAACCACAACGTTCCTTGTTCGATACTGGCCCTCAGTATCAAATCAGCGTATGAGTAGCACAGAGATCTGTGACGGTAAAGTGAAGAGCTGGTAGTAGGTGTGGCGCTCCACCTCATACGCTAAAAACAATCTCCTTGGTCTAGCGCTTGTGAAAAGGGGATAGACTCCCCCGCTGTCTGGCTGATACCGAGTTTTAGGCCATCCTGACGACGTTTTTTTTTGTGGTTTCTTGTAGTTTGTCACCTTTGGTCGAGCCAAATCCCTTATAACCGTCAGTCGGCTGTTTAAGTAATGAGTTGTTTTTTTTTATAACTGTTTTTTTTATAACTGTTTTGTTATAACTGTTTTGTTTAACAAATCGTAAAAGAAATGAGATATAAAAGACTTCTGCAAAGTTCTCTGTCGTGTTCATATACAGATAGATTACAACACCTATCAATTCGTAAAGTTTCATACATATTTAATATGTATTATCTTTGCATTTTCTTTCTGTTCGTTATCATAAATGTTTAATCCTTTCGAGAATGTCAGAAAGTTTATAAATGTCCGATTTCCATTGAATCAAAAAATGATTAATGCGTTTTCTTTGTGTTCAATATAGCTTTTATCTACATCCTTTTTTTTAAATGTTTACTCGTCTTTGCTTTATGTTCTGCTGTATTTTTCTTTGCAGAAAGGATGTGTTGTTATGTATGATATTAAGTTAGTTTCACAACAAATATGTAAGTATGCATGTATATAACAATGTTAATTTCACCGGATGTGCATTTAAATAATTTATATTCTTTTATCAAAGATGCATATTTAATTATTCATAAGAGTTTTACTGAAAATGTGTTTTGATCGAGCAACGAAACTCAAGTTAATATTCATTTGTATATTGTCAAACATCGAAATGAACAAATAAAATGAAATAATACAATGAATTTTAGAAGTGCAAAGAAAAAGTAAACTGATTAAAGAAATGAAGGAACTGTTAGAAAAATGAAATGAAGGAAATCTTAGTAAAATAAAATGAAATGAAAATAGCATCATATGAAGGAATGTATGGAGTATTATCTAAATTAGATGATTTTACAAAAAAAGATTTTCTTTCAATTAATGATTGAATGCTTCATAATTTTTTTTCTACGGGCTTCATAAGTCCAAAAATAAATGCATATATAAATGGATTATTCCGTGACATTGTTGGAAGATGACCAATTTGAGGCCGTATGTCTTAAACAACTTTTCAAACAGGTTGAATTTGATTTTGAAAAATTGAAATCATTTCTCAACAAAAATAATTCAGCAGATACATTTCGATAAATTAACATTGTATGTTTATGTATTTAAAACTGGTTTACTGTTCTATGAAACAAACGATAAAAGAAAAAAAAAAAAAAAGAAAACTTTTTTGAAATTTAAAAAAAAAAAAAATACATTGTCACGAATTTTTCCAAAGTTCTTCAGAAGGATTTTGAATATATATATATATATATATATAATAAAAAAAAAATTCTTATCCTAATGCATTTCGAAGCAAAATTTACCGTTCTCTCAAAAAACACATATATTATAATGCTTGCGTATGAATTCAAGTAGTTGACAAGTTATCGAATACACTAAATGTATGAATATTGGCAATTATGCGTGCGTCTTCTTTTGAAATGAAGAAGTTGGACTGTATCTAGTCTAAAGTGCGCACGTGTATGTAGTCAAATGACATAGTTTATTCAAATAAACAGTTTTTTTTTCTTTCTGCCTTGTCATTAACTAGCGGTATATTTTTTCAAGCCAAAAAAAAAAAAAAAAAAAAAAAAAAAAAAAAAAAAAAGAACGAATTAACAGGGAAAAGAAAAGAGGTAGGAGTTTTGTAGATCGAATAAGGTTGATACTGATTCGTCCACTTTAGGAAAGCACCAGAAAAAATAGCGGGTCACGTGTCCGAGTTTGAACACGTGACTTCTTGCCCGGGCAGCTTGCTCGTTTATTTGCGTCGCTCGTGAGCGAGCCGGGTTCCGTGAGAGCGACCTAGTCTCTCTCCTCTCTTTCTTTTTCCTTGTAACTTTCTTCATACAACATTTTTCCCCTTTTTCTGATTTTTTCTTCTTCCTAAAATCTTGCGTATAGATTTCTTACAGCTATAGCCACGGAAACGAATGCAAAATAAATCGTATTTATTCCATTTTGTTATATTTTGCCACGATATGCAATTGTGCGTCAAATGTATTAGTGTGAGCCTATCTGCACGTAGAGTCTCGTAAGGACTTTTACGTATATCTATCTATCCATTGACAAAAAAGGGTAGTTATTTTACATAAGATTTTATTAGGAACTTCACAGTGACCATAAATCTATCTATCTATCTATCTATCTATCTACTATCATTCTGCGTGTGTATGTGTATGTGTGAGCGTACGCGTGCGAATGTATGAGTATATATGTGCGTGTTTGTGTGAGTGGGGGTGCGTGTGTTTAAGAAAGAAAACGGTCTAATAATTTGTACATCCTCAGAGTTAGACGTTAGCATTTAAAAAAAAAAAAAAAAAAAAAAACAACAACATTTATTTGATTATTTTTTCATTCAGTTTTAAATTAGCGTCCGGTAAAAGGTTTACTCTCTATCCCACCTTTGAATGAATTATCAAGATTATAAAAAAAATACGATTTGTAATCTTATGAAAGAATGGACAAAAAATAACTATTTTGGAATTCATAGAATATTTGCACTCACGATAATGGTAATTTGGTTATGGATATAAAATAGAATTGTTCTTATTTCGTTCATTTTTATTTGTCTCTACAAAAAAGATTACTATATTAAACATAATATTCTACCATAATGACATTGTATTAAACTATAAGTTAACAAATAGTCTAGGCAAAAATTCTGACCGGGAAATACGCATTTTTCTCCGATATTAAACATAATATTCTATCATAATAACATCGTATTAAACCATAAGTTAACTAATATTCTAAACTTTTTCCTTCGTAAAATCTGTGAAAAGTTTAATGGCTCGAAAATATGTTCTATGAAGTAGATTAGATTTGTCAAGGAGATAATTCGACTTTTTAGAATTATTAAACATTTTTTTTTATTTTTATAGAGAATCACCTAAAGGTAACAAGCGATTAAAAAATTGTAGTTCATAAATAACGAAAATAATTACAAAATTACAAAATATAACACTACACTTTTAAAATCTTTTAAAAAAACTTTAAAAATTACAAAAAAGATCTTAATAATTAAAAAATTACAAAAAATCGATTAATGTAAAAAAAAAAAAGAAGCTTATAAATCAATAAATTACAAAATGAATTACAAAATAACAAAATCTAACAGAAAACTATTTAATAGTGAAAATTGTTAGTAAGTTTCAAATGACTACTTAATTTAAAGTTCTGTTTTTTTATTTAAATTGATGACTTAAGAAATATGAAATGTTAAGAAGAAAAACAAAAATCCACCAATAAAGTTATAATCCTTCAGAAATATAAATGATGTTTTTATATTTTTCAATTTTGATTGAAATGAGCACGTTTCTTTGTAATTACTTGTGTTCTTTATTTGTTTGTGGGAGGCTTTAGTTTTCATTCTAAATGAGACCATCTGGTATCATCCAAAGAGGCTGCGGTAAACTTTGCAGGAAAAGGACAAAAAAAAAAAAAAAAAGAAAAAAGAAAGAAAGGAAGTTTACTTCCGTCTTATACGTTTAGTTTCGTTCTGCATTCTTCTTTCCATCGTTTTGTTTCGATTTATCTTGAATCACTCAAGAACAAAACCAGGCTGTCTGGGTCTTAAACTATCAATACATCGATGTATAGATTGCAAATAAATAAAGACAGGGGAATCTCTGGAGAAAATGACTCGAAGAAATTTTGTCTTTAATAAATACATATAATAATTTTCATTGGTTCTATTCTAAAATAAGAGATAATCTAATCTTTTCGAAGTTTTATCATTTAGAATATAATTTCAATATTTATAAATTCATATATGACTTTATTTTGAATTAGATCATTAAGCGGACTGAATTTTCTTTTCGCAAGTAGCATATATCAAATTTCTATCTAATTATTCACATTGATTTTATTGGAAAATAAGAGATAATCCTATCTTCTCGGAAATCGATCAGTTAGAATATAATTTCAATATTTATAATTTCAATATTTATAAATTCATATATGACTTTATCTTAATTTTACAGAATGCGGTGGACTGAGTTTTATTTGCGCAAATAACATAAATATAATTTCTATATAATTATTTACATTGATTTTATTGGAAAATGAGAGATAATCCTATCTTCTCGGAAATCGATCAGTTAGAATATAATTTCAATATGTATAAATTCATATATGACTTTATTTTGAATAAGAGCATTAAGCGGACTGAGTTTTGTTTGCGCATATCTCATGTTTCTATATCATCATAGAGCGTTAGAATGATCGCACAGGTTTATTTCTCGATCGACAAGTCAAATTCTGATTCGAAAGTAGCTGTGTGTACGTGTGTTAGAACATCGGTGAAAACAAATAACTTATAATGTGGGTGTCACCTAGCAATCGATCGCGTAGGCTGACGAAAAAAGCGGGGAAAAGACGAAGAAAGTAAGAAGTAAGAATTTAATGCAAAACTTTTCCCCATGTAAGGGGTTATCTAAAGGCAACGTTTTTTTATATTTTTTCTGTAGTAAATTAAAAAAATTAAAAGTTATTTTGTCGTTTAAATCCTTTTGTTTGCTCTTTACAACTAATTAAGTTTAATTATTTACTCTAATAACAAAACAAGAGTTAATTCTAATTGACAAAAATACTAACAGTTTTTATATTTCAAAAGATAAAACTCTTTATAATAGTACGTATCTTACATGAGTTTCAATGTGTATTTTTTTGTAATGTATCGTATGTTCTGTTTCAGAGTTGATTTGACGAGAGCCTCATTTAAGGTATTATTCTGAAATATTTTTGTGAAGAGTACAAATTTAGTACAACCTTTTCCCTTGTAAGAAATTACTTAATAGGGTTATTTTTTGTTATGTTGTTGTAAATTCAAAATTTAGTTATTACGTTTTTTATCATATAAAGGCAGCAACTTTAAAAGTTATGCGAGCAATTCTTAGAAACGCCATACGGGATAATATTGATAAGTGGAAACAAGAAAATTCGAAGCCAAATCAAGAGCACTCATTTGTCCTAGCGGTACAACATTTAGAAAGCAGATTGTTGGTTGATAAACTAGATATTAAGCATATAACCAGTTTTAGAAATTTGAGTACGAAAGGCCGAAAAATCATCTCGGCTTAAAAGTTGTTATTTTTTGTTGGATGCGTTTTAATTGGAATTTTTCAAACATTGTGATGTTAAATATGTTACTCTAATATAAAAATTAATTAATACCGATTAACAAAAATGTTAACAGTTTTTATATTTCAAAAGATAAACCCCTTTCAAATAGTGCATTTCCCAGAAAAAGTTTCGATGTGAATATATTGTAATGTATCGTATGCAGAATTTATTTGATGGGGGATTTATTTAAGGTATAATTTTCTTTTATTCCTAATCGCATAAAATAATACTTATCATTGAGAACTTAATTTTTATTTTGGCCGGATTATGGTTACGGAATACTGTTAACTTAATTCAAGTTCTTCTGTAGTGTTTCTTAATGTTTCCATATGTACATTTACTTACAAGAATGTGTACACTCACTTTTATAGCGCATTTAATTTTTTGTTGTTGTCTGAACGAGTTATTCATGGTTTCAAAGAATGTTATCATCGGACATTGCATTATATTTAACGTCTTTTAATATCAAATATTTTGTCCAAAGAAAAAAAAATTTATAAGAAAAGTGAAATAATAAAATGTTTTTAAACAAAGTTTTAAAGAATGAAAAAAAAACAATTGGAGAATTAGTCTGAAAAGGAAAAAAGAATGTTACGAGTTATTCACATCGATGAGAAAGTTTTAAAATATGTATATATATATATATATGTATCACATTAAACTGGAGTAGGAAACATTTTTTTTTCATAACACATTTGTAAACGCTTTGACCTTCTTTAATAGAAGTAAGTTTATTCGATCAAACCATATCGGTAAAATATGCTGAGATGAGAATAACAGAAACTATTTAATTTATTGAAGTCATTTCTTTACAGTATTTACCTCCGTGGGTATCCTATTCATAGTAATTAGCATGTTAAATTTCATTATTATTATTATTATTATTATTATTATTATTATTATTATTATTATTATTATTATTAATCGCTATTATATGAAAGACTGTGTTGCATTTTTCAATTATAAGATTATCAAATTGACTGTAATCCATCTATTTTCATATACGAGGGGCCACGATTTCAACCGCTAGCAAAATTCCTTCAGTTTTCCAAAGGGAAAAATAAAACAATGAAAATATTTGTGAGATATATCTGCAATCATATGTCACTTTTCTGGTGAATAAAAGTTCAGAGAAGTTGCAGGGTCAACAAATGACAATTTGAAATCCGAAATGTAAAAGGAAAAAAAAATACTTTACTTTTACAAAATTCCGTGGTATAATGAAAGGTTCTCTCCGAATTGTGAAGTTTTGATTTTGGTAAGATTCCAGTTTGTAGTTTTGTTTTTTTGTTTGTAAAAGATCCAAGTAAAATTCTCAAAATAAAGTTTTACAAGTTGTATAATCTTATCTGCTTTTCAAAGCGCAAGAATTAGAAAATAATTTCAAATCATAATGTGTTTTCTTGTTTCAAAATAAAACAACGAACAAACAAAAACAACTTTTTTTTTTCTCACATGTCAATCCGAAGTGCCGGTATAGCTATCAAGATGAAAGCCGCTGGATCACACAGAAAACATATTGAGGAAAGAGATAAACAATTGTTGAAAGAGAAGCGAATAGAATATGTATTGTAATTTAAAAAAAAATTAACAAAAATAAGAGTAAAGAAAAACGTAAAATAAGAATTAAATAAAGTTACTGAAAGTAGTACAATCAATTTTTTCGGAGAAAAAAAAACAAAAGTAAGAAAGAGGAGAGAGAGAGAGAGAGATAGAGAGAGAGAGAGAGAGAGAGAGAGAGAGAGAGAGAGAGAGAGAGGAGAGAGAGAGAGAAAAGAAAGAGAGAGAGAGAGAGAAAACAAAAATAAGAGTGAAGAAAACGTAAAATAAGAATTAAATAAAGTTACTGAAAGTAGTACAATCAATTTTTTCGGAAGACAAAAACAATAAAAACAAAAGTAAGAAAGAGGAGATAGATAGATAGATAGATAGATAGAGATAGAGATAGAGAGAGAGACAGAGAGAGAATACAAAAAAGAGAGAGAGAAAGAGAGAGAGAGAGAGAGAGAGAGAGAGAGAAAGAAGAAGAAGAAGAAGAAGAAGAAGAAGAAGAAGAAGAAGAAGAAGAAGAAAGAAAAATATACCCTAAATTGACTTTTTTGCGGTAAAAACGGCAAACTATTTTAACTATTTTCACTTAATCGATCCCTTGTTTTTCAACAGAGTTGCGTCCCCTTCTTTTGTCCATCTCTGTGACCGATACCGGTACATCACTCGGCACTGATTGCTACAAAGAATTCTCTCCAAAGCAAAGAAGAGAAAGAGAAAAAAAAAGAAGCTCCTTGCAGTAGCAGTAGACACAACAGCGGAATTCGTGGTATTATTCTCGGTCGTTTAAAAGCGCTCCGTAGCAGAGGCAGCTGAAATGAGCGATCCTTCATGCCATTCTGTCTATCCACAGTAGTAGGCGTAGTCTCCATTTAAAGTGTAGGCGTCCAACAGTAACTGAACGGACAAACTTGGATTCCGAGCTGTTGTAGAAGTCCTAATAGTTGCCAGAGGTATTTTTCTGATGTGTTCTTTGATATGTCTTTATGAACAAAGCAAAGACACAAAGAATAAAATAAAATAAAAAAATCGATGAATTATCATTAACTAATTTGGGCGGACTTCGGATTTAGGTCGGAAAATTAAAAAACGGAAAATTTTTTGGTGGTCCCTAATGACAGTTTAACTACGGTCCATGAATTAACATTTTGCGAATCGGGTTACGGTTTTAGGGGATTGAGGTTGTTTTTAATAGAAACCACAAGGTTCCTAGTTCGATACCGGTCCTCGCCAACTCAGCGTATGAGTAGCACAGGGATCTGTGCGGTAAAGTAAGGAGCTGATGGTAGGTGTAGCGCTCCACCTCAGATGCTAAAAACAATCCCCTTGGTCTAGCGCTATTGAAAAGGGGATAGACTCCATCGCTGACTGGCTGATACCGACTTTAGACCATCCCGTTGACTTTACTTACTAACTTAATTACGTATTGCTTAAAAAAAATAAACAACAAAAAACCCAAATTACTATACATTTAATTAACCATTGAAATTAATTATTGAATCTATTATTGAGACAGTTGTTTGTGTTAGTATTGCAATGTATAATTTCAATTAAACTTAGTTAAAAAAATATTTTTCAACATTAAATGTATAGAAATTTGGGTTTTTGTTGTTTATTTTTTTAAAGCAATACGTATTAAAACAACCTTAATCCCCTAAAACGTAATCCAATTCGCAAAATGTTAATTCATAGACTGTAGTTAAACTGTCATTGGGTACCACAAAAACTTTCCGTTTTAATTTTTTAATCTATTATTGAGACAGTTGTTTGTGTTAGTATTGCAATGTATAATTTCAATTAAACTTAGTTTAAAACATATTTTCAACATTAAATGTATAGAAATTTGGGTTTTGTTGTTTATTTTTTCTTAAGCAATACGTAATTTAAAACAACCTTAATCCCCTAAAACCGTAATCCAATTCGCAAAATGGTAATTCATAGACTGTAGTTAATCTCTCATTGGGGACCACCAAAAAAACTTTCCGTTTAAATTTTCCGACCTGAATCAGAAGTCAGCCCTAATTTGTCAACAAAATCTCCTGAGCGTTTAGCGTTTCCGCTTAAAATCATTGCTTCTTCTTTTCTAAAAGAAATGTTCAAAGTTCACAAAGACTAAATAAACATTTTTGTTTATGTGTCTGTACCATACGTTATCTCACAACAGTTCAGTAAAAAGGAAACATACATATCATCATATATATATATATATATATATATATATATATATATATATATATAATATATATATATATATATATATATATATATATATCTCAAAATGTTCTTGACAGTCAGCGTAGTAAAGGTCAGGTTTAGTATAAAGTAATTATTTGCAAATCTGAAACCGTTATTTAGTGGCTAATCTGCCAGACTGCGACGTCGTTGTAAGCGAGTTCGAACTCCAGTCACGCCATTACGTTCACTTTCGGACAAATACCACTGGGAAAGGTATGAACTTATGTGTCCATCCAGCTATGGGTTAATATTACGAAAACTGTTATTCTACAAGAATGACTTTAGCATTAAATAGCCTACAAATGTTGATATGCGATTTGAACAATTTAGTGGCTAATGTGCCAGACTGCATCGTCGTAGTAAAAGCGAGTTCGAACTCCAGTCACGCCATTACATTAATTTCGGACTAATTCCATTGCGAAAAGTATGACCTTCTGCGTCCCTCCAGCTATGGGTTAAAGAGTACGAAAACTGGTTTTCTACAAGGATGGCTTTGGCATTAAATAGCTCACAAATGTGATATGCCATTAGGACAAAGAAATCAAACCTCTTTATCTAATGAGTTTATTTGATGTAGGTATTTACCCAACCCGTTCGCTATGGGTAGGTTGTGACACAAGTTAACAAGTATGTGGAGTTCAGAGCGGATCGAACGTTCTATCAGTATTATGAAATGCAGGACTATCTGTTAACCATGCATCATGATCGAACTCTGTTAATTAAATGTAGGTATTTACCTAACCCGTTCGCCACGCGTAGAGTTTGACATATGGTCGCAATTGTGAAGCATTTTGGGAGGATCGAACTTGCTATTCAGTAGTAATGGATCAGCGAGACTAGCTTGCTAACTATTACACCACGATGAGATTCCCTTTGAGTGTATTATATATATATATATATATAAACTAGCCCCTCCGCACGAGTAGGATGTGACACAATTTCTTAAGCGGAGTTTAACAGGTTTGAATTGTTTTCTTTCTCCTAGACCGGTTGCCTAGCCAAGGTTAAAGAGCCCAGTGTGCCCAAATATTTACACATAGCTGTAGGGAGAGTTGTATGGAAGGTTTAGTTAGAATCGGACTCACTAATAATGCTAACCATTACACCAAATGTTTTATCTTTGAACATGATCAAACGTATGGATCGAAGTCCTACAAGTACTTTAATAAGCATGTCTTAGTTGTGACACAAGGCCAGCATTATGGAGTACTCAGTAAGAATTGAACTCACTCATAATGATCTGCGGAAACAGTGCAAATCATAATATAACAAGGATGCAACCATTGTGTAATATAAGTCTAAGTCCGAAATTTTTCTTTTTTCTCTAGTTTTCTTAGGACTTCGTTAAGTTCTTCCATCGTAAAATCTCCTAGTATAATGTCTAGTTGGTTATTCACTATTTTTTGTATTATTTTCTATGATTTTAGGGGGTGTTCCTAACAATTTGGTGAACTGGCCTTTCTAAGTCCATCTTTTTGGCTGGTTGCCTTTATTACTAGTAGAAAAAAATTAGAAAGTTATGCTTATTTTGGCACATAAGTCCTAGACTCACCCTCCCAGCTGGGGGTTGTAGGATACGCCAACTGCATCTCTGCGGCGAGGACCGGTATCGAACTAGGAACCTTGTGGTTTCTAGCCGAACGCTCTACCGACTGAGCTAATATAACATTACGAATACCCCACCTTACGAGTTGTTCGAGTTATGAGCTGTCTCTTGGTTAATTCTTTGCTTTGTGCAAATTGATGATTAAAAGAAAATTATTAAAAAATACGTCTTTTGTAATTCAACAAGTAAAAATCTATCTTATTTATTTTACTAGCAAAATAAAAAAACACTCTCCGAGCGATGTAAAATTAGATTTTTGAAACATATTGCCCGAGGGGTGGGAGTTAAAAATTCAATGTCAGCGAGTTTGTACCCTAAGTAAGTAAAATCATCAAATTCATTAAAGAATTAAAAAATAAAACAATTTGAAATGTAAACTTTAAATATGTATTAGAATAAAACAAACTATATATATAGCTAAAATTTGAGGCATGCGTGAGTTTCAGATAAACTTATGTCAATAAATTCAAAAAAATCATTCACGTTTCCAAATTTATTCCGCCACAGTAAATCCATTTTATCATAGTTTCTTCCTCGCATAGTTGGTCAATGTAGGTCCTTAGTGGGCAGCCCACATTAGCATATCTATGCGTTGGCTTCCACAGAAGAAGGTCGCTTATGAGCTTGTCCTTGCTTCTCCAGCAGTGTCATGCATGCCTAGTCCGTCTCACTCGGATGGTTTGTGAGACGGGGTGCAGGTGGCCATACAGCTGCTTTCTTGTGGGGTGCTGTTTCCGCGAATTCGTCATGACTGCACGCAGCATTCTTGTGTATCACCCATCTAGCTGGTTGCTGTGAAGAATGCAGAAGACATCCCAGGGGAAATGGATGATAGGGAAGGTTGGCGAGAGATTGGCATAGATATCCGTGCTACTTGCGCGAGATGATGATGATGATGATGATGATAGTTTCATACAATTCAATTTTCTTATTTTAAAAAAAAGTAACGAATAACTAGGGTGTTTTTTGGGATATGGGGCTGGAACGGATCAATGGCATTTCAGTTTATTACAATAGGCAAATTTGATTTGATATACGAGGATATTGAGTTACGAACGGAACGAATTAAACTCGTAAAGCAAGGAACCTATGACGTTCACGGAATTTAAAGTGAGTCTACGTAGCTATGAAGAAACAGAGAGTATGTACTTTAGGGAATCCGACCATAGAACTATACAAATGAAAATATTAATAATAAAAATAAGATTAGTAGTTACAAAATAAAATAAAACAGAAAAAAAAAGAATTTTATATTTCTGAATGGAATATGATTTAATATTTCTGAATGGAACGGCCACCTTATATGTCAAAATGGGGGGGGGGTGTTCAGATTTTTTATGTATATAAGGTGTGGGATAGATCTCCGCTCCTACTTATAGACTAGACGTAATCATGTGACCTATTTCTTGGCCAATCACTGTCAGTACTCTGAGGCTGATACAATACTTAACCGACCCTACTGGTCATAATTCCGCTACTATTATTGGACGACGGACATAGGATTAAATCACTGGACCTTTACCAACACGCAGGATAGGACTTATACGCTTACCAAAGGATTCCATAACATAAGACTTTCTTTAAGCCCTTTTCAACTGGCCAAGGATGGCACTCAAAAACTTTACACTTTATTTAAAATTCGGGGTTAGTGAAATAATTGAAACAGAAATTGATGATTAAAAGAACATTATTAAAAAAATACGTCTTTTGTAATTCAACAAGTAAAAATCTATCTCATTTATTTTACTAGCAAAACAAAAAACACCCTCCGGGCGATGTAAAATAGATTTTTGAAACATATTGCCCGAGGGGTGGGAGTTAAAAATTCAAAGTCAGCGAGTTTGTACCCTAAGTAAGTAAAATCATCAAATTCATTAAAGGATTAAAAAATAAAACAATTTGAAATGTAAACTTTAAATATGTATTAAAATAAAACAAACTGTATATAGATATATAATACCAGTCATGTATTTATTAAAACTTGTTTTAAAAAACAATGAGGACTGTCTAATGCTGCATGTTCAAATTTTGAGTGTATTCATTCTATGTTATGACGATTTTGGGTAATGTGACATAAGCAGTGACGTAATTTTTTTTATTACAGACAAAAACCGGAAGCGAATCTCCATTATTAATAGAAGATATGCTCTGAACGTAGTACGATAAAAAGGATGGTCCCAGTGTTTTATAAATCAATTTTAATAAATAGATTCGCGGTTTTATTGATTTATACATAGTTTGTTTTATTTTAATAAATAATTAAAGTTATCTAACGTATAGATTTTTATGAAAATATCATCATATAAACTTGTCTTACCTTAAATTTCAATAACGGTAATATTCAAACAGAAGTGGTTTGTTTAAGTTCATTTTTAAGAATGCAAAAATACAGTTTATTTTTATTCGGTTTTACATTATTTAAATAGCTTTTTAATTTTAATTTATATAAATTCTATTTTGTTCTTTAAAAATTAAATAAAATTATTCAATTAATTTAATACTTCTTTGATAAATGATTACTTTAATAAATAGGAAATTTATTAAATGTCTAAGAAAATGAATTAAGAACGTAACAACATGTGTTATTATTTATTCTTATCATTTATTATTAATTATATTTATTTTTTATATTAAAAATTCACACGGTTGTTTTCCTTTATCACTGACGTTATTTTTCATCTGTAATATATTAATTTTAATTACTTTTAGCGAAGTAATTGATAGAGTAGTATTTTGTTTATTGTTTAAACCAGGGGTTCCCAACCTTTTTCAGCTCATGGCCCACTTTGAAACCAGAATTCTTTTGTGGCCCATGAAATTATTATAATAGAAAAAATATTTCCTTTTACATAAGATATTTATTCAATCAAGATACAACCATGATTTAATTGATATCTCACTTTCTAGAAAATATAAATTTCCCACACATATGATTGGATTATGCATATAAAAAGTATGCTCTGAAATCATATAGAATTATAATATTTTCCTTAGCCCCCCCCCCTGAAATTTGCTGTGGCCCATTTTGGCCATGTGGCCATAGGTTGGGAACCACTAGTCTACACAATGCACATTCGAGTTTAATTCTGTTCTGTAATAGGTTATTAGAACAGCTTTTTAATTCTAGTTTGTATAAATTTTATTTCATGTTTTCAAAATTAAATAAAGTTATATAATTAATGTAATTCTTACCTCAATAAATAAATGCTTACATTAATAAACATGAAATTTATTAAATTTCCTTAGAGTCTAAGAAAATGGATTAAGAGCGTAACAACATGTATTACATTCATTTATTTTAACATTTAAAAAAATCATCGAAAATAAATTTAAAGAATTTATTTCTCTGCAAAATTGAACTGCATAACATTTAGTTTATTGAAATTGAATTTTTAACTCCCATCCACCTCAGGCAATATTTAAAATCAAAATATTTTTTACATAGCCCGGTGGGCGTTTTTTTATTTTGTCAGTCAATAATAATTGACTTGCAAAAACAAAAAGCTGAACAAATATGTACACTTAATGTAAACATTAGTCTTTTGTTGTTGTTTTTTTGGCTATTTTTGGGACCATATTACCTTTAGGCAGCCCTTTTTGATCTCGATTAAGAAAGGACATATTTTTCATTTACACCGTCAATATCCAGTTGTTTGTTAGGGGTTAAAACAACCGGATATTGACGGTGTAAATGAAAAACATGCCCTTTCTTAATCGAGATCAAAAAGGGGTGCCTATAGGTCATATGGTCCCATTTTTTTCTTTCAGCTGTACATCAACTTATCTACTATCATACAATCCATCCAAGTAAGACAAACAAGACATACTGGACACTGCTGGAGAAGCAAGGAAGAACACTTCCGTGACATTCTCCTGTGGAGACCAGCAACAACCAGCAAAATCCAGCTCTCTGCGAATTCTGGTCAGTGCGTGAGGACCTGCCCAGAATGATGATTGATAGGGACGGTTGGCGAGAGAGAGAGAGAGTCATGGGTATCTATGCTGTCATTTCGACTTGATGATGATGATGATATCAATAATGGTTCACGTACAAAAACAAAAAGATAAACAAATCCATCTATTTAATGTACACATTAGTTCCTCTGTTTTTTTTAAATTTTTATTTTTAACTTTCTAATAGTATGGAATGCTTCTGTTCTTGAAAAGGCTCAGTGCCAATTTTTTTTTTTTTACGTTTTGGCCTTTTTACAAAATTAAGGACTTGTATATATTTCTAAAGTTTGGGGCAACGCGTTTTTTTTTCTTCTTTATAATAAGCTCTGTTTACAATCATCATCTTGTGGACGTTACTATAAACATTATGTGTCGAATAGTTGTCGGTTTGGCGCGGAGATATTTGATGTCTAGTATTTATAAGGCTTACTTCCTAACTCAATATTTACATCATCTTTCTTAAAAAAATATCCGTCTGTTCTTCTAAAATCCGCGATACCTGTAATATCAAAGACTAGACTGACGTACACAGAAGTATAATTATAAGTCTATGATGACTAATTATGTATATCAAGGAAGCTTTGAGGATTGTACGGATAGCGATCTGAACCAGAATTAATCGTTTACCTCAGCCAATCTCCAACCCTCATCTTATATAATTCCCGTGTTTAGTTGTACGTTGCCAGTCTGATCAGACTCTCCTCTCATTAGATCTTATATTGGTTCGGACTATGAACAATACGATAACGGAGATGAGAGAAGAAAAAAAAATTAGAGGGTGGATTGGAATGAAGAATAGACTAAAATTGACTTCGAGAGAAACATTGGCCGTTTGAAAAGTGACAGAAACTAAGAAGCATTGAACGTGTGAGTAAATGAGTAAGTTCAACGAAGCGATTAGCTGAGTGAGGGAGTGGTTTAAAGTTAAATGAGGTAAAACAATTAAAAACGTTAAAAAGACACAGCATGAGTGCAAAGTCACACATGGAGAAAGAAATAGAAAAAAAAAAGAAGTGAAAAAAGGGAAAATTAAGTTTAGATGTTTGGGAATTTAAGACAAGTGTAGCCAAGGACGATTATTCGCCATGTTAGCTTGTCATGATTATTTTCAATAATTATCGAATTTTATACGATATACGCATTGTAATTGTCTTCAAAAATATAAGCAATAATATATATATTATATATATATTATATATATATATATAAATAATATATATATATATATATATAAATGATATATATATATATAATATAATAATAATTATATATAAATATATAATATATATATATATAATAATAATATATCTTATTATAATGGAGATTGTGGGTTTGTTTGTCTGTACCGAAACTATATTACTATACAAGTCACAATTCCTTTAGTTATTTACATCATATTCTCCATGATTTTATTTTTATTTAAACCTCAATTATTAATAAAATTGTTTTACATTACTTACACTGTTGACTATATCTACATACTAATAACATGCAATTGTATTTTATATATACAAAATAGAGGTTTACAGTATGAATGGGAAGGCTAATTTGCATATTGATCTTAAAAAATTGATTTTAATAAATATATGCTTAGTATTATTGATTTCTAATTGTTTGGTTTTATCTTATTGCATATGAGCAAAAATCTCTTCAATAAATCTTAAAAGAAATTCCTTAACCAGAAGAAATAACTGTAATATTATTCTTTACTTCCTATTTTAACTAAACAGTTTAATTAGGAAAATTTACCAATGAAAGACGGGAGTAAGGGAAAATGATGGAAGAGTTAGTTTCAAAGTTGTTCTATTTTTCAATCATACCCTCTCTGTTCAAAATCTTTTTATCTACATTCTTATTAAGTTTCATTAGCCTTTCTAATTTAATATGATATTTTATCATAAAACTTAACTAAAATACTTGCACCCGGAGGGTGCATATATTTGCTAGTATAAATAATAATCATAATAATAATGATATAAATATAAATAATAATAATAATAATGATAATATATAATATATATATATATAAATAATAATAATGATATATATATCTTATTATAATGGAGATTGTGTGTTTTTCTGTCTGTAACCGAAACTATATTACTAATCGAGTCACAATTAACATAGTTATTTTCACCACATTCTTCATGATTTTATTTATATTTAAACCTCAATTATTAATAAAATTGCTTCACCTTTTTATTATTGTTGTCCATATCTACATACAAATAACATGCAATTGTATTTATATATACAAAAAAATAGCGGTTTGCAGTGTGAACGGGAAGGCTAATTTGCATATTGATATTAAAAATGTGATTTTATTAAATATGTGCTTAGTATTATTGATTTCTAACTGTTGGTTTTATTTTAATGAATACAAGCAAAAATCTCTCCAATGAATCTTAAATGAATCCATTAACAAGAAAAAATAAGTGTAATTTTATTTCTTTATTTTCCTAATTTAACTAAATAGTTTAAATAAGTAAAATTCTGCAATGAAAGACGGCAGTGATGGAAGAGTAAGTTTCATTTCTATTTTTCTATTATAACCCCACTCTGTTTCAAATCTTTTTATCTGCATTCTTATTAGACTTTCTAATTTAATACAATATTTCATTACATTAAAACTTAAATACTTGCCCCCGGAGGGTGCATATATTTGCTAGTATAAATAATAATGTATATATATATCTAAATAATAATAATAATAATGATATATATATATAAATAATAATATATGATAAATATTTTATATATAAATAATATAATATATATAATATAAATATATGTATATATGTATAAATACTACTACTACTACTACTACTACTAATATATATATATATATATATATATATATATATATATATTATATATATATAGGATGGTGCAAAAGTAGGTATACAGTTATAAAAAAGGAAAACACATACATTACTCATTGTATTTATTATACAAACAAACAAATGATACATACACATGTAGTAAGAAGCTCTAATCCCTCAGATACTCAAATTGCCTTCAGAGTTCACTCACTTCTGTAATCAAGAACAGACACTCATTCACACTCTGGAACAAAGGTCTTTATCAGCATTAATTTGGTTAAATTACCAATTTACCAGAAGTGAATAAAAGGAAACGAGTAAATGTACATACATTTTTATTACTTATGATATGTCACTTTCAATTCAGTATAATATGACACGAATTTCACTGATGTGACACAACTGTGTCACATCAGTGAAATTGCACTACATCTTTTGCACTACCCTCTATATAGTTTTCAACGGCACGAGTATATCCGGGTCACCACGTTTCAATTTTTAAACCTTTATGTGTAGCAGTAATGCCACAATGCGAATCGTTTTGTACACCTTTAATTACATTTTTTTTACCTCTTTCTGGTGGTACTACTAAATCTGCATTATATCTGACACAATTTCCTATTGACAGCTTATGTCTGGCTTCTATGTATGGCCTTTCCGCTTTTCAAAAATTACTCTATTTATTGTTCTTCATTCAAGTCAGAATTCTATTTAATACTGGATCTTGTAACGTCTCCATAACTTGTCTATTCATCGTAATACGTTTGTTTCCAACCAATGCAAAATATCATCTTCGATATTTTTCATCAATTTTTTGTCCCCTTTTTAAACTGTAGACGCGACAACATGTCAACGTGTAGTATAGTATTTCCTTTTAGATATCATATTCCAAAATCATAAGCCAGTAGCTTAATATTCTGGACGATGTAACTTCTGGTAAATCTTTCCTACGATTAAAAATACATTCTAAAGGCTTATGATCAGATTTTAGCAAGAATATTTCCCTAATAGAAATTATAACCAGTGCTACCTTTTAGATATTAGAATAGTTAATTTCAGTCGGTGTTAATGTCCTCGAATATATATAACTAGGTGTCTCGCCAGGGACATGATTGCCAATATAGAATAATTACTAGTATCCATTGTTAATGTAACTTCCTTTCATATATATATATATATATATATATATATATATATTATATATATATATATATATATATATATATTTTTAAATGTTTGTTTGTTTGTTTTTTTAATTGGGCGTTATTATAAAGCATTAAAAATGTATGAATGAACTCGATATTATGGAGTATTGGATTCACTTATTTTTTAATTATTTTTTGTCATAAATTTTCAGGTTCGTTAGATACCCTTTGTCTAATGTTATTACTGTTTAACGGCTTCTTTGTCTCTGTTATTATCGACAGTGGCAGCGTCTGTGAAATATTTGTAATAACGGAGAATTCCGATATCTGCGTTTAATCCCTTCACGTGCGTTTGTAATTTTAGAATCCATTTAGTTTCTGTTTGTTTTCTAGATTGCGTTGTTGGAAATGCGTGTTCTAATAAGATGCATTTGAGGTGTGTAAGGTTGTGTTAAAATGAAGTGCTGGGATTTGAGATTTATAGTGGATTTGTGGTTATTTAGTCTTAGTCTAAGGGTGTTGATGTTCTCCCACATATCCAACTATTTCTATATTGTGTGCAGTATATATAGTATATAATGTTAGCGCTATCGCATGTTATGTGTGGCGGATGGATTGTTATGTTTGTGTAGGGTATTTTATTTCGGTTTCCGTATGTATGTGGCTGCAAACTTGGCATCTGGCTTGTTGCATCGTTTATTACCTTTCCGTACGGTGTTATGTAATTTTTCCTGGATGCAGTGAGGGTGTTTACGTAGGTTGGGTGGTTGTTTTTTTGCGTTGATGGGCGGGGTTTTTGAAGATGGACTTTGTTGTGGGGTCGGTTTGTAGGGTTTTATATTGTTCATTTATATATAACTCTGTGTGTGTGCGTGTGTATGTATCTTGATATCAATATAATACAACTGCATAATATATATATTATATATATATATATATATATATATATATTATATATATATATAAATAAGTCATCCACAGGCACCGTTTACGAAAATCTTGATCACCGTTTTTTTTAGAAATATTCCTTTAATTTAGTGAAGGCAGTCTGGTGTGTATTAGTCTAAATAAATTCCTTGTTTTTTTTTCTTCTTTCCCAACTCTTAACTGTTTTAATTCTTTCATTGTTTGTTTGTTTGCATTTGTTTTACGGTAGATCAACCTCAGTGGGTAATTTACTCATTTACAGAGATAACTGTAACTTAGAACTATCTTAACCTAACTCCTTCATCCACTAGGCCATGTGTCCATTTGGACACATGACCTAATGGACAATACTCCTCATCTGTTATTTTAGTTTGTTTTGATATCAATAACTTGCCATTTACATACGGCTTGAAAATGATTTTTCTTTTTACATGTTTGTTCACATGCTGGACAATTCATCTCTAATTATTTCATGTTTATAGTAAAAAAAAGTATTTTGATTTTGTATTGTTTATTGGATATGTGTCCATAATGGTTTGTTTTCCTCTTTTGTTGAGGTTTTCAATGAATTCCTGCTATTGTTGAAGTCAATACAAACTTTGAACATTTGGCTTATCTGCAATGGCTTTAATATTTTAAATATGTGAGAAGTTTTGATCATACCTTCTATTAATCGGAGTTGAATCAATTCCTCTGCAGTGGCGATACCTTCTTGTTCCAGGCGATGAAATTCATAATATCTTCTGATGTCTCTTAACCTGTATATATATTTCCCAATTACTTCTCGAAATTCTCGTTTTAATGCAAGAATTATGTTCTTTCGCCTCTTTATGTAATGCAAAATTTTGTTCTTTTGGCTCTTTATTTAATGCAAATTTTGTTCTTTTGGCTCTTTATTTAATGCAAAATTTTGTTCTTTGGCTCTTTATTTAATGCAAAATTTTGTTTTTGGATCTTTATTTAATGCAAAATTTTGTTCTTTTGGCTCTTTATTTAATGCAAATTTTGTTCTTTTGGATCTTTATTTAATGCAAAATTTTGTTCTTTTGGCTCTTTATTTAATGCAAAATTTTGTTCTTTTGGCTCTTTATTTAATGCAAAATTTTGTTCTTTCGGCTCTTTATTTAATGCAAAATTTTGTTCTTTTGGCTCTTTATTCGTTTCGGTCGACGGACCCTTCGGCCCTCTTCAGGTATTTCTTGTCGGGCCTGGGAACTTTCTTGAACACAGGAATCCCCTTCTCAAACTTAGGAACATTCTCTTCAAACACGGAAACCTTCTTGTCGTAATTGGGAGCCTTGACGGAACTTGGAACCGTTATTCAAAATCGAAACATTGTGCAGATAACAATAAAAATGAGGACAATTGTCCAAATAATCCAAATAATTCAAATCATCAAGCCTTATCTCAAAAATTCAGGGAAACAATTTCTTTGATTTCGTTAAATATTTCTAACTATTTATAAAGTTTTCTATTTCAGACGACGAGGTCATGAAATGAAATGGCTTCACATCCCGCTGTGGTCATAAATAAGTCCGTGACTTCTTTCTGTCGTCCTGGTGCACTGTTGTCGCTTAAATTCTTTGTTCTGGCGAGTATTTCGAAGCACTTTATCCATGCTGACGCTAAATCAGGTTCTTCCATATTTAACCAAGTTCCGACGGATATTATGTTATGATATTCAACTTTGAATTCTATCTCACGCTACTAGTAAACTGTGTTAGATTGCGACAGAGAGGTTTATTTATATGTCTTTTGCCTGGTTATGCTAATTTATTATTAGTATGACCAATCCCATTACGTGATCACAATCAGCAAAATCCATCTAAATCAACAGTTTAAGGCATGAGAATATAACAACGCTATGAAATAACGTCCAGACGTTCAGTTCAACAAACGTCAAGGACAAATAACTTCTGAGATAAGTTTTATCGAACTAGGAACCTTGCGGTTTTTAGTCGAACGCTCAACCGACTGAGTTAACCCGGCCCTTTATGTCATTATGTGTATGTCATTAAACTGTATATAATGGTGAGGCTGCAGTTCTTAAGATCTATGGAGTGTAGAGTACCCCTCCAATAGATGTCCGTTGTACACACTTCTAACCAGATTTTGAAGGTGTTGACCATTCTGCCAACAATGTACAATAAACATTTGAAAGAAAATTCAAACCCGATTATTTCGTCATGTTAATTTATAAACCTTATTAAATAGAATGGTAGCTAGATGATTATTTTCTAATATTAACTAGCAGAGGGCACTTCACGTAGTGTGATGGTTAGCAAGCTAGATTCGCAGTCCATTGTTAGCGAGTTCGATTCTCACTGTGTGTCCCCTACTTCTGGTTATGTGCTACATTTAGGCTCGGCTTTGTAAATAACTATATTTAACTAGCAGAGCTAGTTCGTTTCATTGCCCGGAATTTAAAACGTTTAAAATACATCTCTTATCTACATTTATACGTAGTTTAATAAAAATCAATTTTATATGTATTGGTTTTATTATCTTTTATTCTTTATATATTCTTGGGACCATATGACCTTTAGACACCCCTTTCTCTGCCCCCCATTTCACAAACTATCCGAGCGAGACGGACAAGACATGTAGGACACTGCTGGAGAAGCAAGGATGAACTCGTGAGCGACGTTCTCCTATGGAAGCCAACACATGGACAGGCAAGTGTGGGGCGCCCAGCAAGGACCTACATTGACCAGCTATGTGAGGATGCTGGCTGCTACGCAGAGGAGCTCCCAGATGCAATGAATGATAGGGAAGGTTGGCGAAAGATTGTCATGGATACCCGTGCTGTATGTGCGACATGATGATGATGAAGAATTTATACCGTCAATATCCGGTTGTTTTAACAGACGCCAGAGTCATCCTTATACATCACGAGTCGCCACAGAAAGCATTACGGGTGGCCCTATTGAGGGAGATTTACAACTCTGCAAAGGTGCACTGATGTGACACTACTGTATAATAAAACTGTTAATTTTAACTAGGGGGTTTAGGGTTAGGGCTTAGGGTTAGGGTTGGGGTTTAGGGTTTGGGGTTAGTTTAATGGGGAAATAAATAAATAATGTGGGTTCTGTTTTTTTCTGAGTCACCCTGTACAGAGCGACCCAGAAAAAACAGGACCCAAACCATAACCCTGACCCTAACCCTTACCGACGAGTAAAAACATACATCAGCACTGTGTGGAGGACCTGCCAAGGTAGATGTCCGATAGGGACGGTAGGCGAGAGAGCCATGGATATCCGTGCTGTCAGCAGGAATTGATGATGATGTTGATATCAATAATAATTTGCATACAAGAATAAAAAGCTGAACAAATGTGTTCATTTAATGTAAACATTAGTTCAGCTTTTGTTTTTCTTACCTTCTGGAATGTTTCTATTCTTGAACGGGCTCAGTGCCAAATATTTTCGATTTGGCCTTTTTACAAAATTAAATGTTTTGAGTATATATATATATATATATATATATATATATATATATATATTTAATATACCAAGCGTGTTGGTAAATCCTTGCGGTGAGAAAAAAACAGCAAATAGTTTGATTGTAAAAATATACTACCAAACATCAACCGGGGAGAAACAAATTTTTGAAAAAAAAAACAAAAAAACCCAAGATAGTTGTACCAACAAAAAATAATCTATTGGTACAGTATTTGGCCAAAAGAAAAAACAATTTATATGTATATATATGTATATAAGATATACATATATATGCATATAACCGCTAGGAGAATAGCTAATAAGTAAAACGTGCTCAATACCTAAGTAGAGCAAATAATAAAGATAAATCTAATGAGCCAGACGAACCTACTATTAGTTTCGCTTAATGCTCTTCAGGGCTAAGATCTTAGAGTCAGATCTTAGCTCTAAAGAGCATTAAGCGAAACTAATAGTAGGTTCGTCTGACTCATCAGATTTATCTTTATATATATATATATATATATATATATATATATGGCAAACTCCTAAACTCGGTAGAATAATTTAGATACTTAGGCAGTAACATCTCCTCCACAGAAAACGACGTTAATGCACGTATAGGAAAGGCATGGGCCGCTATAAATAAATTATCGGTCATATGGAAATCCAATCTCACAAACAAGTTAAAGAGACAGTTCTTCCAGGCCGTTGTCGTATCAGTGCTGCGTTAGTGACCCTAACTAAGCGACTAACTGTATTCTCGTGTTGTATGTTTACGTGAATGCGGGGTTTTTTTTGTACTTGCGCGTATATTGTCATGCGCGTATGTTGTCGTGCGCGTGTCCATGAAAATGCGTGTTGGTTGTGACGTTATGACTGTATCATAGCGCGGGATTGCACGTGCATATGTATGTGCGTATTAAAGAGCGTATTTGTGTTTGGTGGCCATGGCGATGTATAATATTTCGTGTTGGATGTAATATAAATCAATTTAATCATTTATTATTATTATTATTATCATTATTATTATTATTTGTATCTCCATAAAACTAAAAATAATGAAAGACAAAACAACTAGCAAATATATGCACCCTCCGGGTGCAAGTATTCATGTTTTAATGTAATAAAATATTGTATTAAATTAGAAAGGCTAATGAAACTGAATAAGAATGCAGATAAAAAGATTTGAAACAAGTGGGGAATATCACCTTTGAACAATGTTCTTTAAAGTAATCATATTTTTGTAGTAAACATTATGAATTTTTAGAATATTACTTGCAACAAAATTTAATATGCAAAAAGTTTACGAATATTTACACCTGCTCAAGCCGACTCACTGCTGCATGGCACTGAGGAGGCGCCAAAGGGCATTGGTCTCCATGGGAACTCGTATAAAACGGGGTCCATGCGTTTTATGCAAGATGGGCGCATCTTAAATAAGTATATATATTTACCAACCCCTCCGCACGAGCAGGATGCGACACAAGGTCAATTTCTTAAGCGGAGTTCAGCAGGTTTTAATTCAGAGTTTTCCTTCTCCTAGACCGGTTGCCTAACCAAGGTTAAAGAGCCCAGTCTGCCCTACTATTTACCCATAGCTGGAAGGAGAGTAGGATTTATACCTTTCCCAAGGGTATTAACGCTAAGTGCAATGCAATTACCACGTCCAGGATTTGAACTCGGGGCGACGAGTCCATTTCCCATGACTTTAACCATTACACCATGCGCTTCATCTTAAATTAGTATAAGCCTCTAAAATTAGTGAGCCTGTTCACATACCTAGGTAGTAATATCCCATCTACAGAAAGCAATGTCAATATATGCATAGGAAATGCATGGACTGCAATGAACAGATTATCGGTCATACGGAAATCTGATGGAAAAATAGAACAACTGAAACTTTGTATTTCATCACTCCTGTCTTTCATTGCAAAATTTTCCTCTTTTAATTTATTTAAGGGCCGGATTAGGTCAGTCGGTAGAGCGTTCGGCTAGAAATCACATGGTTTCGAGTTCGATTCCGGTCTTCGCCAACTCAGCGTATGAGTAGCACAGGGATCTGTGCGGTAAACTAAGGAGCTGATGGTAGGTGTGGCGCTCCACCTCAGATACCAAAAAACAATCTTCTTGGTCTAGCGCTAGTGAAAAGGAGATAGACTCCCTCGCAGATTGGCTGATACCGACTTTAGGCCGCCCCGACAAATTTACGACGACTAATTATTTAGTTAACATAAAAAGCAAATAATGAAATGACAGTTATTTCTTCTTCTTAATGGATTTTTTAAAGATTAATTGAAGAGATGTTTTGCTCATATTTATTAAAATAAAACCAAACAATTAGAAATCAATAATACTTAGATTTAATAGAATATAATGTTTAATATCAATATGCAAATTTCACACTGTAAAAGCGCTATTTTGTTGGATATATAAATACAATTGCATGTTATTAGTAAGTAGATATGGTCAATAGCCCTAAAATCTATTAAACAAGAGTTTGGATATATAAATACAATTGCATGTTATTAGTAAGTAGATATGGTCAATAGCCCTAAAATCTATTAAACAAGAGTTTGGATATATAAATACAATTGCATGTTATTAGTAAGTAGATATGGTCAATAGCCCCTAAAATCTATTAAACAAGAGTTTGGATATATAAATACAATTGCATGTTATTAGTAAGTAGATATGGTCAATAGCCCTAAAATCTATTAAACAAGAGTTTGGATATATAAATACAATTGCATGTTATTAGTAAGTAGATATGGTCAATAGCCCCTAAAATCTATTAAACAAGAGTTTGGATATATAAATACAATTGCATGTTATTAGTAAGTAGATATGGTCAATAGCCCCTAAAATCTATTAAACAAGAGTTTGGATATATAAATACAATTGCATGTTATTAGTAAGTAGATATGGTCAATAGCCCCTAAAATCTATTAAACAAGAGTTTGGATATATAAATACAATTGCATGTTATTAGTAAGTAGATATGGTCAATAGCCCCTAAAATCTATTAAACAAGAGTTTGGATATATAAATACAATTGCATGTTATTAGTAAGTAGATATGGTCAATAGCCCCTAAAATCTATTAAACAAGAGTTTGGATATATAAATACAATTGCATGTTATTAGTAAGTAGATATGGTCAATAGCCCCTAAAATCTATTAAACAAGAGTTTGGATATATAATACAATTGCATGTTATTAGTAAGTAGATATGGTCAATAGCCCCTAAAATCTATTAACAAGAGTTTGGATATATAAATACAATTGCATGTATTAGTAAGTAGATATGGTCAATAGCCCCTAAAATCTATTAAACAAGAGTTTGGATATATAAATACAATTGCATGTTTTAGTAAGTAGATATGGTCAATAGCCCCTAAAATCTATTAACAAGAGTTTGGATATATAAATACAATTGCATGTTATTAGTAAGTAGATATGGTCAATAGCCCTAAAATCTATTAAACAAGAGTTTGGATATATAAATACAATTGCATGTTATTAGTAAGTAGATATGGTCAATAGCCCCTAAAATCTATTAAACAAGAGTTTGGATATATAAATACAATTGCATGTTATTAGTAAGTAGATATGGTCAATAGCCCCTAAAATCTATTAAACAAGAGTTTGGATATATAAATACAATTGCATGTTATTAGTAAGTAGATATGGTCAATAGCCCCTAAAATCTATTAAACAAGAGTTTGGATATATAAATAAATTGCATGTTATTGTAAGTATATGGTCAATAGCCCTAAAATCTATTAAACAAGAGTTTGGATATATAAATACAATTGCATGTTATTAGTAAGTAGATATGGTCAATAGCCCTAAAATCTATTAAACAAGAGTTTGGATATATAAATACAATTGCATGTTATTAGTAAGTAGATATGGTCAATAGCCCTAAAATCTATTAAACAAGAGTTTGGATATATAAATACAATTGCATGTTATTAGTAAGTAGATATGGTCAATAGCCCCTAAAATCAATTAAACAAGAGTTTGGATATATAAATACAATTGCATGTTATTAGTAAGTAGATATGGTCAATAGCCCTAAAATCTATTAAACAAGAGTTTGGATATATAAATACAATTGCATGTTATTAGTAAGTAGATATGGTCAATAGCCCCTAAAATCTATTAAACAAGAGTTTGGATATATAAATACAATTGCATGTTATTAGTAAGTAGATATGGTCAATAGCCCCTAAAATCAATTAAACAAGAGTTTGGATATATAAATACAATTGCATGTTATTAGTAAGTAGATATGGTCAATAGCCCCTAAAATCTATTAAACAAGAGTTTGGATATATAAATACAATTGCATGTTATTAGTAAGTAGATATGGTCAATAGCCCTAAAATCTATTAAACAAGAGTTTGGATATATAAATACAATTGCATGTTATTAGTAAGTAGATATGGTCAATAGCCCCTAAAATCATTAAACAAGAGTTTGGATATATAAATACAATTGCATGTTATTAGTAAGTAGATATGGTCAATAGCCCTAAAAATCAATTAAACAAGAGTTTGGATATATAAATACAATTGCATGTTATTAGTAAGTAGATATGGTCAATAGCCCCTAAAATCAATTAAACAAGAGTTTGGATATATAAATACAATTGCATGTTATTAGTAAGTAGATATGGTCAATAGCCCCTAAAATCAATTAAACAAGAGTTTGGATATATAAATACAATTGCATGTTATTAGTAAGTAGATATGGTCAATAGCCCATATTAGTAAGTAGATATGGTCAATAGCCCTAAAATCTATTAAACAAAGAGTTGATATATAAAATACAATTGCATGTTATTTAGTAGTAGATATGGTCAATAGCCCCTAAATTCAATTAAACAAGAGTTTTGGATATATAAAAACAATTGCATGTTATTAGTAAGTAGATATGGTCAATAGCCCCTAAAATCTATTAAACAAGAGTTTGGATATATAAATAATTGCATGTATTAGTAAGTAGATAATGGTCAATAGCCCCTAAAAATCTATTAAACAAGAGTTTGGATATATAAATACAATTGCATGTTATTAGTAAGTAGATAAATGGTCAATAGCCCTAAAATCAATTAAACAAGAGTTTGGATATATAAATACAATTGCATGTTATTAGTAAGTAGATATGGTCAATTAGCCCTAAATCATTAAACAAGAGTTTGGATATATAAATACAATTGCATGTTATTAGTAAGTAGATATGGTCAATAGCCCTAAAATCTATTAAACAAGAGTTTGGTATATAAATACAAATTGCATGTTATTAGTAAGTAGAATATGGTCAATAGCCCCTAAAATCAATTAAACAAGAGTTTGGATATTAAATACAATTGCATGTTATTAGTAAGTAGATATGGTCAAAGCCCCTAAAATCTAATTAAACAAGAGTTTGGATATATAAATACAATTGCATGTTATTAGTAAGTAGATATGGTCAATAGCCCCCTAAAATATATTAAAACAAGAAGTTTGGATATATAAAATACAATTGCATGTTATTAGTAAGTAGATATGGTCAATAGCCCCTTAAAATCTATTAAACAAGAGTTGCATTTTTATATAATGTTAATAAATTCTCAGGATTTGGGGATTTAATTTCTTTGCTGACAAACTTTAAGAAAATAGCAAATGGGGAAAGAAAAGTTGCAAATCTTATTATAATGGAGATTGTTGGTTTGTCTGTCTGTAACCGAAACTATATTACTATACAAGTCACAATCACCTTTGTTATTATAAATCATGATTCTCCATGATTTTATTTTTTATTAAACCTCAATTATTAGTAAAATTGTTTTACATCATTAAGACTATTAACAAATACCTACATACTAATAATATGCAATTATATTTATATATTCAACGAAATAGCGGTTTTACAGTGTGAAATGGGAAGAGCTAATTTGCATATTGATCTTAAAAAAATTGATTTTAATAAATATATGCTTAGTATTATTGATTTCTATGTTTGGTTTTATCTTAATAAATATGAGCAAAAATCTCGGGGATAAATCTTAACAGAAATCTATTAACATAAAGAAATAACTGTAATATTATTCTTTACTTCCTATTTTAACTAAATATTAAATTAGGGAAATTTAACCACTGAAAGACGGGAGTAAGGGAAAATGGTGGAACAGTTAGTTTCAAAGTTGTTTCTATTTTCGATTATACCCTCTGTTTCCAAATCTTTTTATTCTGAATTCTTATTCAGTTTCATTAGCCTTTCTAATTTAACATGATATTTAATTATATAAAACTTAAATACTTGCACCGGAGGGTGCATATATTTTGCTAGTATATATAATTTAAGTTTGTAAAAAATATATAATTTTTTTCTTTTCCTTTCAAAGCAATACATCAACTTTGAGTTTCATTATGAACTAGCATAGACTAAATATCTAAACTATTTTTTATATTTATTCAAATTTTTATCATCATTCTTATTTTATTTGTTTATACGCTCATCAAATTTTTTTTAAACTCAGGAAGTAGTAAAACAATTTTAATAATAATAATAAAATCAAATCAAGGAGAATGCGCGTAAATGACTAAGGAATTGTGACTTGAGTAGTAATATAGTTTCGGTTAAAGACAGACAAAACACACAATCTCCATTATAATAAGATACGTAGTGGTAACAAGACTTTCGGACCACCATGTGCCTGCAATATGTTTGATACCTCCTCAGTCGCTTAGACTTTGTCTACACTACCAGTANTGCTTCCTTATTTCGTTCATTTTTATTGTCTTCGTACAAAAAGATACTATATTAAACATAATATTCTACCATAATGGACATTGTATTAAATAAAAGTTAACAAAATAGTCTAGGCAAAAATTCTGACCGGGAAATACGCATTTTTCTCCGATATTAAACATAATATTCTATCATAAAACATCGTATTTAAACCCATAAGGTTAACTAATATTCTAAAATTTTTCCTTCCCGGTAAATCTATATGTTGAAAATTAAGGGCTTCGGAAAAAATATGTTCTATGAAGTTAGATTAGATTTGTCAAGGAGATAATTCGACTTTTTAGAAATTATTAAACATTTTTTTTTATCTTTATAGAGAATCACCTAAAGGTAACAAGCGATTTAAAAATTGTAGTTCATTAAATAACGAAATTAATTACAAAATTTTACAAATATAACACTACACTTTTAAAATCTTTTTAAAAAAAACTTTAAAAAATTACAAAAAAGATCTTAATAAATAAAAAATTACAAAAAAATTCGATTAATGTAAAAAAAAAAAAAAGAAGAAGCTTATAAATCAATAAATTACAAATGAATTACAAATAACAAAAATCTAACAGAAAACTTTAATAGTGAAAAATTGTTAGTAAGTTTCAAATGGACTACTTAATTTTAAAGTTCTGTTTTTTTATTTAAATTGATGACTTAAGAAATATGAAATGTTAAGAAGAAAACAAAAATCCACCAATAAAGTTATCATCCTTCAGAAAATAAATGAGTTGTTTTATATTTTTCAATTTTGATTTGAAATGAGCACGTTTCTTTTGTAATTGACTTGTGTTCTTTATTTGTTTGTGGGAGGGCTTTAGTTTTCATTCTAAATGAGACCATCTGGTATCATCCAAAGAGGCTGCGGTAAACTTTGCAGGAAAAGGACAAAAAAAAAAAAAAAAGAAAAAAGAAGAAAGGGAAGTTTACTTCCGTCTTTATACGTTTAGTTTCGTTCTGCATTCTTCTTTCCATCGTTTTGTTTCGATTTATCTTGAATCACTCAAGACAAAACCAGGCTGTCTGGGTCTTAAACTATCAAACAATCGATGTATAGATGCAAATAAATAAAGACAGGGGAATCTCTGGAGAAATGACTCGAAGAAATTTTGTCTTTAATAAATACATATAATAATTTTCATTGGTTCTTATTCTAAATAAAGAGATAATCTAATCTTTTCGAAGGTTTATCATTTAGAATATAATTTCAATATTTATTAAATTCATATATGACTTTATTTTGAATTAGATCATTAAGCGGACTGAAATTTTCTTTTCGCAAGTAGCAATATTCAAATTTCTATATAATTATTCACATTGATTTTATTGGGAAAATAAGAGATAATCCTATCTTCTCGGGGAAATCGATCAGTTAGAATATAATTTCAATATTTATAATTTCAATATTTATAAATTCAATATGACTTTATCTTTAATTTTACAGAATGCGTGGACTGAGTTTTATTTGCGCAAATAACATAAATATAATTCTATATAATTATTTACATTGATTTTATTGGAAAATGAGAGATAATCCTATCTTCTCGGAAATCGATCAGTTAGAATATAATTTCAATATGTATAAATTCATATATGACTTTTATTTTGAATAAGAGCATTAAGCGGACTGAGTTTTGTTTGCGCATATCTCAGTTTCTATATCATCATAGAGCGTTAGAGATGATCGCACAGGTTTATTTCTCGATCGACAAGTCAAATTCTGATTCGAAAGTAGCTGTGTGTGACGTGTGTTAGAACATCGTGTGAAAAACAAATAACTTATAATGTGGGGTGTCACCCCTTAGCAATCGATCGGTAGGCTGACGAAAAAAGCGGGGAAAAGACGAAGAAAGTAAGAAGTAAGAATTAATGCAAAACTTTTCCCCATTGTAAGGGTTATCTAAGGCAACGTTTTTTTATATTTTTTCTGTAGTAAATTAAAAAATTAAAAGTTATTTTGTCGTTTAAATCCCTTTTTGCTCTAACAACTAATTAATTTAATTATTTACTCTAATAACAAAACAAGAGAGTTAATTCTAATTGACAAAAATACTAACAGTTTTTATATTCAAAAGATAAAACTCTTTATAATAGTACGTATCTTACATGAGTTTCAATGTGTATTTTTTTGTAATGTATCGTATGTTCTGTTTCAGAGTTGATTTGACGAGAGCCTCATTTAAGGTATTATTCTGAAATATTTTTGTGAAGAGTACGAATTTAGTACAGAACTTTTCCCTTGTAAGAAATTACTTAATAGGGTTATTTTTTGTTATGTTGTTGTAAATTCAAAATTATAGTTATTACGTTTTTTATCATATAAAAGGCAGCAAACTTTAAAAAGTTATGCGAGCAATTTCTTAGAAACGCCATACGGGATAATATTGATAAGTGGAAACAAGAAAATTCGAAAGCCAAATCAAGAGCACTCATTTGTCCTAGCGCCACAACATTTAGAAAGCAGAATTGTTGGTTGATAAACTAGATATTAAGCATATAACCAGTTTTTAGAAATTTGAGTACGAAAGGCCGAAAAATCATCTCGGCTTAAAAGTTGTTATTTTTTGTTGGATGCGTTTTAATTGGAATTTTACAAACATTGTGATGTTAAATATGTTACTCTAATATAAAAATTAATTAATACCGATTAACAAAAATGTTAACAGTTTTTATATTTCAAAAGATAAACCCCTTTCAAATAGTGCATTTCCCACAAAGTTTTGATGTGAATTTATTGTAATGTATCGTATGCAGAATTTATTTGATGGGGGATTTATTTAAGGTATAATTTTTCTTTTATTCCTAATCGCATAAAATAATACTTATCATTGAGAACTGAATTTTTATTTTGGCCGGACTATGGTTACGGAATACTGTTAACTTAATTCAAGTTCTTCTGTAGTGTTTCTTAATGTTTCCATATGTACATTTACTTACAAGAATGTGTACACTCACTTTTATAGTGCATTTAATTTTTTGTTGTTGTCTGGAACGAGTTATTCATGGTTTCAAAGAATGTTATCATCGGATCATTGCATTATATTTAACGTCTTTCAATATCAAATATTTTGTCCAAAGAAAAAAAAATTTATAAGAAAAGTGAAATAATAAAATGTTTTTAAACAAAGTTTTAAAGAATGAAAAAAAAAATTGGAGAATTAGTCTGAAAAGGAAAAAAGAATGTTACGAGTTATTCACATCGATGAGAAAGTTTTTAAAATATGTATATATATATATATATATCACATTAAACTGGGAGTAGAAAAAAAAATTATTTTTTCATAACACATTTGTAAACGCTTTGACCTTCTTTAATAGAAGTAAGTTTATTCGATCAAATCATATCGTTAAAATATGCTGAGATGAGAATAACAGAAACTATTTAATTTATTGAAGTCATTTCTTTACAGTATTTACCTCCGTGGGTATCCTATTCATAGTAATTAGCATGTTAAATTTCATTATTATTATTATTATTATTATTATTATTATTATTATTATTATTATTATTATTATTATTATTATTATTATTATTATTATTAATCGCTATTATATGAAAGACTGTGTTGTATTTTTCAATTATAAGATTATCAAATTGACTGTAATCCATCTATTTTCATATACGAGGGGCCACGATTTCAACCGCTAGCAAAATTCTTTCAGTTTTCCAAAGTGAAAAATAAAACAATGAAAATATTTGTGAAATATATCTGCAATCATATGTCACTTTTCTGGTGAATAAAAGTTCAGAGAAGTTGCAGGGTCAACAAATGACAATTTGAAATCCGAAATGTAAAAGGAAAAAAAAAATACTTTACTTTTACAAAATTCCGTGGTATAATGAAAGGTTCTCTCCGAATTGTGAAGTTTTGATTTGGGTAAGATTCCAGTTTGTAGTTTTGTTTTTTTGTTAGTTGTAAAAGATCCAAGTAAAATTTTCAAAATAAAGTTTTACAAGTTGTATAATCTTATCTGCTTTTCAAAGCGCAAGAATGAGAAAATAATTTCAAATCATAATGTGTTTTCTTGTTTCAAAATAAAACAACGAACAAACAAAAACAACTTTTTTTTCTCACATGTCAATCCGAAGTGCCGGTATAGCTATCAAGATGAAAGCCGCTGGATCACACAGAAAACATATTGAGGAAAGAGATAAACAATTGTTGAAAGAGAAGCGAATATTCTATTATAAAAAAATTAACAAAAATAAGAGTAAGGAAAAACGTAAAATAAGAATTAAATAAAGTTACTGAAAGTAGTACAATCAATTTTTTCGGAGAAAAAAATACAAAAGTAAGAAAGAGGAGAGATAGATAGATAGATAGATAGATAGATAGAGAGAGAGAGAGAGAGAGAGAGAGAGAGAGAGAGAGAGAGAGAGATAGAAAGAGAGAGAGAGAGAGAGAGAGGAGAGAGAACAAAAATAAGACTAAAGAAAAACGTAAAATAAGAATTAGATAAAGTTACTGAAAGTAGTACAATCAATTTTTTCGGAGAAAAAAAATACAAAAGTAAGAAAGAGGAGAGATAGAGAGAGATAGAGAGAGAGAGATAGAGAGAGAGACAGAGAGAGATACAAAAAGAGAGAGAGAGAGAGAGAGAGAGAGAGAGAAGAAGAAGAAGAAGAAGAAGAAGAAGAAGAAGAAGAAGAAGAAGAAGAAGAAGAAGAAGAAAAAGAAGAAAAAGAAGAAGAAAAATATACCCTAAATTGACTTTTTTGCGGTAAAAACGGCAAACTATTTTAACTATTTTCACTTAATCGATCCCTTGTTTTTCAACAGAGTTGCGTCCCCTTCTTTTGTCCATTCTGTGACCGATACCGGTACATCACTCGGCACTGATTGCTACAAAGAATTCTCTCCAAAGCAAAGAAGAGAAAGAGAAAAAAAAAAGAATCTCCTTGGCAGTAGCAGTAGACACAACAGCGGAATTCGTGGTATTATTCTCGGTCGTTTAAAAGCGCTCCGTAGCAGAGGCAGCTGAAATGAACGATCCTTCATGCCATTCTGTCTATCCACAGTAGTAGGCGTAGTCTCCATTTAAAGTGTAGGCGTCCAACAGTAACTGAACGGACAAAGTTGGATTCCGAGCTGTTGTAGAAGTCCTAGTAGTTGCCAGAGGTATTTTTCTGATGTGTTCTTTGATATGTCTTTATGAACAAAGCAAAGACACAAAGAATAAAATAAATAAAAAAAATCGATGAATTATCATTAACTAATTTGGGCGGACTTCGGATTTAGGTCGGAAAATTAAAAACGTAAAATTTTTTGGTGGTCCCTAATAACAGCTTAACTACAGTCCATGAATTAACATTTTGCGAATTGGGTTACGGTTTTAGGGGATTAAGGTTGTTTTTAATAGAAACCACAAGGTTCCTAGTTCGATACCGGTCCTCGCCAACTCAGCGTATGAGTAGCACAGGGATCTGTGCGGTAAAGTAAGGAGCTGATGGTAGGTGTAGCGCTCCACCTCAGATGCTAAAAACAATCCCCTTGGTCTAGCGCTATTGAAAAGGGGATAGACTCCATCGCTGACTGGCTGATACCGACTTTAGGCCACCCCGTTGACTTTACTTACTTACGTATTCCTTAAAAAATAAACAACAAAAAACCCAAATTACTATACATTTAATTAACCATTGAAATTAATTATTGAATCTATTATTGAGACAGTTGTTTGTGTTAGTATTGCAATGTATAATTTCAATTAAACTTAGTTTAAAAATTATTTTTCAACATTAAATGTATAGAAATTTGGGTTTTTGTTGTTTATTTTTTTAAAGCAATACGTAATCAAAAACAACCTTAATTCCCTAAAACAGTAACCCAAATCGCAAATTGTTAATTCATAGACTGTAGTTAAACTGTCATTGGGTACCACCCAAGAACTTTCCGTTTTAATTTTTTAATCTATTATTGTTAGTATAGCAATGTATGATTTCAATTAAACTTAGTTTAAAACATATTTTCAACATTAAATGTATAGAAATTTGGGTTTTGTTGTTTATTTTTTCTTAAGCAATACGTAATTCAAAACAACCATAATCCCCTAAAACCGTAATCCAATTCGCAAAATGGTAATTCATAGACTGTAGTTAAACTCTCATTGGAGACCACCAAAAAGCTTTCCGTTTTAATTTTCCGACCTAAATCAGAAGTCAGCCCTAATTTGTCAACAAAATCTCCTCTTGAGCGTTTAGCGTTTCCACTTAAAATCATCGTTTTTTCTTTTCTAAAAGAAATGTTCAAAGTTCACAAAGACTAAATAAACATTTTTGTTTATGTGTCTGTACCATACGTTATCTCACAACAGTTCAGTAAAAAGGAAACATACATATCATTCATATATATATATATATATATATATAATATATATATATATATATATATATATATATAATCTCAAAATGTTCTTGACAGTCAGCGTAGTAAAGGTCAGGTTTAGTATAAAGTAATTATTTGCAAATCTGAAACCGTTATTTAGTGGCTAATCTGCCAGACTGCGACGTCGTTGTAAGCGAGTTCGAACTCCAGTCACGCCATTACGTTCACTTTCGGACTAATACCATTGGGAAAGGTATGAATATATGTGTCCATCCAGCTATGGGTTAATATTACGAAAACTGTTATTCTACAAGAATGTTTTTAGCATTAAATAGCCTACAAATGTTGATATGCGATTTGAACAATTTAGTGGCTAATGTGCCAGACTGCATCGTCGTAGTAAGCGAGTTCGAACTCCAGTCACGCCATTACGTTCACTTTCGGACTAATACCATTGGAAAAGGTATGAACTTATGTGTCCATCCAGCTATGGTTTAATAGTATGAAAAACCGTTAATCTACAAGAATGTTTTAGCATTAAATACCCTACAAATGTTGATATGCGATTTGAACAATTTAGTGGCTAATGTGCCAGACTGCATCGTCGTAGTAAGCGAGTTCGAACTCCAGTCACGCCATTACATTCACTTTCGGACTAATTCCATTGCGAAAAGTATGACCTTCTGCGTCCCTCCAGCTATGGGTTAAAGAGTACGAAAACTGGTTTTCTACAAGGATGGCTTTGGCATTAAATAGCCTCACAAATGTTGATATGCCATTAGGACAAAGAAATCAAACCTCTTCATCTCATGAGTTTATTTCATGTAGGTATTTACCCAACCCGTTCGCTATGGGTAGGTTGTGACAGAAGTTAACAAGTATGTGGGGGTTCAGAGCGGATCGAACGTTCTATTCAGTATTAATGGAACTGCGGAACTATCTTGTTAACCATTGCATCATGATGGAACTCTGTTAATTAAATGTAGGTATTTACCTAACCCGTTTGCCACGGGTAGGGTTTGTCGCAATTGTGAAGCATCTTGGGAGGGTCGAACTTGCTATTCAGTAGTAATGGATCAGCTAGACTAGCTTGCTAACTATTACATGACGATAAGATTCCCTTTGAGTGTATTAGATATATATATATATATTTACCAACCCCTCCGCACGAGTAGGATGTGACACAAGGTCAATTTCTTAAGCGGTGTTTAACAGGTTTGAATTCAGAGTTTTCCTTCTTCTAGACTGGTTACCTAACCAAGGTTAGAGAGTCCAATCTGCTCTACTATTTACACATAGCCTGAAAGAGAGTTGAATGGAATACTCAGTTAGAATCGAACTCACTAATAATGCTAACCATTATATCAAATGGGGAGCCCGAAACTGTTTTATCTTTGAATATGATCAAATGTATGGATCGAAGTCCTACAAGTAATTCAATGAGCATATCTTAGTTGTGACACAAGGCCAGCATTATGGAGCACTCAATAAGAATTGAACACACTCATAATAATCTGTGGAAACAGTGCAAATCCTTATATTACAAGGACGCAACCAATGTTTAATATAAATCTTTCCCAAGGGTATTAGAGCTCTGGGAAATGCAAACAGCCTCGTCCAGGATTTGAACTCGGGTCGAAGTGTCCATTTCCTACGACTCTAACGCATCTAATATATGCGTTTTCCTTATTACAAAACCCATTTGTGTATTCACTCTTTAATTTAAAAGAAAGACGACGCTAGGAAACTTATCTACTTAGGGTTGGACCATACTTACTTAGAACTCAGAGTTTCGGACATATTGTTTATCATTTTATGTCCATGTATAAATTAATGAATTATGAAGGAACGTGGTGTAATGGTTAAGGTTGTAAGAAATGGACACGTCGACGCAAGTTCAAATCCTGGACGAGGCTATTTGCATTTCCCATAGTGCTAATACCCTTGGGAAAGGTATGCATCCAGGTACTCTCCCTCCAGCTATATGTAAATAGTAGGGCAGACCGGGCCCTTTAACTCTGGTTAAGCAACCAGTCTCGGGGAAGGAAAAATATAAGTTCAAACCTGTTAAACAGCACTTAAAAATTGACCTTGTATCACATCCTGCTCGCGAGGAGGGGTTGGTAAATATGTATAAGTTAATAATTGTTAATAATACAATTTCTTTAACGAAATTTAACTGGTTTAAATTCAGAGTTTTCCTTCTACACTAATTGCCTAACTAGGGTTAATGACTCGAGCCTGCCTTACTATTTATTCATAGCGGGAAAGAGAATAATTGGATTCATTCCTTTTCACAAGGGTTTTATCGCTGTGTGAAATGTAAAGAGACTCGTCCATGATTTGAACTCGGGTCATCGTGTCCATTTCAAACAATGATAACCATTACACAACAAGAACCTCAACCTAATTAGCTCATCTAATAATGCTAACCATTACATCAAATGAGGAGCCCGAAACTGTTTTTATCTTTGAACAAGATCAAACGTATGGATCAAAGTTCTAAAAGTAATTCAATGAGCATATCTTAGTTGTGACACAAGGCCAGCATTATGGAACACTCAATAGGAATTGAACACACTCATAATAATCTGCGGAAACAGTGCAAATCATTATATCACGAGAATGCAACCATTGTGTAATATAAGTCTAAGTCTGCAGCTTTTCTTCTTTTTTTTTTTTAGTTTTCTTAGGACTTCGTTAAGTTCTTCTATCGTAAAATCTCCTAGTATAATGTCTTGTTGGTTATTCCCTATTTTGTGTATTATTTTCTATGATTTTAGGGGGTGTTCCTAACAATTTGGTAAAGTGGCCTTTCCAAGTCCATCTTTTTTGGCTGATTGTATTTATTACTAGTAGAAAAAAATTAAAAAAGATATGCTTATTTTGGCACATAAGTCCTAGGCCCACCATCTCGGCTGGGGCTGTAGGTTACGCCAACTGCATCTCTGCAGAGGGGTAACCCCCCCCCCAATGGGACCACCTGTAAGCCATGGGTGGCGACTTAAAGACGGAATTCTGATGCCTGAATTGTCCATATCATGCAACACTCCACTTTTGCACTTATTTAGGCTAGACAAGCGGTCGGAGAGCCCCACTCCGATTAATCGGCTGGTCACGTCAAGCCCAAGCACTTATATGATTATTGGAAGTGCGTGGTGTAATGATTAAAGTCATGGGAAATGGACTCGTCGCCCCGAGTTTAAATCCTGGATGTGGTAATTGCATTTCACTTAGCGCTAATACCCCTGTGAAAGGTATGAATCCAACTCTCCCTCCAGCTATGGATAAATAGTAGGACAGACTGGGCTCTTTAACCTTGGTTAGGCAACCGGTCTAGGAGAAGGAAAACTCTGAATTCAAACCTGTTGAACTCCGCTTAAGAAATTGAACTTGTGTCACATCCTGCTCGTGCGGAGGGGTTGGTAAATATATATATGGTTGTCCCGACTCTATTGCGCTTATGGTAAACTTCCAATCCTTTTTGTCATATATATGCTAGGAGGCGATAGCTGTGGGTCTTAGTGTGTTGAGTAAAACGTTAAACTGCATCTAATGGTGAAGTACTATATCTGGGGCATTGGCGAGCGTGGAGTACCCTTCATCACCATTACTCCATGGTCTCCTTTGAGCCGGTGTTATAGTACATGCTAGGGTCCAATCTATAAGTTGAATAAAAGAAAATTAGTCAACAAAAATGTGTCTAAAACAAATTGAATTTTGAAAAACTTCAATAACCATCAAAAATGAATAAAACAACGTTTTCGATATCGAATAACCCAGGAAGGGTTGACATACCGTAATATCCAACCAACAAAGGCTTCAGACGACTTAAATTAGGTGCTGTTGATAAGTGATCCCAAATCTAAGTACTGACTTGGTTGCCTATAAATAACGTCTTTTGCTTAAATCAGCGGTCCCCAACCTTTTTGGTACCACGGACCGATTTCATCTAAGACAATATTTTCACGGACCAGCCTTCATATGCTCCGGCCTACATTTGCTCGATAATCGTTAATGGCTTAATCTGATAATAAATCATCCGCAGTGGTCTTATGTTAAATGCAAACATTAACAGACAATAAACAACTTTTTGTTCATAAATTAATAATCAACAATATCTCTGTAAACGAAAATATTTATTTTAGAACGAAAATCCTTTCTAATAAGAAATAATTATAATAAAAAAACTCAAGAGACACAGAAGTCACTTTTCAAAATAAAACATCAACATTTAGACTGATAATCAATAAAAAAAAAATTCAAACGTTCTGTGCGGCCCGGTACCTAATGGCCCGCAGCCCAGTACCGAGTCGCGACCCGGTAGTTGGGGACCACTGGCTTAAATGGTCACCCATCTAAAAGTTGAACAAGAATATCTCAGCTTAACTACAGAGATCTAGGAGGAACCGGTGTTTTCAGATGACAGCTGTGCATTTAAATCCTCTGTTTATGAATAAATGTACACTAGCAAATATATGCACCCTCCGGGTGCAAGTATTTAAGTTTTAATATAATAAAATATCATATTAAATTAGAAAGGCTAATGAAACTGAATAAAAATGACGATAAAAAGATTTGGAACAGAGGGAGTATGATTGAAAAATAGAACAACTTTGAAACTAACTCTTCCATCATTTTCCCTTACTCCCGTCTTTCATTGGTAAATTTTCCTAATTTAACTATTTAGTTAAAATAGGATGTAAAGAATAATATTACAGTTATTTCTTCTTGTTAATGGATTTCTTTTAAGATTTATCCCCGAGATTTTTGCTCATATTCATTAATATAAAACCAAACAATTAGAAATCAATAATACTAAGCATATATTTATTAAAATCAAATTTTTGATATCAATATGTAAATTAGCCTTCCAATTCACACTGTAAACCGCTATTTTGTTGTATATATACATACAATTGCATGTTTTAGTATGTAAATGTGGTCAACAGTATTAATGATGTAAAACAATTTTATTAATAATTGAGGTTTAAATAAAAATAAAATCATGGAGAATGTGCTGTAAATAACAAAGGGAATTGTGACTTGAATGGTAATATAGTTTCGGTTACAGACATACAAAGCCACAATCTCCATTATAATAAGATATTGGTTCAATGATTTTATTTAATTACAGTGGTACCTTGACTTACGAATATCCCAACTTACGAGTTGTTCGAGTTATGAACTGTCTCTTGGTTAATTCTTTGCTTTGTGCTGAGAGATAAAATTTGAGTCATGTGTGAGTTTAAGATAATCTTAAGTCAATAAATTCACAAAAATCATTTACGTTTCCAAATTTATTACGCCAAAGAAAAATATTATTTATAAAAGATAAACATTAAAATCTGTTACAGTACATAATTCATTACATTCTATTTTATTATAGTTTCAACCTTACTTAGTTGGTCAATGTAGGTCCTTGGTGGGCGGCTTACGTTAGCATATCCATGGGTTGGCTTCCACAGGAGAACGTCACTTATGAGCTCGTCCTTGCTTCTCCAGCAGTCCAGCATGCCTAGTCCGTCTCACTCAGATGGTTTGTGATATAGAGCGTGCAGGTGGCCATACAGCTGCTTCCTTGTGGGGTGCTGTTTCCTCGACTTGTTCACGACTGCACGCAGCATTCTTGCGTAGCTTCCATCTAGCTGGTTGCTGCGCAGACCTCCCAGGGGCAATGGGTGATAGGGAAGGTTGGTGAGAGATTGTCATGGATATCCGTGCTACTTGCGCGAGATGATGATGATGATAGTTTCATACAATTCAATTTTCTTATTTAAAAAAAAGTAACCAATAACTAGGGTGTTTTGGGGTTGTGGGGCTGGAACGGATCAGTGGCATTTCAGTTTATTACAATGGGCAAATTTGATTTGATATACGAGGAATCTGAGTTACGAACGGAACGAATTAAACTCGTAAAGCAAGATATCACTGTATTTGCAATTCGGTGTTAGTGAAATAATTGAAACAGAAATTGATGATTAAAAGGAAATTATTAAAAAATACGTCTTTTGTAATTCAACAAGTAAAAATCTATCGTATTTATTTTACTAACAAAATAAAAAAGGCCTCCGGGTTTTATAAATCAAGTTTTAATAAATAAATTCGCAGTTTAATTGATTTATGTATAGTTTGTTTTATTTTAATATATATTTAAAGTTATCTAACGTATAGATTTTTATGAAAATATCATCATATAAACTTGTTTTACCTAAAATTTCAGTAACGGTAATATTCAAACGGAAGTGGTTTAAGTTAATTTTTAAGAATGCAAAAATACAGTTTATTTTTATTCGGTTTTACATTATTTAAATAGCTTTGTAATTTTAATTTATATAAATTCTATTTTGTTCTTTAAAAATTAAACAAAATTATTCAATTAATTTAATACTTATTTGATAAATGATTACTTTAATAAATACGAAATTTATTAAATCTCTAAGAAAATGAATTAAGAACGTAACAACGTGTTACTATTTATTCTTATCATTTATTAATAATTATATTTATTAATAATTATATTTATTTTTTATGTTAAAAATTCATACGGTTGTTTTCCTTTATTACTGATATTATTTTTCATCTGTAATATATTAATTTTAATTAATTTTAGCGAAGTAATTGATAGAGTAGTATTTTGTTTATTGTTTAAACCAGGGGTTCCCAACCTTTTTCAGTTCATGGCCCACTTTGAAACCAGAATTCTTTTGTGGCCCATGAAATTATTATAATAGAAAAAATATATCCATTTTACATAAGATATTTATTCAATCAAGATACAACCATGATTTAATTGATATCTCACTTTCTAGAAAACATAGATTTCCCACACATATGATTGGATTATGTATATAAAAAGTATGCTCTGAAATCATAGAATTATAATATTTCCTTGGCCCACCTGAAATTTGCTGTGGCCCATTTTGGCCATGTGGCCTTAGGTTGGGAATAACTGGTTTAAACAATGCACATTTGATTCTAATTCTATTCTATAGCTTTTATATAGCTTTTTTAATTCTAGTTTGTATAAATGTTATTTCATGCTTAAAAATTAAATAAAGTTATATAATTATTGTAATTCTTACCTCAATAAATAAATGCTTACATTAATAAACATGAAATTTATTAAATCTCCTTAGAGGCTAAGAAAATGGATTAAGAGCGTAACAACATTCATTTATTTTAACATTAATTTGAATTTTTAACTCCCATCCACCTCAAGCAATATTTAAAAAATATATTTTTACATAGCCCGGTGGGCGTTTTTTTTATTTTGCCAGTCAATAATAATTGACTCTCAAAAACAAAAAGGTGAACAAATATGTACACTTAATGTAAACATTAGTCTTTTGATTTTTTGTTTTTTTCTATTTTTTGGGACCATATTACCTTTAGGCACCCCTTTTTGATCTCGATTAAGAAAGGACATGTTTTTCATTTACACCGTCAATATCCGGTTGTTTGTTGGGGGTTAGGGTTAGGGGTTGGGGTTAGGGTTAGGGATTAGTTTTATAATTTTAAAAAAAATCTAAAAAGCGTCTATTAAAACTACCGGATATTGACGGTGTAAATGAAAACATGTCCTTTCTTAATCGAGATCAAAAAGGGGTGCCTAAAGGTCATATGGTCCATTTTCTTTTAAATTTCACGTTAACTTATCTACTATCACACAATCCATCCAAGTAAGACAAACAAGACACACTGGACACTGCTGGAGAAGCAAGGAAGAACTCTTCCGTGACATTCTCCTGTGGACACCTACACATCGACTTGACAGTGTAGGCCGACCAACAAAAACCAGCTTTCTGCGAATTCTGGTCAGTGCGTGAGGACCTGCCCAGAATGATGATTGAGAGGGACGGTTGGCGAGAGAGAGTCATGGGTATTTATGCTGTCATTTCGACTTGATGATGATGATATCAATAATGGTTCACGTACAAAAACAAAAAGATAAACAAATCCATCTATTTAATGTATACATTAGTTCCTCTGTTTTTTCTTAAATTTTTATTTTTAACTTTCTAATAGTATGGAATGCTTCTGTTCTTGAAAAGGCTCAGTGCCAATTTTTTTTTACGTTTTGGCCTTTTTACAAAATTAAGGACTTGTATATATTTCTAAAGTTTGGGGCAAAGCGTTTTTTTTTCTTCTTTGTAATAAGCTCTGTTTACAATCATCATCTTCTGGACGTTACTATAAACATTATGTGTCGAATAGTTGTCGGTTTGGCGCGGAGATATTTGATGTCTGGTATTTATAAGGCTTACTTCCTAACTCAATATTTACATCATCTTTCTTAAAAAATATCCGTCTGTTCTTCTAAAATCCGCGATACCTGTAATATCAAAGACTAGACTGACGTACACAGAAGTATAATTATAAGTCTATGATGACTAATTATGTATATCAAGGAAGCTTTGAGGATTGTACGGATAGCGATCTGAACCAGAATTAATCGTTTACCTCAGCCAATCTCCAGCCCTCATCTTATATAATTCCCGTGTTTAGTTGTACGTTGCCAGTCTGATCAGACTCTCCTCTCATTAGATCTTATATTGGTTCGGACTATGAACAATACGATAACGGAGATGAGAGAAGAAAAAAAAATTAGAGGGTGGATTGGAATGAAGAATAGACTGAAATTGACTTCGAGAGAAACATTGGCCGTTTGAAAAGTGACAGAAACTAAGAAGCATTGAACGTGTGAGTGAATGAGTAAGTTCAACGAAGCGATTAGCTGAGTGAGTGAGTGGTTTAAAGTTAAATGAGGTAAAACAATTAAAAACGTTAAAAAGATACAGCATGAGTGTAAAGTCACACATGGAGAGAGAAATAGAAAAAAAAAAAAAAGAAGTGAAAAAGGGAAAATTAAGTTTAGATGTTTGGGAATTTAAGACAAGTGTAGCCAAGAACGATTATTCGCCATGTTAGCTTGTCATGATTATTTTCAATAATTATCGAATTTTATACGATATACGCATTGTAATTGTCTTCAAAAATATAAGCAATAATATATATATATATATATATATATATATATATATATATATATATATATATAATAATAATAATATATATATATATATATAAATGATATATATATATATAAATAATAATAATAACATATATATATAAATGATAATATATATATATATAAATAATAATATATCTTATTATAATGGAGATTGTGGGTTTGTTTGTCTGTAACCGAAACTATATTACTATACAAGTCACAATTCCTTTAGTTATTTACATCATATTCTCCATGATTTTATTTTTATTTAAACCTCAATTATTAATAAAATTGTTTTACATTACTTACACTGTTGACTATATCTACATACTAATAACATGCAATTATATTTATATATACAACAAAATAGAGGTTTACAGTATGAATGGGAAGGCTAATTTGCATATTGATCTTAAAAAATTGATTTTAATAAATATATGCTTAGTATTATTGATTTCTAATTGTTTGGTTTTATCTTATTGAATATGAGCAAAAATCTCTTCAATAAATCTTAAAAGAAATCCCTTAACCAGAAGAAATAACTGTAATATTATTCTTTACTTCCTATTTTAACTAAACAGTTTAAATTAGGAAAATTTACCAATGAAAGACAGGAGTAACGGAAAATGATGGAAGAGTTAGTTTCAAAGTAGTTCTATTTTTCAATCATTCCCCCTCTGTTCAAAATCTTTTTATCTACATTCTTATTCAGTTTCATTAGCCTTTCTAATTTAATATGATATTTTATCATAAAACTTAACTAAAATACTTGCACCCGGAGGGTGCATATATTTGCTAGTATAAATAATAATCATAATAATAATGATATAAATATAAATAATAATTATAATAAAAATATATAATATATATATATAAATGATAATAATAATGATATATATATAAATAATAATGTATATATATATATATATAAATAATATATATATATATATATATATATATATATATAAATAATAATAATAATGATATATATTATATATAATAATAATAATAATAATAATATATATATACATATAAATAATATATAATAAATATATAATAATATAATAATATATATATATATATATATATATATATATATATATATATATATATACATATATATATATATATATATAATATAGGATGGTGCAAAAGTAGGTATACAGTTATAAAAAAGGAAAACACATACATTACTCATTGTATTTCTTATACAAAAAATGATACATACACATGTAGTAAGAAGCTCTATCCCTCAGATACTCAAATCCTTCAGAGTTCACACACTTCTGTAATCAAGAACAGACACTCATTCACACTCTGGAACAAAGGTCTTTATCAGCATTAATTTGGTTAAATTACCAATTTACCAGAAGTGAATAAAAGGAAACGAGTAAATGTACATACATTTTCATTACTTAATACTAGCAAATATATGCACCCTCCGGGTGCAAGTATTTAAGTTTTGATATAATAAAATATCATATTAAATTAGAAAGGCTAATGAAACTGACTAAGAATGCAAATAAAAAGATCTGCAACAGAGGGGGTAAAATCGAAAAATAGAACAACTTTGAAACGAACTATTCCATCATTTTCCATTACTCTCCTTTTTCATTGGTAACTTTTCCTAATTTAACTATTTAGTTAAAATAGGAAGTAAAGGATAATATTACAGTTATTTCTTGTAAATAAATTTCTTTTAAGATTTATCCACGAGATTTTTGTTTATATTTCTTAAGATAAAACCAAACAATTAGAAATCAATAATACCAAGCACATATTTATTAAAATAGAATTTTAAATATCAATATGCAAATTAGCCTTCACGTTCAAACTGTAAACCGCTATTTTGTTGTATATATAAATACAATTGCATGTTATTAGTACGTATATATGGTCAACAGTATTAATAATGTAAAACAATTTTTATTAATAACTGAAGGTTTAAAAGAATGAAATCATGGAGAATTTGACGTAAATAATTAATTGTGACTTGAGTAGTAATATAGTTTCGGTTACAGACAGAAAAACACACAATCTCCATTATAATAAGATATGCCACTTTCAATTCAGTATAATATGACACGAATTTCACTGATGTGACACAACTGTGTCACATCAGTGAAATTGCACTACATCTTTTGCACTGCCCTCTATATAGTTTTCAACGGCACGAGTATATCCGGGTCACCACGTTTCAATTTTTAAACCTTTATGTGTAGCAGTAATGCCACAATGCGAATCGTTTTGTACACCTTTAATTACATTTTTTTTTACCTCTTTCTGGTGGTACTACTAAATCTGCATTATATCTGACACAATTTCCTATTGACAGCTTATGTCTGGCTTCTATGTATGGCCTTTCCGCTTTTCAAAAATTACTCTATTTATTCTTCTTTATTCAAGTCAGAATTCTATTTAATACTGGATCTTGTAACGTCTCCATAACTTGTCTATTCATCGTAAATACATTTGTTTCCAACCAATGCAAAATATCATCTTCGATATTTTTCATCAATTTTTTGTCCCCTTTTAAAACTGTAGACGCGACAACATGTCAACGTGTAGTATAGTATTTCCTTTTAGATATTCTATTCCAAAAGCATAAGCCAGTAGCTTAATATTCTGGACGATGTAACTTCTGGTAAATCTTTCCTACGATTAAAAATACATTCTAAAGGCTTATGATCGGATTTTAGCAAGAATCTTTCCCTAATAGAAATTATAACCAGTGCTACCCTTTTAGATATTAGAATAGTTCATTTCTGTCGGTGTTAATGTCCTCGAAGATATATAACTAGGTGTCTCGCCTGGGACATGATTGCCAATATAGAATGATTACTAGTATCCATTGTTAATGTAACTTCCTTTCATATATATATATATATATATATATATATATATATATATATATATATATATATATATTTTCTTTTTTCTTTTTTTTTTAATTGGGCGTTATTATAAAGAATTAAAAATGTATAAATGAATGAACTCGATATTATGGAGTATTGGGATTCACTTATTTTTTAATTATTTTTTGTCATAAATTTTCAGGTTCGTTAGATACCCTTTTTCAAATGTTATTACTGTTTAACGGCTTCTTTGTCTCTGTTATTATCGACAGTGGCAGCGTCTGTGAAATATTTGTAATAACGGAGAATTCCGATATCTGCGTTTAATCCCTTCACGTGCGTTTGTAATTTTAGAATCCATTTAGTTTCTGATTGTTTTCTAGATTGCGTTGTTGGAAATGCGTGTTCTAATAAGATGCATTTGAGGTGTGTAAGGTTGTGTTAAAATGAAGTGCTGGGATTTGAGATTTATAGTGGATTTGTGGTTATTTAGTCTTAGTCTAAAGGGTGTTGATGTTTCTCCCACATATCCACTATTTCTATATTGTGTGCAGTATATATAGTATATAATGTTAGCGCTATCGCATGTTAGGTGTGGCGTATGGATTGTTATGTTTGTGTAGGGTATTTTTATTTCGGTTTCCGTATGTATGTGGCTGCAAACTTGGCATCTGGACTTGTTGCATCGTTTATTACCTTTCTGTACAGTGTTATGTAAATTTTTCCTGGATGCAGTGAGGATGTTACGTAGGTTGGGTGGTTGTTTTTTTGCGTTGATGGGCAGGGTTTTGAAGATGGACTTTGTTGTGGGGTCGGTTTGTAGGGTTTTATATTGTTCATTTATATATAACTCTGTGTGTGCGCGTGTGTATGTATCTTGATATCAAATATAATACAACTGCATATATATATATATATATATATATATATATATATATATATATATATATATATATATATAAAATAAGTCATCCACAGGCACCGTTTACGAAAACCTTGATCACCGTTTTTTTTAAATATTCCTTTAATTTAGTGAATGCAGTCTGGTGTGTATTAGTCTAAATAAATTCCTTGTTTTTTTTTCTTCTTTCACAACTCAAAAAATGCTTTAATTCTTTCATTGTTTGTTTGTTTGCATTTGTTTTACGGTATATCAACCTCAGTGGGTCATTTACTCATTTACAGAGATAACTGTAACTTAGAACTGTCTTAACCTAACTCCTTCATCCACTAGGCCATGTGTCCAATTGGACACATGACCTAATGGACAATACTCCTCATCTATTATTTTAGTCTGTTTTTATATCAATAACTTGCCATTTACATACGGCTTGAAAATAATTTTTCTTTTTACATGTTTGTTCACATGCTGGACAATTCATCTCTAATTATTTCATGTTTATAGTAAAAAAAGTATTTTGATTTTGTATTGTTTATTGGATATGTGTCCATAATGGTTTGTTTTCCTCTTTTGTTGAGGTTTTCAATGAACTCCTGCTATTGTTGAAGTCAATACAAACTTTGAACATTTGGCTTATCTGCAATAGCTTTAATATTTTAAATATGTGAGAAGTTTTGATCATACCTTCTATTAATCGGAGTTGAATCAATTCCTCTGCAGTGGCGATACCTTCTTGTTCCAGGCGATGAAATTCATAATATTTTCTGGTGTCTCTTAACCTGCATAGATATTTCCCAATTGCTTCTCGAAATTCTTGTTTTAATGCAAGAATTATGTTCTTTCGCCTCTTTATTAATGCAGAATTTTGTTCTTTTGGTTCTTTATGTAATGCAAAATTTTGTTTTTTGGCTCTTTATGTAATGCAAATTTTGTTCTTTTGGCTCTTTATGTAATGCAATTTTGTTCTTTTGGCTCTTATTGTTCTTTTGGCTCTTTATTTTAATCCAAAATTTTTGTTCTTTTTGGCTCTTTATGTAATGCAAAATTTTGTTCTTTTGGCTCTTTATGTAATGCAAAATTTTGTTCTTTTGGCTCTTTATGTAATGCAAAATTTTGTTCTTTTGCTCTTTATGTAATGCAAAATTTTGTTCTTTTGGCTCTTTATTTAATCCAAAATTTTGTTCTTTTGGCTCTTTATTTAATCCAAAATTTTGTTTCTTTGGCTCTTTATGTAATGCAAAAATTTTGTTCTTTTGGCTCTTTATGTAATGCAAAATTTTGTTCTTTGGCTCTTTATGTAATTGCAAAATTTTGTTTCTTTTGGCTCTTTTTTTTGTTCTTTGGCTCTTTATTTAATCAAAATTTTGTTCTTTGGCTCTTTATGTAATGCAAAATTTTGTTCTTTTGGCTCTTTATGTAATGCAAAATTTTGTTCTTTTGGGCTCTTTATGTAATGCAAAATTTTGTTCTTTTGGCTCTTTATGTAATGCAAAATTTTGTCTTTATGTAATGCTTTTGGGCTCTTTATGTAATGCAAAATTTTGTTCTTTTGGCTCTTTATTTAATGCAAAATTTTGTTCTTTCGGCTCTTTATTTAATGCAAAATTTTGTTCTTTTGGCTCTTTATTCGTTTCGGTCGACGGACTCTTTGGCCCTCTTCAGGTATTTCTTGTAGGGCCTGGGAACTTTCTTGAACACAGGAATCCCCTTCTCAAACTTAGGAACATTCTCTTCACACACGGAAACCTTCTTATCGTAATTGGGAGCCTTGACGGAACTTGGAACCGTTATTCAAAATCGAAACATTGTGCAGATAACAATAAAAATGAGGACAGTTGTCCAAATAATCCAAATAATTCAAATCATCAAGCCTAATCTAAAAAATTCAGGGAAACAATTTCTTTGATTTCGTTAAATATTTCTAACTATTTCTAAAGTTTTCTATTTCAGACGGCGAGGTCATGAAATGAAATGGCTTCACATCACGCTGTGGTCATAAATAAGTCCGTGACTGCTTTCTGTCGTCCTGGTGCACTGTTGTCGCTTAATTTCTTTGTTCTGGTGAGTATTTCGAAGCACTTTATCCATGCTGACGCTAAATCAGGTTCTTCCATATTTAACCAAGTTCCGACGGATATTATGTTATGATATTCAACTTTGAATTCTATCTCACGCTACTAGTAAACTGTGTTAGATTGCGACAGAGAGGTTTATTTATATGTTTTTTGCCTGGTTATGCTAATTTCTTATTAGCAAGAACAATCCCATTACATTATCACAATCAGCAAAATCCATCTAAATCAACAGTTTAAGGCATGAGAATATAACAACGCTATGAAATAACGTCCAGACGTTCAGTTCAACAAACGTCAAGGACAAATAACTTCTGAGATAAGTTTTATCGAACTAGGAACCTTGCGGTTTTTAGTCGAACGCTCAACCGACTGAGTTAACCCGGCCCTTTATGTCATTATGTGTATGTCATTAAACTGTATATAATGGTGAGGCTGCAGTTCTTAAGATCTATGGAGTGTAGAGTACCCCTCCAATAGATGTCCGTTGTACACACTTCTAACCAGATTTTGAAGGTGTTGACCATTCTGCCAACAATGTACAATAAACATTTGAAAGAAAATTCAAACCCGATTATTTCGTCATGTTAATTTATAAACCTTATTAAATAGAATGGTTGCTAGATGATTATTTTCTAATATTAACTAGCAGAGGGCACTTCACGTAGTGTGATGGTTAGCAAGCTAGATTCGCAGTCCATTGTTAGCGAGTTCGATTCTCACTGTGTGTCCCCTACTTCTGGTTATGTGCTACATTTAGGCTCGGCTTTGTAAATAACTATATTTAACTAGCAGAGCTAGTTCGTTTCATTGCCCAGAATTTAAAACGTTAAAATACATCTCTTATCTACATTTATACGTAGTTTAATAAAAACTAATTTTCTATATATTGGTTGTATTATCTTTTATACTTTATATATTCTTGGGGCCATATGACCTTTAGACACCCCTTTTTCTGCCCCCCATTTCACAAACTATCCGAGCGAGACGGACAAGACATGCAGGACACTGCTGGAGAAGCAAGGATGAACTCGTGAGCGACGTTCTCCTATGGAAGCCAACACATGGACAGGCAAGTGTGGGGCGCCCAGCAAGGACCTACATTGACCAGCTATGTGAGGATGCTGGCTGCTACGCAGAGGAGCTCCCAGGTGCAATGAATGATAGGGAAGGTTGGCGAAAGATTGTCATGGATACCCGTGTTGTATGCGCGACATGATGATGATGAAGAAAGGACATGTTTTTCATTTATACCGTCAATATCCGGTTGTTTTAACAGACGCCAGAGTCATCCTTATGCATCACGGGTCGCCACAGAAAGCATTACGGGTGGCCCTATTGAGGGAGATTTACACCTCCGCAAAGGTGCACTGATGTGACACTACTGTATAATAAAACTGTTAATTTTAACTGGGGGGTTTAGGGTTAGGGTTAGGGTTAGAGTTAGGGTTTAGGGTTAGGGTTGAGGTTTAGGGTTTAGGGTTAGTTTAATGGGAAAGTAAATAAAAAAATGTGGGTACCGTTTTTTTCTGAGTCACCCTGTACAGGGCGACCCAGAAAAAACAGGTCCAAAACCATAACCCTGACCCTAACCCTTACCGACGAGTAAAAACATACATCAGCACTTTGTGGAGGACCTGCCAAGGTAGATGTCCGATAGGGACGGTTGGCGAGAGAGCCATGGATATCCGTGCTGTCAGCAGGAATTGATGATGATGATGTTGATATCAATAATAATTTACATACAAGAATAAAAAGCTGAACAAATGTGTTCATTTAATGTAAACATTAGTTCAGCTTTTGTTTTTCTTACCTTCTGGAATGTTTCTATTCTTGAACGGGCTCAGTGCCAAATATTTTCGATTTGGCCTTTTTACAAAATTAAATGTTTTGAGTATATATATATATATATATATATATATATATATATATATAATATACCAAGCGTGTTGGTAAATCCTTGCGGTGAGAAAAAAAAACAGCAAATAGTTTGATTGTAAAAAATATACTACCAAACATCAACTGGGGAGAAACAAATTTACCCCCCCCCCACCCAAAAAAAAACCAAGATAGTCGTATCAACAAAAAATAATCTATTGGTACAGTATTTGGCCAAAAGAAAAAACAATTTATATGTATATATATGTATATAAGATATATATATATATATATTCATATAACCGCTTAGGAGAGAGCTAATAAGTAAAAAGTGCTCAATACCTAAGTAGAGCAAATAATAAAGATAAATCTAATGAGTCAGACTATTAGTTTCGCTTAATGCTCTTCAGGGCTAAGATCTTAGAGTCAGACCTTAGCTCTGAAGAGCATTAAGCGAAACTAATGCAGGTTTCGTTCGTCTGACTCATTAGATTTATCTTTATATATATATATATATATATATATATATATATATATATATATGGCAAACTCCTAAACACGGTAGACAATTTAGATACTTAGGCAGTAACATCTCCTCCACAGAACGACGTTAATGCACGTATAGGAAATGCATGGGTCGCTATAAATAAATTATCGGTCATATGGAAATCCAATCTCACAGACAAGTTAAAGAGACAGTTCTTCCAGGCCGTTGTCGTATCAGTGCTGCTGTATGGCTGCACCACCTGGACCGTAACTGAAGCGACTAGAGAATAAACTAGATGGGAGCTGCAGAAGAATGCTGCGGGTGATCATGAACAAGACGGGAAAACAGCACCCTACGAGAAAAACAGCTGTACGGCCACCTACCACATATCACCCAAACCAATCCGAGTAAGACGGACAAGACACGCGGGACCACTGCTGGAGAAGCAAGGACGAACTCATAAGCGACCGTCCTCCTGTGGAAGCTAGCACATGGACACGCCAGTGTGGGCCGACCAGCAAAGACGTACGTTGATCAGCTCTGGTGTGGATAGAGGATGCTGCATAGAGGACCTCCTCCCGAGAATGATGACGATAGGGACGGATGGAGAGAGATTGTCATGGATATCCGCGCTGACAGCGTGACATGATGATGATGATGATGATATAATATATATATATATATATATATATATATATATATATATATATACATAATATATATATTACAGCTTTGTGCAAAGCTTTTTCTCTTCAATAAATTTCTGTTTACAATAATATATTAATATTAAATGTTTATTGTATGGATAAATGAATTATATTTGTATTTCCTTCGGTTCTGTTCACAGTGTATGTATATCAGGAATATATTAATATTGTACTGTGGTGAATGGGGGCTCGACTAAAACATATTTCACTTCACTAAACATTCAATACAGGTATTTAAACAAGAGCGCACCCATTTATCTCTCTCTTTTATCGGTGTGCCCCTGCAGAACGCATGTCTTTGTTCCTCTGGGTGGCATCCGTTTGACGGCGAACCTGGTGGCGAATTGAATACACTAGACATTTTGTACTTCATATTAAATGTATTAAATATCAAAGAAATGTGCATAATTATACTACGTGACACATTTATGCATTTTTTTCTTTTAATACTAATTGCATGTATATTATGTATTAGAAAAATTATAGTCAAATTATAGTCTTGTGGACGTTACTGTAAACAATATTTGCTGTAAACAATATTTCGGTTTCGCGTGGAGGGATTTGATGTCTGCTATTTGTCAAGATTAATTCCTAACTGATTATTTACGCCATCTTTCTTCTAAAATATCCACCCTGTTCTTCTAAAATCTTCGATACCTATAATGTCAAAGACTTGACTGACTTAGGTAATTATGAACTTTTGTTTAGTAAATTAGAGTGTCCCAGAAAAAAACAGAGCCCACAAATTTTTTTTGTAATAAAACTGTTAATTTTAACTAAGGGGGTTTAGGTTTAGGGTTAGAGTTAGGGTTTAGGGTTAGGGTTGTGGTTTAGGGTTTAGGGTTAGTTTAATGGGAAAATAAGTAAATAATTTGGGTTCTGTTTTTTTCTGGGTCACCCTGTACTGGGCGATCCAGAAAAAACAGGACCCAAACCCAAACCCAAACCCTAACCCTAACCCCAACCCCAACCCAAACCCTAACCCCACCCTGTACAGGGCGACCCAGAAAAAACAGGTCCCAAACCTAAACCCCAACCCTAACCCCAACCCCAACCCTTACCCTAACCCTAACACTAACCCCAACCCCAACCCCAACCCTAACCCTAACACCCCTAGTTAAAATTAACAGTTTTATTACAAAATTTGTGGGTTCTTTTCTTTCTGGGACACCCTAATTTACTAAACAAAAGTTCATAATTACCCTGACTTACACAGAAGCGTAATTATAAGTCTATAATGACTAATTATGTATATTAAGGAAGCTTTGAGGATTGAACCTAAATTGTTCCGCCTCCATCTATGGTTCCTACTTTCTCTCACACACATCTTCCCTCTGTTTAGTACACATCCCTGTCTGTCAAAGTCACAGGACCCTAAGACTTATCTGTAGAGAATTTACAGATTTCTAGACGTAAAATTGTTGCATAACTTATATAGTATATTATGGAGGCGCCAGGTGTAATGATTACCGTCCACAGGAAATGGACACGGCAAGACATGTTTAAGTGCTGGACGAGGTTATTTGCATTTCACATAATGCTAATACCCTATTCTCTCTCCAGTTATGGGTAGAATGTTGGGAAGACTGGGATATTTAAGCTCGGTTAGGCAACCAGTGTAGGAGAAAGAAAACTCTGAATTCAAATCTATTAAACTCTGCTTAAGAAATTGACCCTGTGTCGCATCTTGCTCGTGCAGAGGGGTTGGTATATATATATATATATATATAATATATGAAGATAGGATGGATGTAGGAGAATCCGACAGTATGAGGTAGGTAGAAGGAAGGTGAACAAGAAATGAAAACTCAAAACAAATCTAAGAGTTGAAACGTTTCGTCCGATTCATCAATGAAACGATATCTGTAACGTTGTCGTATATCTAGTCACAGTACCCAAAGCGATATACATAACGGGGCGGTGGTGGTGGCGACGATATATTCACGGTACTAAAAATGTATTCTTGTTGATAAAAATTACAACGCGAGAAATATGTAGTCACAACTGCTAGCCTTTATTATCGTGCTCGCCTCGTGTGTTGTATCGGAGAGGAGGAAAGGCAGAGAGAAAGAGAGAGAGAGAGAGAGAGAACACTACTTGATTACTGTGACCCCATACTAGGCACCAAAGGGCCGTCCATTCCCCTACGCGTCCGAAAGCAAAATGAGACTCGTCCTTTTCTTCGTCGTTCCACGTCACCACGTGACTTCCGGTCAACACCCGAAACTTCCGGTTGACACTCAATTCTCCATTCGGGGTCACGCTACGGTCAAACCATCGTTCATCCTGTTTTGTGTTCATTACTCCTTTTAAAACCTTTATCATCTCTTATTTCTGCTTCCTCCTTTTCTAATATAGTAGTTCTAGCTCACAAAAGTCAGGATAATATCCCCATCTTGCTACATTAGTAAGTAGATATGGTCAATAACCCCTAAAATCTATTAAACAAGAGTTTGCAATTTTTATATAATGTTAATAAATTCTCGGGATTTGGGGATTTAATTTCTTAGCTGACAAACTTTAAGAAAATAGCAAATGGGGAAAGAAAAGTTGCAAATTTATATAATTCAAGTTTGTAAAAATATATAATTTTTTTCCTTTTCCTTTTAAAGCAATACATCAACTTTTGAGTTTCATTATGAACTAGCATAGACTAAATATTAAACTATTTTTTATATTTATTCAAATTTTATCATCATTTTATTTTATTTGTTTATACGCTCATCAAAATTTTTTAAACTCAGGAAGTAGTAAAACAATTTTATTAATAAATAAAAATCAAATCAAGAAGAATGCGTCGTAAATGACTAAGGGAATTGTGACTTGAGTAGTAACATAGTTTCTGTTAAAGACAGACAAACACACACTCTCCATTATAATAAGAATCGTGGTGGTGACAAGACTTCCGGACCACTATGGCTTGCAATATGTTGGCACCCTTCCGTCTACTAAAGACGATGACGTAGTGTCCATTTTTTATTTTTTATTATCTGCAACGGCGTGAGTGGCTGAACATACCAATTTTTGAATGGCAATCTCTGGTGTAGTGACTGCAAACAAACAATGATGATTGCTGGAGTTGCTGTTGTTTCTCCTTCCTTTTGGCTCTCTTTTCCATGGGGGCTACTTTCCTTCCTTTTTCACTCCTTTTCGTTCCTTGTTTGACGAAGAGTCGTCAGGTCGCACGGTCTTCTGCACAAGCCTCCCATGTGTTGATGTTAATGTGGCATGACTTCATATTTTCTCTTGCAGGCATATTTTAAAGCGCAGGCATGGTCTTCCTACTGGTCGGGTGCCCTCTACTAATTCACCATACAGTAGGTCAGCAGTCCCCAACCACCGGGTCGTGACCCGGTACCGGCCGCGGGCCATTAGGTACCGGGCCGCACAGAACGCCTGAATTTTTTAAAAATTGATTATCAGTGTAAATATTGGCGTTTTATTTTGAAAAGTGACTTCTCTGCCTCATCATAATTATTTGATTCACTTTTAACTCTTTTATATAGAAATGATCAGTATTGTCACTTGAATCGAGTTTTTTTATTATAATTATTTCTTATTAGAAAATAATTTTCGTTCTAAAATAAATATTTTCGCTTACAGAGATGTTGTTGATTATTAATTTATGAACAAAAGGTTGTTTATTGTCTGTTGATGTTTGCATTTGACATAAGACCACTGCGGATGATTTATTATTAGATTACGTCATTAACAATTATCGAGCAAATGTAGGCCGGAGCATTTGAAGGCCGGTCCGTGAAAATATTGTCTTAGATGAAACCGGTCCGTGGCGCAAAAAAGGTTGGGGACCGCTGCAGTAGATATTTGGGAATGCAGCATTTGTCCATCCTCCTGACGTGACCAAGTCAACGTAGGCGTCTCTCTGCTTGCAATACTTATGATATTAAACATGAGGGATCATGTAGGATTTATAAACAATCAGCTGTTCAAGTTTCTTGTCTTTTTTTAAATTTCCTTTTTTCTTCTTCTTCCTGTTATAGAATCTATCTCATCTCATTTGTTTTGTCCAAAGTCAAAACTTTGTTGCAAAGAAGCAAGTTAAGAGATGACAGATATTAAGTTCTTTCAACTTATTGTGAAAAATAACTGGTGGAAAAAAAGAGTTAATGTATTATGTTTCCAGAGACAATTCTTGTAAATGCTGTGATTAATGCATCACGTTGATGATAAAGATTTTCGGTGTAGCAGTAAATCTGTCAAACGTTTTATCTTCTATCTATCTATCTATCTATCTATCTATCTATCTACTTCAGGTAGTTCACATATATCTATTCTAGCCTGTTCAAATCTCTCTGTCTCTCTCTCTCTCTCTCTCTCTCTCTCTCTCAATCTATCTATTTATCTATCTACTCCAGGTGGTTCACATATATTTATGTATGAATGTATGTATGTATGTATGTATTTGTATCTATCTATCTATCAATCTATCTATCAATATATTCACATCTATCTACTCTAGTCTGTTCAAATCTATCTATCTATCTATCTATCTATCTATCTATTCACATCTATCTATTCTAGTCTGTTCAAATCTATCTATCTATCTATCTATCTATCTATCTATTCACATCTATCTATTCTAGTCTGTTCAAATCTATCTATCTATCTATCTATTACAGTCTGTTCACATCTATCTATTCTAGTCTGTTCAAAATCTATCTATCTATCTATATCTCCATCTATCTATCTCTCTACTCCAGGTGGTTCACATATATGTATGTATGTATGTATGTATGTATGTATGTATGTATCTATCTATCTATCTATCTACTACTCCAGGTGGTTTACATCTATCTATTTCCTCCAGGTGTTTACATCTATCTATCTATCTATCTATCTATCACATCTATCTATGTGTTCTACATCTATCTATCTATCTATCTATCTATCTCTATCAACATCTATCTATCTATCTATCTATATATCTACTCCAGGCTGTTCACATCTATCTATCTATCTACTCCAGGCTGTTCACATCTATCTATCTATCTATCTATCTATCTACCCCAGTCTATTCACATCTATCTATCTAGTCCAGGTGGTTCACATCTATCTATCTATCTATCTATCTATCAAACCAACGAGCATAAGTTCTAAACGCATGTATGCAAAAGAAAGCAGCAAAAAATGATTATAATTCAAGCTTTTTACGATTAAAAAAAAAACTTTTTATGCTAATTTTAACCCACTCTAATGCCCAATCCCATAATAAAAATGATTGTAAAAACCTACTTCAGTCAGAATTTTCCTGGGGACCCATTCTTATGAAAGCTAGAATATAGTGTCTGGCTCATGTAGGTCCTTATATATATATATATATATATATATATATATATATATATATATTATATTCCTTGCGGCATCCTTTTTGTTCTTCCGGAAACAGTCCGCGACAATCAAGTGAATAGTAGATGTCTTCTTTTATCTGTGCGGTCACTATGTTTCACATCATAGGTAGACATGTTATTGGCCTATAGTTGCTGGGGACGGTTCTTTTTTGGTGGTCTTTCTGGATCAGGGTAGTTTTTCCTTTTGTTATCCATTCGTGTACGTTTGCTTCTTGTGAGCACTTATTCAGTTTTCTGGTCAGTCTTTTGTGGATGGATGTGAATTTTTTGAACAAATATCCATGAAGTCCATATTATTATTATTATTATTATTTACTCCTTTTGAGTTTTCACATCAGTGTTAGCTGATGGTCTTTCATGGAGTCTGATGACAGCAAGTCTCCTCATTCCAGGACTCTTCTGAGTTTCTGGCAGATTGCAGCAGTGCAGTGTTCTGATGGTTTCAATCCTTCCTCTGATATCCAAACTTTCCAAACCCTTTTCTAATGCTTTTGGGACTGTTCCAAGTGCACCAACTACAATTGTATAACTTTCACTTTCATATTCCATAACTTTTTCAGTTCTCTGGCAAGGTCCAGATATTGTCAATTTTTCATTTTCCTTTAACTTCACCCTGTGATCCGCTGGCACTGCAAATCCACCAGTTGACAAGTTCTTTCTTTTTTGTTAATCAACACTAGGTGGTGATCCGTTTTAATTTCAAAGTCCCAGAGAATTTTGTGCGTTTCGTTCTCAAGAACAGATTCTGGTTTATGCATATACCATCATAATCTTCTGACCATTTTCATCTTGCAACACCCTCTAATCCATGATGAAATTCAAAAATCTAAATCCTGATTATCTGGTTTTGCTTATCCGCGCAATTCTTATTTCTGATGAGTGTAGTTACCTCAGGTAAATAAGAGACCATTCCGTGTTTATTGTTAAAAAAATAAAAGGGAAAATGAAGACGTGCTACAGAGAAAGATATAAGAACAAAAGAAGAAGAAAGAAGAGAGAGAGAGAGAGAGAGAGAGAGAGAGAGAGAGAGAGAGAGAGAGAGAGAGAGAGAGAGAGAGTAAGTGAAGGAATAAGACTAATCTGTTTCAATCAAACATAATGAAAATATGAAAATAAATGAAGAGAGAGAGAGAGAGAGAGAGAGAGAGAGAGAAGAGAGAGAGAGAGAGAGAGAGAGAGAGAGAGAGAGTTAAATCAAGATTATGATACTTTTTACACATTGAACTATTTAGCAAAAACTATTCAGTAAACATTGTAATAACTAAATCATCCTACTGTGGTATATCCACAGGTCCTGCTAGTTATTATTATTATTATTATTATTATTATTATTATTATTTGTAGTAATGCTCGTAGTACTAGAAGTAGTGATGATGGTTGTGGTGTTTTTTCTGCATCGTTTATAAACAGTCTATTTTGGAAACTGATGTCTTTTTAGTTCTATTTCTGTGGCTAATTGTTTACAAAAAGTATTTCACTCGCTGCTTTGAGGGATTGTTTAAAAAAAAGCAGATGGGTGGTCAGAAGAAGTGTTGATATAGATTGAAATATAAACGGATATGTTAGTATAAGGTGTAGTCATACTTATAGCCTTGTGTAATTACTTCCACTTTGATCGAAGCGTAGAAGTCTTAAACGAACAAAAAAAAAATTACAAATTACAAAAAATTCACAGTTGTAAAATTACAAAAGCCGAAATCGTCATGTTCATTGTTATCTGTACAACAGAATTGTAGTTCCAGTTAAAGACCCATCTATGGATAAAATGGATTTATTTGCAAGTTAATATAAATTATTTCAACGAGTTTATTGATACACTGGAAGTTAACGAGAAATCTAACAAATTATTTCTACCAACTTATTATGAAGTTATTGAAAAACCAAACATGAAATTTATGTCTACCAGTTTATTAATATACATGAAGTATATAAAGGGGCCGGGTTAGCTCAGTCGGTAGAGCGTTTGGCTAGAAACCACAAGGTTCTTAGTTCGATACCGGTCCTCGCCAACTCAGCGTATGAGTAGCACAGGGATCTGTGCGGTAAAGTAAGGAGCTGATGGTAGGTGTGGCGCTCCGTCTCAGATGCTAAAACAATCTCCTTGGTCTAGCGCTATTGAAAAGGGGATAGACTCCCTCGCTGCATGGCTGATACCGACGTTAGGCCTTCCCGACGACTTTATATATATATATATATATATATATATATATATATATATATATATATATATATATATATATATATATATATATATATATATATATAAGGGCAGTTCGTGTGTATGTATGTCCGGAAGAAACTATGAAAATAAAACAATGAACAACAAAGTAAATATATATACACATTCACTATCACCATATCTTGCTTTTTGGGCCAAAATATTGATGATTTGATTTATATTCGTGAAGATAATTAAAAAAATGATAACCGCATGGAATTTCTTTGTATTAAATATTTTAGATAGGAGACATTAATTTTTCTTTCAGAGTGGCTGGATCAACGCCAGGCCTATTACATAAGGATTTTAATGGGACAGCCAGTGAGGATCCAACTCGCAATTCAATAATAATGGATCTGCTATGCCGTTTCTAGTAATATATAAAATAATATTTGGGAGAATATGTGCTTAAAAGTCGAACCTAATTTTATGCACAATTAAGCACATATTCTCCGAAATATTGTCGGCTGAAAATAGCCATATCACAAACATCGTCTGTTTGTTTACTTCTCATAAAATAATATATAATTACGCATTGAATAAACCACAACCACCTGACAAACCAATAAACCATTTTGTATATCTTTCGTGATTTTTCTACTCGTTCAGATACTTTTTTTTATTATTATTACGATTTATTTATTTTCTTCTTCTAATCCGTTAAGTAATTTTGCTTGGGTTTTTGTTTTTTTAAAAACGCCCGAAGATCGATCATGTTAAACTGATCCTTTTCCAAACTAGTCATTGTTTTTCATTAGTGTTGGACATTTCTCTGTTTTAAATCCGTAGAATTAATTCGCTGTCCAGTTATTTTCTACGTTTAATTAAGCTCTCGAATTTTTCAATAAATTTATTTGTACGAGATTAGTGTAGTTGTGGAAATGTTTTTAATGAGTATTTAAAATCGACTTTTTCTACGTTTGGTTTGGTTTGGTTACTTTACAAAAACCTTGTGAGTTACTTGAAGCCATTCTTGTAGAATAACAGTAGTGGTAATATTTAACCCATCGTTGGGGGATGAAGAGGTTCATATATTTCCAAAAGGTATTAGTCCTTAAGTTAACGTCATAGGACAACCGGATTTCGAGCTCGCTTACTACGATGTCGCAACTACAGGTGAGTACATAAATCATAAGCTGCTTATGAAACTATGTAACAATAGTAGACTTCCTCTAACATCGAAGTTAGAGCTTTTTGTATATAAAAAAATAAAGTGCAAACACATCAATGGTGACTATCAGTTTCACGGGTGGTAAACATTTTTTTTTAATTCACGGTATGAATCTCCTCTTCTTCACATTTTTATTAAAAAACAAAGTCTTTTGTATCCAAACTGCAAGGATCACACATATGAAGACCTGGACAAGCCCAAGAAAGGGAAATCCCAAGAGAGAAACGTTATATATCCTAATTGCACCACAAGATAATGCCATAAGAACCAACTATATCAAACGAGTGGGCCTGAGAGTAATTGGCAATGGAGGGGTACCCACATTCTGCTGAGTTTCAGAATTGGAACCTTGCCACCAAATACAGTTTAACGTCATACCCAGGACACTAAGACCTTTAGTCACCAATTTGTAGCACATATATAATGAAAGGATTGGGTGTTGGCCGTAAAGGCAATACGGTCGGGACAATCATATAGGTACTAGGGTTGACATGCCAACCTATTGATCGGAGAGGGCCAAGTAAGATCCAAAGTGTGTTGCATGTCATAGACTGCTCAGTCACCAGGATCCCATCTTTAAGCATCACGGGCCACCACCCACGGCCAATCTTGTCTGTAGAGCATCAACCTTGCCTGTAGAGCATCCAAGTTTCCGGGTTCCATATCGGCCCTCACCAACTCAGCGCACGAGTAGTATGGTTTGGAACTGCAGTAAAGCAGTGAGATGTTGGCAGGTGTAGCGCATCATCTCAGACCCAACAAATCTCCATGGTCTAGCGCTTGTGAAAAGTGGATAGAATCCCTCGTTGTCCCGCTGATACCGACAATAGGCTTATTTTATTTTACTGCAGAAACCGAGCGGCTTATTCTACAGCACAGTCGACCAGGCTCAAATATAGATGAGGACAACAGTCCGACAAATCTAAATAATGCAAACACCACATGCGTAGGCCGTTTTTAATTAAATTCTTACTGATTTCCGGTGAGTGGGTGTTTCTGTGTGACGCCATTATATAAGAAAGACAAAAAAATGCCCAAAACGACTGCAGCTGGTATTTGTTGAATTACCGAGGCATTATTTATTTAGTCAATTTTTAGAAACATAATTCAGATGCAATTTATCGGAAGATGAAGTTCTATTAATATGTAAATATTGGCAGGTTGTAAACTAACTATCGATGGTTATATGCATAATTCTCCTTAAACAGAAAGCAAGAACCACGACGTCTGCCTATTGTTGGCCTTTCCAACGCTTTTCTGTTTAGCAACATTGGTAGATCGAGAAACACTCAGGCGAAAATCTACACTTGCGAAACATAAAAGAAGATTACGATGAGCTAGCATATAAAAGAATTAATATAAAGAGAAATGATCAACTTACAATTACAGATATGGATTTATCACAGGAACGGAAGTGACAGAAAGAAAGACTTCGTAGAACGTTATATTTCTAGAATAAAGGTTGGGTGACCCGATCATGTAAACATAGAAGGATTGACGGCTTTCATGGACGAGTTGCCTAGATCCTTTCGAGTGGATTGCATCATACTATTATGCTTGAGTATTCTTTAAATAAACTAAAGCTAACACACACCACTACGCACAGTTAAGCACGTACATTCATACATAAATGACAAAGAAAGGTGAAGGTTATTTAGGGTGTCCAATGTCAATGTTTTTTCCTAAATCAAGTGCCAAAACATATTGAATAAGGATTTACAGGTGGAATCATATTTTGTTGATAAAAAACTGTCGATGACAAATATATCTATACATATCTTATTGGAAAAAAACAATTTAGTCTTTCTCTCTTTCTCTCTCTCTCTCACTCGCTCTCTCGGTCTCTCTCTCTCCCGCTCTCTCAATATCGCCTAGACTTAGTATTCTTTTGAATCCTATCTATTCTTGCTTTTACATAATTAGTTATGTTACGATTCGTGTGGCCATTTTAGGGGTGTAGTTGAAAACAGTTATACAGTGGAGATCCCTTGTGGCATAAACTTTGGTCCTTTCTTTAAGTATAAAGATGTAGTATCAGTTTTAATCTTTGTCAGCTGATCCGTGTTAGAGAATTGTATAATCCTCATAGTTGGTCCGTCCTTAGAGTGTTGTTTTATACTTGTCTGTTCGGCTGTACACGCAGCGAGCAATTAGAGACATTTATCAACGCCTTTAAATACTAAATTAAATACATGTTTGAACGTTTTGATATACCGATTCAGCCGATTGGCTGATTCGGCTTTTTTGAAACAGTCAATAAGTAGAAGTCGTGTTCATTAGCACATCTTATACCAGAAATGATCTGGGCACCTCACGTGGTGTAATAGTTTGCAAGAAATATTAGCGAACCATTGAGAGTGAGTTCGATTCTCATTAGGCGCCCCATACTCTGGCCTTGTGCCTAATCTAAGCTAGGCGTAGTGTTGTGATGTTAGTCCCAACAGTAAAAGAAGTCAAGTCGAGATAGGGTAAAATAAGACAAGTGTATTTACAATCATGGTACATGTACGACTAGCTTGTCGTTAACGGGAACAGTACGACCATTCCACTTGGTGTCTCACTATTTATAGTGAGAACCGGTGCATGTTCTCCACTGAAGGAACGGCCGGTACAACACTTAGTAAATATATCGTTTACTTAACGTGGTGTAATGGTTAGCAAGCTCGCTTCGCAAACCATTGTTAAAGAGTTCGATTCTCATTGGGTACCCCCATGCTTCTGGCCATGTGCCACATCTAAGATAGGCTTAGTCATAAGGGCACTTCGTGTGGTGTAAAGGTTAGCATGCTAGATTTGTAGACTATTGTTAGTGAGTTCGATTCTCACTGGGTGTTTCATACTTCTGGCCTAGTGTCACATTTATGCAAAGCTTAGTAAATAAATATACCAGAAATGATCCAAGTTACTATCGTGTTATTTTTTTTGACAGAAAGAAAGACTTCGTAGAACGTTATATTTCTAGAATAAAGGTTGGGTGACCCGATCATGTAAACATACAGGCGAAGGATTGGTGGCTTTCATGGGCGAGTTGCCTAGATCCTTTCGAGTGGATTGCATCATACTATTATGCTTGAGTATTCTTTAAATAAACTAAAGCTAACACACACCACTACGCACAGTTAAGCACGTACATTCATACATAAATGACAAAGAAGGTGAAGGTTATTTAGGGTGTTCAATGTCAATGTTTTTTGTCCTAAATCAAGTGCCAAAACATATTGAATAAGGATTTACAGGTGGAATTAATTTTGTTGATAAAAAACTGTCGATGTCAAATATATCTATATACATCTTATTGGAAAAAAAACAATTTTTAGTGCAAAGTTTGCAAATTTGATTATCTTGTTTACATGTAATTTTTTACATATAAAAAAAATTAATTGGCAACACAGATAAAACTTGGCTCTCTTTGATCGACTACCATCTTATCGTCCCCATTATTTACGGTCTCCCCAAAACACACAAACCAGGGATTCCATTAAGACCCATAATTTCGGGAATTGGAACCGCCCCTCATAAAATAGCTAAATCTCTAGCTAAAGTACTAACCCCCCTCTTAGGTACAGTTAGCAAATCTCATATAAAAAATTCTAATAGCTTAATAGAAAAAATAAGAATATAAACACGAACAACAAATGTCTAGCAAGCCTAGACATTAAATCACTTTACACAAGTATCCCGGTTTACAAATGCATTACTCGTTTAGAAAACCATCTCAACAAAATTAATACCCCATTTCCATTACCTGTAAATAAGATAATCCAAATTTCAAAATTTGCACTAAAAATTGTTTTTTCCAATATAATGGAACATTTTATAAACAGAAATTCGGGTTACCTATGGGGTCAACTTTGAGTGGTGTATTAGCGTGCTTATTCCTTGAATTCTTAGAATCCGGTCTCTTTAAATATATTCTAATAACTCTAATTTTTTCCGTTACATTGATGACACGTTATTCATTTACCCCCAAAACTGTAATTTAACTGATATCATTGACAAACTAATTGATGTGGAACCCTCCATTAAATTCACTCATGAACTTGAACAAAACTACACCCTACCATTTTTAGACACACTTATTATAAACAATAACAATAGTTTAGAATTTAAAGTTTATCATAAGAATACTAACAAAAATGACTACATCCATTTTTATTCCCACCATAACAATAGGATACGGTACCATAATAGGTTTCTTTCTTAGAGCACTTAGGATATGCAAGAAGAAATATTTAGAAGAGGAATTTAATATTATTGAAAAGTCTTTTCTTAAATTACAATACCCTTTAAACTTCATATATCTTATTATAATGGATATTGTGTGTTCGTCTGTATGTAACCGAAACTATATTACTAGTCAAGTCACAATTCCCTTTGTTGTTTACGTCACATTCTCCATGATTTTATTTTTTATTTAAGAAAACAGAGGCATGGAAACGGTGAAAATTCAATTAAATGTTTGACATGCTTAGAATGTGACAAAATAGTTCATAGTGATTCAGTTGGTTATTAAAAGAACAGAGAAAAAAACGACCCTGGCTGTGTTATCGATTATCTCGATAAAGACGTGAACAAAACGTTTTCTTGTAAAACATCGCCGAGATGCATCAAAGGAGGACAATTGGTGATGTTACACCAGTATACTTACAGATTTCGGGTTTCGCAACATAATATCTGTTCCATCGGTAGACCTGACATGTTATTAGGCCGCCTCTTTTCCAGATCATAAATTCTTATATATTGCCCAAGGGATATGTAACAGCCACGCAGAGACGTGCTCGGTACTTGTATACAAGGAAATACTTAACTAAAAGTTAGTCATTTAATATGTACGCACTTTATTACGTTTTGGATCCTCGGGGAGTTTCGGGTCTTACAACATCATACTCCCCTCACCTGGCGGACCCTATCAAGGAAGATGAAACTCTGATCCACCCACTTTGAACTAAACGTTTTCAGACTTAATGCTAAATTTACAAAGATCGGGAAAAATCTGCATCTGAATCGCGACAAATAACGTTCACTTTTGTGTAATGGTTATCATCGTAGGAAATGGACACGGTGACCCGAGTTCAAATCCTGGACTAGCTTGTTTACATTTCACATAGTGCTAATAACCTAGAGAAAGGTCGGCTCCTCATCATGGTGTAATGGTTACCAAGCTTGTCAGTAGATCCGTTATTACTGAATAGCAAGTTCGGTCCTCGCTGGATTCCCCATACTTGTGATCTTGTGTCACATCCAACCCGTGGCGAACTGGTTGGGTAATTGCCTACCATTGGGAAAAGTATGCATCCAAGTATTCTCCCTTCAGCTATGGGTAAAGAGTATTTCAGATTGGGCCCCTTAACCTGGTTATGGCAAACTCCAAATTGGAAACTGTTAAACTAAAGGTGGGAAAATGACACGAGCGTTTTCTACGGCCATTTTTGCTGCTGGTAACGAATTTGATGATTTTTTGGATATGACGTCATTTCAGGTTGGTCCGTGGCGATTTTCAAAATGGCGACTGGAAACCACTATTTTTTTTTTTAAAGAAAATTAACAATTTTAGAAAATAGTGTGGTGTAATATGTCTAATTATATGTTTTCTGGGTCACAGAATATGAAAATATATTCATTTTAGTGATTTAACCAACACTTATGTTTCTAGTAGGTATTTTAAACAAAAAATATTCAATTATGTCCAGCTTTTTTATGCTGTTTTGTACCGGAGGATCCTAAATTGCAAATAGTCATTTTAATATGACATTTATATCTGTTCAGATATGACAAAGTCAGATATGACATAGCCAGAGTTATACAATCAAAGTGAAGTAGTTCAAAAAGTAGTAAAAAGTCGTCGGGCGGCCTAAAGTCGGTATCAGCCAGTCAGCGAGGGAGTCTATCCCCTTTTCACTAGCGTTAAACCAAGGAGATTGTTTTGGCGTCTAAGGTGGAACGCCGCACCTACCATCAGCTCCTCACTTTACCGCATAGATCCCTGTGCTACTCATACGCTGAGTTGGCGAGGACCGGTATCGAACTAGGAACCTTGTGGTTTCTAGCCGAACGCTCTACCGACTGAGCTAACCCGGCCCCTTAAAAAGAAAATCAAAAAGTGAAAACATAAAATAAGGTTTTGGTTCGACATACACGGAGATTAAGGAATTCAAGTTTACATGAAAATTATCTCCGGGATCTGTGATATATGCTGTATTTTTGTAAACGACGGAAGGGGAGCAGTCTTTGAGCAGGATCAAGCCAGTTGTAAATGAACTATGGCCTGACTGTATAGACAAACAAATGTGTCAAACGTGTGTGTGCGCATGCGTGTGGGTGGTAGAATAATGACTCTTAAAAGGTATTAAATTTACCATCCAATTATTTTGCGCGTGTGAATAAATCCATAAATCTATTCATAAATAAATAAATTATTTATCAGTATTTTGGTACAATATTTCATGAGCACCATCAATGACCTATATAGCCAATAGATCTGTCATTTCTTGTTTAATAAGAAATGACATCTGTACTTAATTTATGTTTCCTTCACTTTATTGTTCGAAGATATTACAAGCGACTGTATAAGAATCCACGAATTTTCATAGATACTTTTCACAGAGAGAGAGAGAGAGAGAGAGAGAGAGAGAGAGAGGGAGAGAGAGAGAGAGAGAGAGAGAGATATTTTCCCATACGCTCGCAATTTCGGTTGAGCACTTTATTTAGGAGGGATTTAATTGCAAATTCACCGTATTCGGCGTTCAGCTAAATCTCACTTTGTTTACAAAGTTTGAGACCTCTAGGTGAAGTTCATTTCCGCTTAGAAATGTAGCGATTAAATAGCCTGCTATACTTGGCAGCTGACTGTGGCTATATGAGTAAGAGGTTTTTGCGAGCGTAAGTTCGTTCAGGTCTCGAACCCAGCCAGAGGTAGCTGCTAAACATTGTATAACTACACTGATGAGAGGTGATACCTCGAAACCCGTGTCTGTAGTTTACTCTCTCTCTCTCTCTCTATATATATATATATATATATATATATATATACAAGGTATGTCAAAAACTATCGAGATTTTTGTACTTTTTGACACACCTAGTATTCAGAAAAAACGTTCTATTCATTATTTTTTTCAGATTACACGGTGTGTCAAGTTTAAAGATCTATTTACCAAGATATAATTGAAGAATAAATGAACTTTTTTTTTCAGAATACAAGGTGTGTCAAAATGTACAAAAACCTCGATAATTTTTTGATACACCTTATATATATATATATATATATATGAATATATATATATATATATATATATATATATATATATATAGAGAGAGAGAGAGAGGAGAAAGAGAGAAATTTCAGCGTATGTGTGATACTGCAGTTTAATATTTCATATTGATTGTCTCTGGAGAGTTCGATTAGCTGACAAGGCAAATCATTTGTCTCGTCGTTTTTCGAGCAGCGCGTGAGAGAGAGAGAGAGAGAGAGAGAGAGAAGAAGAGAGAGAAGAGAGAGAGAGAGACTCATCGTCAACGTTCTTCTGAGGACCCGCACATATAGGCACATGTTTTTGGTTGACTATCAAAGACTCATCATCACTGTGGACAATAGATTTCGTCTAGAGGACCTGCCAGATGCGATGGTTGATAGGAAAGGTGCAAAGAGAAAAAGAGAGAGAGAGAGAGAGAGAGAGAGGGGGGAGAGAGATTGCGATAGATAGATAGAGAGAGAAAGAAAGAGACTAAGAGATTGAGATAGATAGATAGAGAGAGAAAGAAAGAAAGCAAGAAGAGAGAGAGAGAGGAGAGAGAGAGAGAGGAGGGAGAGAGAAGAGAGAGACACACAGACAGAGACAGAGAGAGGGAGAGAGAGAAACTGAGAGATTGAGATAGATAGATAGATAGAGAGAGAAGAGATAGATAGAGATAGAGAGAGAGAGGAGAGAGAGAGAGAGAGAGAGAGAGAGAGAGAGAGAGAGAGAGAGAGAGAGAGATTTTCTATGAAAAGGCCATGTGCATGATATGAGACACAAATGGTCGTGGCTTACAACTGTCATATAATTCTTTCTCCATACGAAAGGAGAAATCCTAGAATTGCTGGAGATTAAAAATAAAAGAATGAAACAGGAATTTAAACAAATGAAAAAAAACAAACCTGCTTTTCATATGAAAATATTAGAGACTATTTATATCAAGTCTAATTTATTTGAAAACTCTTACATTTTTTCAGCTCAGTTAACTTTGAACCACGTAGCTTTGAGGCGTAACACAGATTCACAAACATACTTTTTCAAAGTTAATTGACCTGAAAAAATGTAAAAGTTTTTAAATAAAACAACTGGTGCATTATATCTTTTATTCATTAATGTATCAACACTGAAAATTTCATTAAATTCGGTTAATTCCTTGATTTTTAGTATTTTTTTCTTTCGGCGGGTGACGTACGATGGTGAAATTTATGTCCGTTAAGTAGGATTTCACCCAAATGTGATTGTTTTAAATCAAGCCGTTAAGCCTTTTGAGGAGGTCGGACGAATAAACATTTTTAGATTGTTGATATAGATTCTTGAATGGTGATTATATTATTATTATTATTATTATAGATGTGAATGACTTTATGAAATCCTTTGGACGTCACACAGTTTTCTCGGTACGAATATTATCGAGAAAACTGTGTGAACGATGAATAGATTAATTTAAATTGTAAAGATAGCGGATTATCCGTAAAATCAAGTTCTAATTACTTGGCCTACTGTTGGCAAGTTGAATGTACCCAATATTTGAAAACATGTTTTCCTTCAAGATCAGCACATCTATATATATAAAAGAATGTTTCTGGTATGTACGTGTCGACTTACAACTCCGAAAAGAGATGTCCGTCTGATTTGAAATCTCGCAGAAACATTAATGTTGTTTCTAACTAAGAAACATAAAATTTGTGTTTTGATTTTTACTAATTAAGTGATATAATTTAATAATTAAACAACAAATTTCTAGAATTCTTAACAGTAGGGAAAAAAATAAAGTAAGGAAAATTGGAAAGAAAGGAAATGAATTAGACTAATACATTTCACTTTAACTCAACAAGCTAGGTACTCCCTCCTTCATCCAGTCTGCTCGTCTCTCTCTTTTTCTCCCTCTCTCTCTCTCTCTCTCTCTCTCTTCTGTGTTCGTCTCTCTCAAATAAAATTATGTTTTAAAACAAGTTTAGGATTACATTTTTTAAATAATATTTTAAATGTAAACTAAAAAGCATTTCCTAAAAATAAATAAAAAAACATTGTAATATACGAATTCTCGGCGATCTTTAAACATTTCATAAAATATTTTCCTCTTATTCTCTCTTACTCCTGTTTTCTCCCTTTCACACTGGTGTTCTTAAAAAAATCAGCCTGGTCACGGACCAGGTACTTTTGCTCGTATCTTATAATATTAAAGATTCTGCCTCAATACATATCGTATAGAATTAAAGATTCTGCCCAAGCATACATTGTATACCATTAAATAATATTTTCTGTTATACGGTATGTGCTGAGGCAGAATCTGTAATCTTGGCGAATTTAGTATAACATCAAAGATACTGCCATAGCACACATAGTATAATGTTAAAAAAATCTGCCTCAACATACATCGTATTGATCAATTCCGATATTTCGGGTGAACATTCACCCCTTTTCAAGGTATATGAGACGGTCTTATGCATTAAAGGGCTAAATTTCATCAGCGTGAAATGCGTGGCGTATTCAGGCAAATTGGTTTTGTCATCTCTCTCTCTCTCTCTCTCTCTCTCTATATATATATATATATATATATATATATATATATATATATATATATTATATATAATATATATATATATATATATATAACGTATGTCAAAAAGTATCGAGATTTTTTTTAACGTTTTAACACTCTTAGTATTCTGAAAAAAAATAACGTTCCATTCATTGTTCATTTCTATCTTGATAAATACAGCTTCAATTTCGATACTTTTATGACAAGCCTTATAAATAAATAAATAAATAAATATATATAAATTAAGAGTAAGGAAATCAATCCGACGGTATATGTATAGATAAAAGGGTATGAAAACACACAATGCTGTTAAAATGAAAATATTTTATATTATATTCATAGCTAATATTGAACAATATTTCGATTTATAAAAATCATCATCAGAGCTTGTTTTTTTAATCCGGACTCATCGAGAGAGAAGCAGAAAATAATCTATATTCAAAACGGAAGCATTGTTGTTCCAAAAAGCGTGCAAGCCATGCGATCGTTTCGTCATTAGGACATCCGCTACGTGTTTCTCCGCCAACGTCATAATTGTATATCTTTAGTGTAACAGATTTTGAAAGAAAAAAACATATTTCAAATTCAAAAATAGAAAAATTCTCTTTTTTTAAAAAAAAGGAAGAGTTTTAACCCGTTCATGGTCAGCCTGCAACGGATTTTCTTTTTTATAAATCGAAATATTGTTCAATATTAGCTATGAATACGATATAAAATATTTTCATTTTAACAGCATTGTGTGTTTTCATATCCTTTTATCTATACATAAATATACATATAAGATTAAAGATTCTGCCTCTGTAAATATTAGATTTTGTGTTATATAATATGTACTGATACGGAATCTTCAATCTCAGAATATATTATAGAACATTAGAGATTCTGTCCCAGTAAACATCGTATAACATCAAAGATTCTGCCTCAGTACACATCGTATAACACTAAAGATCCTGCCTCAGCATACATCATATTACATAAAATATTCTGCCCTAGAACATACTGTATTAAATAATATTTAGTGTCATACACACTACCAGCATACACCGTATAACATTAACAATTCAGCCCCAGCATGTATCGTGTAACATTAAATAATCTTGTTAAATGTTAAACGATGTGTACTGAGGCAGAATCCATAATCTCAACATACATAGTATAACATTTCAGATTCAGTCCCATAATACATTGTGGGACATTAACAATTCTATATCAGCACACATTAGGAAGCACACATAGGAAGCGCGTGGTGTAATGGTTAAAGTCATGGGAAATGGACTCGTCGCTCCGAGTTCAAATCCTGGATGTGGTAATTGCATTTCACTTAGCGCTAATACCATTAGGAAAGGTATGAATCCTACTCTCCATCCAGCTATGGGCAAATAGTAGGGCAGACTGGGCTCTTTAACCTTGGTTAGGCAACCGGTCTAGGAGAAGGAAAACTCTGAATTCAAACCTGTTTAACTCCGCTTAAGAAATTGTCCTTGTGTCACATCCTTCTCGTGCGGAGGGGTTGGTAAATTATATATCAGCACACATTGAGAGTTTTTAGTAATAACGAAAGGCCGCTTCTTTTTCTCAGGCGAATTTTATTTCCCCCAAAATCACAGCTACCGAGATCAAGTGATTCCTGTCTTGTTCTCTCAGTACCTTTTCCCAGACTCAATTATCTCACTACCCTCTCACTCATCCTCTCTCCCCTTTGCCACGTCTCATTCGTCGTCCAATCAGACCATGCCATATGTCTATGCTGAATCATCATTTAAACTTTTCCATTCTCATCTAACTCAAAATTCTTGCTTAAAATTTTCCGTGCTAATTTACATATCAGGTTACTCTTCTGCTTCCAGGTCACCCCATTACGTAACAGTATGACATTAAAGATTCTGCCCCAGAATACATCAAACAACATTGAAGATTCTTTCTCGGCACACATCATATATCATTAAAGCTTCTGCCTAAGCATACATTGTATAACATTAAACAATCTTTATGTGTGAGACAATCTTTGATATCAGCACACATAGTTTTCATTAAAGATTCTACCTCCGCAAACATTATCTATCATTAAATATTCTGCTTAAGTAACCATCGTATAATATTAAAGACTTTGGGTCAGTAAAAATCGTATAACATTAAGGATTTTGCCTCAGTATAGATCATATCTTCTTATTATAATAGAGGTTGTGTCTTGGTCTGTCTGTAACCGAAACTATATTACTACTCAAGCCACAATTCCCTTAGTTATTTACGTCATATTGTGCATGATATTATTTTTATTTAAAGCTCAATCATTAATAAAATTATTTTACATTATAAATAGAGTTTACCATTGTAGCGAGATGGAAGGTCCTGAGTTTTGCGAGGACTACTATTAGAAAAGGAGGAAGAAGAAATAAGAGATAGTAAAAATTTTTTAAGAAAAAGTGATGAACATAAAACAGGTTGTCGTGAGTTTGACCGGGGCGTGACCCCCCAAATGGAGAATTGAAAGCCAACCGGAAGTTTCGGGTGTGACCGGAACCGGAAGTCACGATGTGATGTGGAACGACGAAGAAAAGTACCGGCCTCTTTTTTTACTTTTCGAGGCCTAGGGGAACGGACGGGCCTCTGGTCCCCAGTTGTGGGATCGCAGTAATTTGACAGTGTCCTCTCTCTTTTTCTCTCTGCTTTTCCTCCTCTCCGACACAGCCCACGAGACTAGCTCTGGAAATAAAAGCTAAGCAGCTTGTGACGATATATTTCTCGCGTTGTGCTTTTTTATCAACAAGATGACCGTCACGTGCCGAACACCTTTTTAGTGTCGTGAATTTGGAGGCACGTTGACAAGACCCACTATACAATATATATCGATATTAGAATGTTACGTATATATCCGTTTTGGTATCGTGAATATATCGCTACCGCCACGTTACAACCATATCTACATCTTCTTATTATAATGGAGATTGTGTGTTTGTTTGTCTGTAACCGAAACTAAATCACTATTCAAGTCACAATTCCCTTTGTTATTGACGTCACATTTACCATGAATTTGTTTTTTTTTAAACCTCAATTATTGATAAAATTGTTATACCTTATTAATACTGTTGACCAATATCTACGTACTAATGCCATGTAATTGTATTTATATATATACAACAAATAGCGTTTTACAGTGCGAACGAGAAGGCTAATTTGCATATTGATATTTAAAAATTTGATTTTAGTAAATATATGCTTAGTATTATTGATTTCTAATTGTTTGGTTTTCTCTTAACGAATCTGAGCAAAGATCTCGGGGATAAATCTTAAAAGAAATCCATAAACAAGACGAAAGAACTATAATTTTATAATACTTCATAATCTAACTAAATAGATAAATTAGGAAAAATGAAAGACGGGAGTGAAAGAAAATGATGGAAGAGTTAAATCTAAAGCTGTTCTATTTTTCGATTATACCCCTCAGTTTATCATTTTCTAAATAGTTTATAATATTTTATTACATCAAAACCTAAATACTTGCACCCGAAGGGTGCATATATTTGCTAGTACTTATAACATCTAATTGTATTTATGTATACAATAAAATAGCAGTTGACAGTGTGAACGGGAAGGCTAATTGGCATATTGATATTATGAATTTGATTTTAATAAATATGTGCTTAGTATTATTGATTTCTAATTGTTTGGTTTTATCTTAATGAATATGAGCAAAAAATCCGGGGATAAATCTTTAAAAAAATCCATTAACAAGAAAAACTAACTGTAATTTTATACTAATTTCGTATTTTAACTAAATAGTTAAATCAGGAAAATTTAAAAATGAAAGACGGGAGTTTCAGTTGTTCTAATTTCCGACTATACCCCACCTCTGTTTCAAATCTTTTTATCTGGATTCTTATTTAGTTTCATTGCCCTTTCTAATTTAATATAATATTAAATATTTACATTAAAACTTAAATCTTACACCCAGAGGGTGCATATATTTGCTAGTATAATTAAATATTCTTCCTCAACATGCATGTAGTGACAGAAGATACTTACCTCGTGAAAAACGGGCGAGGACTTGTTTTGCGTGCAAGTCCACCTTGTCTGAGATATCGGAACTGAACGGGTGAACGAGGAGTGGGTGTAGGCAGGCATGCAACATCGAAAAGTTAGAGAGGTGAAGGAAAGGCCCTTTTATAGAAGCGCCTGAGGCATTATGGGTAGAGGTTGGAGATTAAAACGTCTGCTTCTCTGAGAGGGATGGGAGAAAAAAAAATGGTCATTCAGTCGATAGACTAGAGCGAACAACGACGTAAATCAAACGAGGAACGAAGGAGGGGTGGAACAGAAAACGGAGGAGTGGAGGAACTGGGAAAGGAGGAGAACAGAGCTGTGAAGGTCACAAGAGAAGAGTCGCTGGTTCAATCACGAGCAAAGAGAGTTAGAGACAAATCGTATAACATTAAAAATATTTAATGTCATACGATGTGCACAGAGGCAAAATATTTATTCTTAGCACACATCGTATAACATCGATGGTTCTGTCTCAGCACATCTCGTATAACACTAAATATACTACTTCAGTTAAAACTAAGGTGGCCCAAACAAATCGTTTGCTATGTTTTTAAAAACGAATCAAAATTAATTAAACCTATTATTTATGGTCAAACTATTGTCTAAATCGATAAATAGTAGCATAATGACCATCATTAAAAAAAGAAAAATATCATTACATATGCATTTTTTTAATAGATTTAAAACGATTGTTTTAGGGTCAATTTCGACGCGATCCGCCATTCTGTCTTTTTTCAATAGTTTTAGGCGCTTGTTTTACAATGTTAATGTAACATTCGCGATTGCAACAAAAAAAAAAAATCAGGTAATTATCCGATTTTAATGAAATTTTCAGTATTGATTTATCAATTAATGAATTTTATAATGCATTAGTTATTTTATATCAAAACTTTAATTTAGTATTTTTTGTTATGAAAAATGAATATATAAAATTCATATAAAATATGAAAAGCGTGATGTTAAGTTTAAAATGTTATATTTTTAGATTCTAGAAATAAATATCTATTTAATGCAAACCTTATTTTTTTTCGACGAAAGTAATGAGTTTTGAAGAAAAACTCTACTGAAAACATATCAAGATCCGGGATTTTATACTTTTATATTTAAAAAAATTACATAGCATTTGAATTTTTCTGATATCATTAGTAAAAGTTTTTTTTTATGTCCTGATTATCAATTATTAAATCAGTTTTGTTGAATTAATGGAAAAATCAAATTAAATTTGCTTCACAAGAATTTGGAGCCAGCATTTCAATTCTGCCTAGGCATTAATTTTTTCGTTATTCTTGAAAGCCTCTTATTATGTCTCATAAATATTTCGAATGGAATTTGTCATTTAATAATGTAGTAATTTGATGACAAATACGATCTGTCCGTTAAAGAAACTCAAGACACCAAACAATCGGCATATGCATATTATGGGTGTGTTTGTTGTGTAATCAGAGGTGGGAGGAAGCAAAGTTATCGGACATGTATGCCAAAAAAAGGGGGTTCAAAATTTAGGTATTGAACATGTATACCGAAAAGAGTGCGCCCAATGAGAATTGAACTTAACAATGGTTTGCGAATCTTGCTTTATTAAGTTTAAGGAAAATTTCTGATATCCTTTTTCGAATAATTTTGTAATATATATATATTAAAAAGTTTACGGGCCGGCCTAAAGTCGGTATCAGCCATTCAGCGAGAGAGTCTATCCCATTTTCAATAGCGCTAGACCAAGGAGATTGTTTTATATATATACCCCCTCCCCGCACGAGCAGGATATGACACAATGTTAATTTCTTAAGCGGAGTTTACCAGGTTTGAATTCAGAGTTTTCATTCTCCTAGACTGGTTACCTAGCCATGATTAAGAGCCCAGTCTGCCCTACTATTTTACCCATAGTTGGAGAGAGAATTGGATCCATATCTTTCCCAAGGGTATTAGCACGATGTGAAATCCAAACAGCTTCGACCAGGAATTGAACTCGGGTCGACGAGTCCATTATACTAATGTTATAATGTAAGGTGTGCTGGAGCTCACCACTTTGTTTTAAACTATATAAGGCCCTTTTGAGTTTCCATACACAATTCTTCTTATTTTCAAAACCTTTAGCTTCCTAAGTTTTGACTTAGTTTAAGTCCACAGATACAATTTTCTATTAGAAAATTGAGAGCTTATGAAGTGGATGCAACTATTTTACAACAAACAAAAATACACCGGCATTTAAGAAAAAAGAAATATTAACACTTAGCTTTCGACAAGAGTTGGCTATGGCATGGCATGACTTTGTGTCATCACAACTTTTACTGACTCTTACTTTCAACGACCAATGCCTTAATAGTGAGAGGAGGAGGGGGCATGGATTTGGGTTCTGGCCATTTTAACTTATTTGAGAGAGACAGAGAGAGAGAGAGGGTTGAAATAGATTTTTAAAAAATATATCCCTGTAAGATGGAATGAATTAGGTGCTAAATAATGAATGTAAATAATAAAAATTAGGTGCAAATGATGGGTCAAAGTCATTTTTATATGTACTTTTGACATCAAGATCGTGATACCATGTACGTAGTACCTAGTACTTAAGCATAACATTTATTAACTAGGTGTTGATATAATACACATAATTTATTCATATACGTAGATAATAAATTAGAATGATTTATTATAAACCAATTAAATTCTTTTAATGCATGTCATCATGCCATTTTTTTCCAATAACTTTAAATTTTAACTTAACTAATCAAGTAATTCTAAAATTTTATAAAGATATACAGCTCATTCACCTGTGGCATATGGAGATCAAATAGATTGCAATGGAATTGTTTAGAATAATAATTAATTAGAATAATTCTAAAAGAATCATAATAATTAAGTTAAAAATACTAATTGTAGCAGTACCTCATTTAATGACCCCACCCCCTTTAGAGGTACCCCTTTTCGGCATACATGTCCGGTACCTAAACTTTGACCCCCTCTGGTGTAATGATTATCGTCGTAGAAAATGGACACAGCGAACTGAGTTCAAATCCTGGACGAGGTTGTCAGCAATTCAAAGAGCCCCAATACTCTTAGCAAACTATGGAGGAAATACTATGGAGAAAATAGTAGGACAGTCTGGGCTCTGTAACCATAGTATGGTAACCGGTCTTAGAGAATGAAAACTATGAATCCAAACCTGTGAGAGTCCGCTTAAAATTGATCTTATCTCGTACCCTGCTCGTGTGGTGCGTTTGGGTAAATACATATATATTCATATCGTTATAACTACCTACATATCTATCGATATATAGGGACGGTATCGAACCCGGAACCGTGTGATTCCTAGGCAGACGCTCTACTGACTGAGCTAAAAACCAATCATTGAAAAAGCTAAATCAAATTGTTTTCAAAGTAAATTACATTCAGAAATAATAATCTCGAAAAATAACCGATATCATTGGATTTTACAATTCGATTTGGGCAGGTAACGTCAATAAACAATCTTTTTTATTATTATCAGTACGCTTCTCGTGATGCATCTTGGAATGATAAGCGTGCAAAAAACAATGACGTCATTATTTGTATGGGATCTTCAAAAGTTTGACGGCTTGATTTGATCAACAGTCAAACTCTACAAAATCATCTTCCAGTTTGGGTCATTGCTATGCTCGGATAGACAGGGAACACATAAGGAAGGCCGGAGGATATAGCGTCCGAAGCGTTGTGTTTTTACATACCACAATAAAGATGAGGACAACAGTCCAAAAATCAAGATGATACAGATCAGGCATTATCTCTAAAATTCAGACGAATTGTAACAATATTATTGTAGAAATGCAATATTTTCTGGTAATGTGAAAATAATATTATAGAAATGCAATATTGTCAGTGTAATTTAACAATATTATTATAGAAATTCAATATTTTCTAATAATCCAATAATATTATTACAAAAAGTATATTTTCTGTGCAATGTAACAATATTATAAAAATTGGATATTTTCTGTGTAACCAGAAGAAAATATTTTCAAAAATATAACAAACACAGGATGTTACGATCAGGGGAAACAATTTTATGTGTAAAGTAAAAAAATATTAGTATAGAAATAGAATATTTTCTGTGTAATGAAAGGATATTATAGAAATGGAATATCTTCTGAGTACTGTTATTATAGAAATTCACTATTTTCAATGTAATTGAATAATTAATAGAAATTCAATATTTCCTGAGTAATGTAATAGTATCATTATCGCAATGAAATATTTTCTGTGTAACGTAACAAATTTGTGAATTAAAAAACAAATAAACCTGCTTGTAGCAAGATTTTTTTTGTCAAATTTTGAAGATGGAGACATTTGAATCATTGAATTAGTTTAAAGGTGATTATTTTTATGTGGAATTTTTCGATTTACGTCTGCCGTTGTTAACATGGAGAAAAAAAATTCCACATTTTTATCTTGAAAGTTAAAAAAATTATCTGATTGATAGTCTATCATTTAGATTTTATTTTAGATAGAATATATATTATTATATAATATATAATATATATATATATATATATATATCTTATTATAATGGAGATTGTGGGTTTGTCTGTCTGTAACCGAAACTATATTTGTATACAAGTTACAATTTCCTTTGTTATTTACATGACATTCTCCATGATTTTATTTTTATTTAAACATCAATGATTAATAAAATTGTTTTACATTATTAGTACTGTTGACCATATCTACATACAATTAACACGCAATTGTATTTATATATACAACAAAATAGCGGGTTTACAGTGTGAATGGGAAGGCTAATTTGCATATTGATCTTAAAAATTGATTTTAATAAATATATGCTTAGTATTATTGATTTCTAATTGTTTGGTTTTATCTTAATGAATATGAGCAAAAATCTCGGGGATAAATCTTAAAAGAAATCCAATTAACATGAAGAAATAACTGTAATTTTATTCTTTACTTCCTATTTTAACTAAATAGTTAAATTAGGAAAATTTACCAATGAAAAACGGGAGTAATGGAAAATGATGGAAGAGATAGTTTCAAAGTTGTTCTATTTTTCGATTATACTCCCTCTGTTCCAAATCTTTTTATCTGAATTCTTATTCAGTTTTATTAGCCTTTCTAATTTAACATAACATTTTATTATATTAAATTTAAAAACTTGCACCTAGAGGGTGCATAAATTTGCTAGTATATATAAGAGAGTTTTATAATTCGCTTGAAGCATTGTGTATATATTGGTTTGGAGGTTGATTTTGAAGGCTATCACAATGCAGGTATAAAGAAAAATAATAAGGTAACAATGGTGCTGTTTGTTAACCGGTGATTTATTCTTGATATTTCGAGATAAAATCTCTTTTTCAGAAGAACACTGGAACTGAAGTAGTTGTTAAAAATGCCATAACAAGACGACAACTACTTCAGTTCCAGTGTTCTTCTGAAAAAGAGATTTTATCAAGAAATATCAAGAATAAATTACAGGTTAACAAACAACACCATTGTTACCTTATTATTTTTTCTTTACACCTGCATTGTGATAGCCTTCAAAATCAACTTCCAAACCAATATATATATATATAAATATATATATATATGTATATGGAGAGAGAGAGAGAGAGAGAGAGAGAAGAGAGAGAGAGAGAGAGAGAGAGAGAGAGAGAAATTGATATATTTTGTGAAGTCGTGTCCCCTGTTCGGTTAGGGATGCAACTACACGACACACCAGGTAGTAGCGCATTTATCATTGACAAGATGATTTGACAAGTTTTGTGTGTGGTGTGGGTCGGTGGACTAGACCTAGAGTCTCTGGATCTGCGTTCTGGGTTCTCGAACTAATATAGGTCGAAACAACTGTCCAGTGTTCCACACATCGCACGCGGTATTCGCCTATTTTTCTTGTCGAGATTATTTAATTATATATATATATATATATATATATATATATAATATATATATATATATACTGAATACAAAAATGTTTATTAGGAAGTTTTAAATGTAAAATATTATTTTTCTGTAGTTTAAATCGTTTATTGGTTTCCTTCAATTTATTTTGTTTATGGTTTCTCGCCTGGTTTGAAAATCGCATAAATAGTTCGTCTTGACTTGGGTCTTTATTGAGATTTAATTTTATAATAATAATAATAATAATGATAATAATAATAATAATAATAATAATAATATCTTTTGTTTCAGCTAGTATATTAGGTCTGAGACCTCTCAGCTGTCCCTTACAAACATTCATCTTAATTCCACAGAATATTTATAATCTTTCCACAGATTATCTAACATTGCCCTTAAAGGAGTTTAGAGATGGGACATTCACTATTGATGATGGTAGTTTATTCCATGTATTCACCACTCTGTTATTAAAAATAAAATTTTGTCTTGCATTTTCTTTACAAATTTTTTTTAAAGAGTTTTAATTTATGAACCTCTTTTTTTAAACTGATAGGAAAGACAGAAAATAATGATTGTTATCGTTTATCAGAAAATAATGCAAATGTGTTTTCCTGCTGATCAGCTTGAGATTGAAGCCGCTAAACTGGTAATTAAAAAAACGAAATAAAAAAGAATTTTTCATTCAGGTTTGTTGAGTGTAATTTGTGTCAGTCATTG
>CM042148.1:24589541-24626764 GCA_023376005.1 Doryteuthis pealeii
ACTCCATTTTTTTATAAAAAAAAAAAGACAAAAAAAAAAAAAAAAAAAAAAAACAACCCAAAAATAAGAATCTGCCTTCCGTTTTCTTTCTGTTCCTTCCCAGAATCCCCCGATCAAGCCATATCCGTCATTTTCTTTTTTGTCTTCATTCACCTTTTTCCTATTAATCTTCCTCCTACGACGTCACGTGTTTTTCTACAACGCCACAATTTTTCTGTCTTCCGACCATTCTTAACACGTTAACAGCCTTCTTACCTGGCTGCCAGTAACTACTTCCTTTTTCATCTTCCGATCCTCACTATTTACCTTCGTCTCTCCCTCATCACTTCTGCATTTGCTACTCTCCATTTCTCCTCCGTTCATCGTTTTGTAAATACAGCTCACCAAGTACAAAACGAGACAAAGAAATTTTGAGTTCTTCCTTGTCAGCATTCATCACCAAGTTTTCTTTACACCCCCACAAATTAGTCCATCATCTGGATTGAATTATCTTTATCAAATTCATTCGAAACTTCTTTTTATTTTCTTCGATTTTCTTATATTTTATTTTTACTATGTTTTTAAAGATTTCTTGATATTTCTTTTAATCCCTTTTTCTTTCCTCCTTCTACTCTTTTCTTCTTCTATTCTTTTTTTTCTTCGCTTTCTACTCGATTCGTTTCCTTTTTTCCCCTTTTTCTTTTTCTTCAGATTTTTCTTCAGTTGTCTTTTCTTCTCTGTTTACTTCGATTCTTCTTCTTCTTTCTTTCTTTCTTTCTTTTTTCTTTTTCTTCTTCTTCTACTTTTTCTTCTTCTTTCACTTTTACTTCTTATTTTCCTTACTTTATTTCTTCTCTTTCTTCCTTCTTCTTCTTCTTCTTCTTCTTCTTCTTCTTTCTTCTTCTTCTTCCTTCTTCTTCTTCTTCTTCTTCTTCTTCTTCTTTCACTTTTACTCTTGTTTTTCCTACTTTATTTCTTTCTTCTTCTTCTTCTACTCTTTCTTTCTTCTTTCACTTTTACTTCTTGATTTCCTTACTTTATTTCTTCTTCTTCTTCTTCTCTCTTTCTTCTTCTTTCACTTTTACTTCTTGCTTTCCTTCTTTTATTTCTTCTTCTTCTTCTTCTTCTTCTTCTTCTCTTTTCTTCTCTTCTTCTTCTTCTTCTTCTTCTTCTTCTTCTTCTTTCATTCCTTACTTTCATTATTCTTCTTCTTCTTCTTGCTTTCCTTACTTTCTTTTTTCTTCTTCTACTCTTTCTTCTTCTTTCACTTTACTCTTGCTTTCTTTACTTCTTTCTTCTTCTTCTTCTCTCCTTCTTCTTCTTTTTCTTCTTTCATTCTTCTTCTTCTTCTTCTTCTTCTTCTTGCTTTCCTTCTTTCTTCCTTCTTCTTCTTCTTGCTTTCCTTACTTTCATTCTTCTTCTTCTTCTTCTTCTTCTTCTTCTTCTTCTTCTTCTTCTCGATGATCTATACTCAAACACTCTTGCCATAATCTTTATTCCGCCAAATCACGTAATCCAAGTAAATATACACTGCTTGACACGAAAAACAAAAATCGAATCGGTGCAAGATATTAAATCGTGTTGATTTATTCTCCAAGGGTTTCCACCAACAGATTATCATGTCAAATATCATTTCTAAAAGCGGTAAGACTTTCTTATTTACCACCGACTAGCAAACCCCAATAAAATGTACTACACTGTGTAATAATCAGCTAATATCAAGTTTCATTCTATACCGAATAACGAGTCAATCTGTTGAATGAAGACATAAAAATCAATCGGCGAAATACTAAGAACTATTTTGTACGCATAGGTGTTGGACTATTTTTTGAATATAAGGAGTGCTGGTGACTCTGGACTATATGACTTTTAGGCACCCCTTTTGCGATCTCGATTCGTGGGGACACTTTTCCATTTACGCCGTCAACATCCGGTTGTTTGTTAGGGTTAATGTTAGGGTTAGGGTTAGGGTTAGGGGTTAGTTTTAATAAAAACCCTCTAAAAATCGTCTGTTAACAATTAACTTTTTGACGGTGTAAATGGAAAAAATGTCCCCACGAATCGAGATCGCAAAAAGGGGTGCCTAAAGGTCATATGATTCAAGACTCTGCGTGGGCGCGTGGTTTAAAGCCAGACAATCAATAGGACGAATACGTGGTTAGTTATCTATTTAATAGCCAATCTTAAAAGCCGTTTCATTTGCACGGATTCAACAAGGACGAACAAATCTGCAACCAAGGGCTTTGCTAAACCAAAGGATTCTACCCAACACTAAGGGACACCGAGGAACAACTAAAGATTTCTTCATTAAGGATCAGTCTCTGCTTAACACAAGGGATCACTACTGTAAACTGCTCTCATTTGAAGCCTAAAAATGGCCACAAAAATAGGTAAAACCCACACTGAAACAATGACATTTTGCTTTCTATCTAGAGTAATCTCACTGATAGCTAAAGTTTCCAGGTCATAGTTGTATCAGTGCTACTGTATGGCTGCACCACATGGAACTTAACGAAACGCCTATAGAATAAGCTTGATGGGTGCTGCACAAGAATGCTGCGTGCGATCTGAAACAAATCGTGGAAACAATATCCCACAATAAATCAGCTGTACGGCCACTTGCCTCCTATCACATAAACCATCCGAACAATACATGCTGGACACTACTGGAGAAGTAAGGAAGAACTCATAAGTGACGTTCTCCCGTCGAAGCTCAGCACATGGAAACACCAGCTCGAGTCAATCAACAAAGATATACATTAACTAACTCTATGCGGACACTGGATGCTGCGCGGAGGACCTGCCAGGGGCAATGAATGATACAGACGGTTGACGAGACAGTCATGAATATCCGTGCTGCTAGCACGACATGATCATCTAGAGTGATATTACCTATCATTAAGTACATAGGTAAAAATTTACTTTCGCTTAGCTCAGTCGGTATATATATATATATATATATATATATATATATATATATATATATATATATAATATGAATTGATATATGAAAAAAAACAAATGATGTTTACAAACATGGGTCATCAAAATGTGCACCGTTTCGGGGCCTTCTCTCAACGGTTTTAACTGCCAACTGTTGTGAGTCCCTCGGAATATCTGTATCAACCGTAAAAATTAATAGAACGTCTTCAACTAGAGCCAATACGGAATGAAATGAATCGTTAGAAGAAGAATGAAACAGAACGCTGTTAGTCAATGTTGGAATTTTTCAAATATGCGTTATCTTATTAAAAATTGAATTTTATTTTTAATTTCCATGTACAGTTTATAATAAGACTCCAAAAAAGCCTGATATAAAATTGTTTTTAAAAAGTGTATAATTGTATAAAAAGTGTATATTAAGATATCAAATTGTTCATAATACATTCCACACTATTAAATAAGTAACCAATTCCACAGCACAACTGAAAAAGATGTAAGGTTCCAGAATAAATCTGCAGTGTTGCGGATAATTGTCTTCAGAGGAGCAAACATCCATATGTATTGTTTTTCGTTGACAAGTTATATATATATATATATATATATATATATATATATATATATATATATAATATATATATATATATATAGCCAAATCTTTATATGCATTTCAGTTACATTTTTATCTTTCTTAAGATAAAAAAATGCATAACATGTAAAAAATGTGTATTAGGGCAATAGCTCACTAATTAGGACTGATCCTATTTTATTAGTGACCACCCCAAGCTGTTCTCCCTACAGATATGAGTAAACACTAAGGAATACTGGGCTCTTTAACCTTGGTTAGGAAACCGGTCTAAGAAAAGGAAACCTCTGAAATCAAACCTCTTAAACTATGCTTAAGAAATTGACCCTGTGTTACATCCTACTCAGCATGGTAATATGTAATTTCATATTTAATGCTATCAAACTAAACAGATCGATCTGCCGGGAACAATACTCAGCAAGAAATCTCCAGCTTAAATTTTACAAACTTGTTTGAAACATTTGATCATTCACAGTAAATAAATAGCACACATATCTTTATATGCATTTCAGCTAACATTTTTACATTTCTTAAGATTTAAAATAAAATGCATAACATGTAAAAAATGTTTAATTTCTTCCATCTTCAATGTTAGAACCAATAAACAGTTTTGACATAACAGCTGAATTGATTAAAACTAAATGATCCTGATTATGTCTTAAAAGAAAAAAAACAGAACAAGCTTTTTAGTCAACCCAATATTAAATTTAGATCTTTGCAGTTTTAATTATATTTAATATTTATTGTTTTAATTAATCTTATGTATCACTGCTTCAGAAAAAATCCAGGTTTGTGCTACAAATTATTTTACAAATCAATGGAGCTATTTCAGCTCTTTAACTTTACGATTGCTTTTATTTTAAATTAGATTTCTAGAACTGTCATTTTTAATAATGAAAACATGATATAAAAATTTATTTTGGCACTTCATAAACTTTCAATTAAATTAGATGTATAAAATTATATTGTTTAACTTTCTAGGATTTTTCTGTCTCACTGGAACATTATTCAGGAAGAAATTTCCAGCTTCAAACTTTAGAAAACTCTTTTGAATCATTTGACCATTAACAGTATACAAATAACAAATATATTTATACACATTAAATAACATATTAAAAAAGGGGGGATGTTGTTATTTCAAGTAAATAGGGTATATATTTTTTCTATTAATTATAATTTAACATCCTCATGCTTACACACACACACACACACACAACACACACACACACCACACACACACACACACACACACACAATTTCACTTAGCGTAACCGAATGAGCCATTGCAGCGTTTGTTCTTTCTTTCTTTTGTTCTTTTTTTTCTTCTTTTTTCTTTTTTTTAAATCTAGGAACGCCGCCTTCGTCAACAATTTTAAATAGATTTCTCTCTCTCACATTTGAAAATCAACTATAAAAAAACAGAGCCTCGCAGACTCTGATCTTCAATAAAAATGTATTTTTCCTCAAACTAACGAAAGCCCTGATGAAATCTATCGAAACAGATCGAAACACTGTAGCGTAGGCGAAATAAAAAATAATAAAGATTTGATTTATATCTGGAAAGATATTTAAAAATTAGGGTATGAGTAGTAAGAAAAGGGAAAGTCATTGGTCGCATTCGTGATTAAAACATAAATCAATTATGTAAGACGAAAACAATCAATGGATCTGCGAGACTAATTTTTTTATTATACCCCTCTACCCAGGCAATGTCAGATAGCTGCTTCTAGTTACATATATTTATTTACCAACCCCTCTGCACGAGTAGGATGTGACACAAGGTCAATTTCTTAAGCAGAGTTTAAATTCAGACTTTTCCATTTAGACTGACTACTTAACCAAGATTAAAGAGCCCGGTCTGCTCAACGATTTACCTGTGGTGAGAATAGTTGGATTTCCAAAGGGTATTAGCACTATGTGAAATGCAAACAGTCTCATCTAGGATTAGAACTCGTTTTGTCATGTTCCTTTCCTATGACAGTAACCACTACACCACACGCCTCCACATAATAAAAGTTATTATAGCCCTTCTCTCTCTCTCTCTCTCTCTCTCTCTCCTCTCTCTCTCTCTCTCTCTCTCTCTCTCTCTCTCTCTCTCTTCTGAATAGTAAAAGAAGTGAAAGTCATTGGTTGCGTTCGTGATTAAAACATAAATCAATAATGTAAGACCAAAACAATCAATGGATCTGTAAGACTAACTTTTTATTATACCCTTCTTGTTGCGTACTTCTCTTCTAGCCGGCTTGGTACTTCTATCATCTATCTTCTATTGGTCTGGTATATCTTCTACAGGTCTCGACTGGTTTTCTTGTATGGGGATTCCGTGTCTGGTTCTGCTGGGGATCATTTCTTATCAGAAGCCTTGTGTCATTGTTAGCTTTTAGTAATAACAACAAGACTTCGATTTACTTTAGATGTTAGTTTATTCTGGATCCCCAAGACCAGACAAATGCGCGCGAAGAGTCACATCTTGCTAGCTTCTAACTTTGCAACTGACTTACTGCAACTAACTACTGCAACTGACTTACTGAGTTGCCCACCTTAAACCGGAAAGGGGCTTTCTATCGGGGTTCCGTTCTCACGATTCTATCCCAGAAAGCAAGGTGAGAGTGAGGTCAAGCATTGTCACTCACTCTCAAGGCCATCAGCTGTACTGATTGCCATAAGGATTTCTATACTACCTTAAAAAGTAATAGGGATCCAATTAATATGTAACATTCTATCCAGATAAAGCCAGGTAGCCGCTTCAAGTCTATTCATAAAAAATATAACCGTTGAATTCTTGGATATGGCATTAAACAGAAACTGGTAGAAAAGCTTCAGTTCTGAAGCTCTGGATAATGTGAAGTTTTGTTTCCATTACACGCAAGTCCATATTGACTCGCATTGTTAGATTGTCATCTATACGCCAAATGGATCTTTTAGAAAATTATTAGTTTTTCATAGAAATGCGTGAAACAATAGACTGTAGGAAATTATTTGTATCAAGAATAATTAGACCTATTTTTAAATTATAACTATGTGAAATAATGTGTTTAAAGAATAGTTACTTAGACCTATTTTTAAATTATAACTGTGTGAAATCATGTGCCTAAAAATAATTACTTAGACTTATTTTTAGATTATAACTGTGTGAAATTATTTGTATTAAGAATAATTACTCAGACCTATGTTTAAACAATAACTGTGTGAAATTATTTGTATTAAGAATAATTACTTAGACCTATTTTTAAATTATAACTGTGTGAAATTATGTGTTTAAAGAATAATTACATAGACCTATTTTAAAAGTATAACTGTGTGAAATTATGTGTTGAATGAATAATTAGTTAGACCTATCATTAAATAATAACTGTGTGAAATTATTTGTATGAAGAATAATTACATAGGCCTATTTTAAAATTTATAACTGTGTGAAATTATGTGTTGAATAATTAGTTAGACCTATCATTAAATAATAACTGTGTGAAATTATTTGTATTAAGAATAATTACATAGGCCTATTTTAAAATTATAACTGTGTGAAATTATGTGTTGAATGAATAATTAGTTAGACCTATGTTTAAACAATAACTGTGTGAAATTATTTATATTAAGAATAATTACTTAGACCTATGTTTAAACAATAACTGTGTGAAATTATTTGTATTAAGAATAATTACTTAGACCTATGTTTAAACAATAACTGTGTGAAATTATTTGCATTAAGAATAATTACTTAGACCTATTTTTAAATTATAACTGTGTGAAATTATATGTATTAAGAATAATTACTGAACCTATTTTTTCAAATCATACTGTGTGAATTTATGTTTTTAAAGAATAATTACTTGACACTATTTTTCAAATTATTATTATTAGTTGCTTGAAACGATGAAAAAACTAATAAAATTAACTCTCATCAAGGCGGGTTGATATGCAGAAAGAGCATCAACTACATATATAAATACCTGCACATATAAATCCATTTAAATAATTATATCTAACCATTAAAATAGTTAAATAAAAACGAAACTTCGGTTCAATGTATCCAGATTCACAAAATAGACCTATCCCTAAAAAAAAAAATTCATCAAATCTCTACAGATCTTAAACACACACACACACACACACACACACCACACACACACATACACACACACATACAAACATATATATATATACACACACACGCACATCTTCCATTAGGGACCTCTCTTAAAAATTTTTTTCTTTTAAGAGAGATCCTTTGGAAAAGATTTTTTCATTTATCCCATTCATTTCATTCATTTTTTATTCCATTCATACATTCATATTTTCCATTAATTCTTATATATATATATATATATATATATATATATATATATATAATATATATAGACATAGAGAGTGAGAAAGAACGAGAGAGAGAGAGAGAGAGAGAGAGAGAGAGAGAGAGAGAGAGAGAGAGAGAGAGAGATTAACGAGATGCAGTATCTGATAATACTCGGGAAAGATGGGGTTATTCCCAAAACGTATCTGCAAACGCTAACTATTAAACGTTTCCCAACTATCTTGGTAAATCCCATTTATCTGATGTCGGTGTTCTTGAGTCCATTCTCTGAAACGTATATTGTATTCTAATTTTATGTTCTAGATTTTTGAGATGAAGCATTATTATTATTATTATTATTATTATTATTATTATTATTATTATTATTAATTTCCATTATCTCTCTTTTTCCAACTTTAATTTAAGTACGACTTCTTCTGCCCCGAGGAAACCTGGTTAACTGCACCACAGCTACTTCAAAGCTAAAAGAGCTTAAAGATTCAAGATAAATAATAGAATTTAAAATAACAGTAATAATAATGACAAATGTAAGATTTGCATATTCGTCATCACGGCAGTAAGTGCCCGTGATGCAGTCGCAACAAAGCCAACATCATTCATGATTTAATCTGATAGGAATTCACGACGCAGTGATCAACAAATGGAATCAACTCGTCGTCAAGGATTGTGCGAGGAAATCCTAATAGAAATCAAATTAAATATTTCTTCTAAACAACCGGACAGCATAATAATTATGTAATATAATCAAAAAAGACACATCAGGAAAAAAAAAGACATCTTAGAAAGGCGTTCAATTACAGTGCCAGTATAAAATTGTCATGAAAATGCAATTAATCTGCAAAGTCAACCTCCGAATTGTATTTTAGTTTCTGAGGAGTTAAAGAATTAGACTGAATGGAGATTCAAAGTTTTATTCTTCAGAAATCTTTCATGAATCTCTGGTTAATGTTTTAAGGAGTTAATTGTTGAAAACAAATAATAAAAGTTTGATTTCAACAGACAACTCCATAAAATTTATATGATTGAGTCACAAAGTTGACCCAGTCATTATTGAAATAATGGCATAATTCAACTAAAACGTTGAATAGCCCCAATTTTCTTAACCAGTTTTTGAAGAATGAAAAAAAAAAAAATGATTAATTTTATTTATTATTGAGAAAATAATATGAAACTAAAAAAAAAAAAAAAAAAAAAAAAAATACAAAATGAAAGATTAATGATTCGACAAATCTGGAAAATTAGTCACCTTAACTATCTAATCATTAGGAATGTTCAAAATATGGAGTTAAAAGGTTGTTACAAAATATTAGGTTGTTACAAAATATTAGGTTGTTACAAAAATAATGGCCGATTTCAAATAGATACATTTATTGTTGAAACATTAACAGTAGAAATGTTAAAATCAGGGTCATTCCATGTCAATTCACCGGGGTGTTACACCCACCGACACCGAATTACTTGAAATTTGGCACAAATATTCCCCTTCATGAGTTAGGAAAGTGTGCCAAATTATTTTGTCTTAAACCTTACAGTTCCGATTTTAGAGGGGTGGGGATATAATTTTGCTATTTTGCCTCAAAATTAAGGCTGTGCGGTGTCGCAAAATCTCAGGTTTTTTTTAATTTTTAAAAAATACTTTCATACATTCAATATTTCTTAAATTTGGTATGTAAGGCAAATAAGGACTGTAGAATCCAAATATTCAACTATTTTAACCCTATACTTCACAGAAAATTTTATTTTGCCCACCCAAATGCATGACTCCAAAATCAACAACTTTTCACCTATGTAGCTTACGGTCAGTCTATCGAAAATGGGTCCTCTTCAATTTTCATAATATTTTTTTCTTAATATCTACTATGTCTGCCTAAGTTCACCAAAGAATTTCGTGAGGGGGTCAAGTCTACTTTTGAAGATATGAACCTGCCAAGTTCAGAGTTTTTTCCTATGTACGTGCAGGATTTCAGTGAAAGATTAGTAAAAAATACGAGCGTTGGGCAGCTATGCATCTCTGTCCTCGATCTATGAGGTCATTTATTCCGCGTTGGTAAAAAGTTATCGGCTGTGATGCAACAAAATCTTTAAATGATGATTCCACCTTTTCTTTAGATCGAAAAGTGTGGATGTAATGAAAATAACATACCTCGAAACTCTAAGCGTGCACGGACGAGTCTGGCTTGCAGGGTCATCGCGGGAAAGAAATATGGCTGCTGTAAGCACTATATTTAATGATGGGCGATCTCGAACGAATAGGATTGCACGTATGCAAATTCTCTCGAGATCGGGCGGGCATATAAACATACGGCAACGGCTAGAGGGAGGGTCACACGATTACGTACGACGACTACGAAAAAAGCTGGCAGTAGTATTTTGGCTCTTGCGACGGATGGATGAGGCATTTCGAGATAGATTTTGATTGTTGGTGAGCAGAGTGCAGCACAGTTGGGAGAACATTATTACTAGAAAAAGTTTTACCATTTAAAAATGTGCTTAAGTGCCTAAAAATAATCAGTAAGTGAAAGATCGGGAGAATATGGAGGATGTGGTAAGGTTTCGTATCCCAAATCTGTGAGTTTCTGTACAGTCAATCTTGCAACATGTGCTCAAGCTTGAAGGCGAGGGTCATGTTTAGGCATGATCATTTTTGAAGGCTGCTATTTTTCAAAAATACTTTCTATTTGAAAATAAATTAAATTCTATTTTTAAGCACACATCATTTATTATATATGCAAAAAATCACCTGAAATAAACAACAAATTCTATCTTAAAATGACATTTCAAAACCGAACACTTCAATCGGCTATTATTTTGGTAACAACCTAATAAAAATACACAACAAAGTCAAGAAGTAGAGCGTTGCCAACGTGTCGATAATTACTGTCCACTGTCAACCCTCAGCAAGCCCTCGCGACACACACACACACACACACACACACACTCACACACACACACACACACACACGTGCACACACACATACGCACACACACATGTTGGAATATTTGTGGATATATATATTTACCAACCCCTCCACACGTGCAGGATGTGACACAAGGTCAATTTCTTAAGCGGAGTTCAACAGGTTTGAATTCAGAGTTTTCCTTCTCCTAGACCGGTTGCCTAACCAAGGTTAAAGAGCCCAGTCTGCCCTGCTATTTATCCATAGCTGGAGGGAGAGTAGGATTCATACCTTTCCCAAGGGTATTAGCGCAAAATGAAATACAATAACGCATCCAGGATTTGAACTCGGGGCGACGAATCCATTTCCCATGACTTTAACCATTACACCGCGCGTGTGGAGCTGATACAGATGACTGTCACAAATGCGTGGGAAATTTCAGCAAAACAAGAAATTTCCGAAAAAATACCGTCTGAAGAAAGAGTACGCATAAGATTTTGTCTTTTTAATTATTAAATCAATGGCGTTATGACTGATGACGCCACTAATTTGTAATGGCGTTTTTGTTTTTTTTAAATGTTAAAACTGGTGGAATGTACATTAGTCTGGTTTCTTTGTTTAATGGCATAAAAACTTCGTGAATTATTTAATGTCAAAGTCATTATTTTAGAAGGAGAGTAGCTATTTACCGGAACCATTGTCAACACATTGAAATGTAATAACAATTCGTTTATTTATCAATACTCATATCTAAAATATATAATAAATAAAACTCATAGTAGTAAAACAAGATGTGTTATAAAAATATCGAAATTGAAGCTGTATTTACCAAGATAGAGATGAACAATGAATGGAACGTTAATTTTTTCAGAATACAATATGTGTCTTACAAGTATCAAGATAGAAGCTGTATTTACCAAGATTGAAATCAGCAATGAATGGAACGTTATTTTTTTTTCAGAATATAAGGTTTGTCATAAAAGTGCCGAGTTTGAAGCTGTATTTTCCACGATGGAAATGATCAATGAATGGAACGTTAATTCTTTTCAGAATACAAGGTGTGTCATGAAAGAATCAAGATAGAACCTGTATTTACCAAGATAGAAATGAACAATGAATGAAACGTGAATTTTTTCTGAATACAAGGTGTGTCATAAAAGTATCGAGATTGAGGCTGTATTTACCACGATAGAAATGAACAATGAATGAAACGTTAATTTTTTCAGAATACAAGGTGTGTCATAAAAATGCCGAGTTTAAAGTTGTATTTACCAAGATAGAGATGAACAATGGATGGAACGTTAATTTTTTCTGAATACAAGGTGTGTCATAAAAGTATCGAGATTGAAGCTGTATTTACCAAGATTGAAATCAACAATGAATGGAACGTTATTTTTTTTTACAGAATATAAGGTTTGTCATAAAAGTACCGAGTTTGAAGCTGTATTTACCACGATGGAAATGAACAATGAATGGAACGTTAATTCTTTTCAGAATACAAGGTGTGTCATGAAAGAATCAAGATAGAAGCTGTATTTACCAAGATAGAGATGAACAATGAATGGAACGTTAATTTTTTCAGAATACAATATGTGTCATAAAAATATCGAGATTGAAGCTGTATTTACCATGATAGAAATGAACAATGAATGAAACGTTAATTTTTTTTCAGAATACTAGGTGTGTCATAAAAATGCCGAGTTTGAAGCTGTATTTACCACGATAGAGATGAACAATGAATGGAACGTTAATTTTTCTGAATACAAGGTGTCTCATAAAAGTATCGAGATTGAAGCTGTATTTACGAAGATAGAAATGAACAATGAATGGAACGTTATTTTTTTCAGAATACAAGGTGTGTCATAAAAGTATACTAAGGTGATATCTAGACTCAAACGATTGCAATATCAGTTTATTTAATGACAATGCCACTAAAGAGATATTATCACATGATAATATCCCGTACATTATCTCAGGTGACAGACAAGTGCGTCCACGGTATGATTGAATAAATATTTATCATTTCTTAATCTCTAGAACAAAAAGTAAAAGTGCACCGTCAATATAGATTTGTCCGCATGTTAATACAAATCCTTTCTTAGCGTGACAAAGTATATACAAGGTGTGTCATAAAAGTATCGAGATTGAAGCTTTATTTACCAAGATAGAAATGAACAATGAATGGAAGGTTATTTTTTTTTGGGGGGGGAATACAAGGTATGTCGAAAAGTACCGAGTTTAAAGCTGTATTTACTAAAATAAGGACGAACAATGAATGGAACGTTAATTTTTTCAGAATACAAGGTGTGTCATTAAAGTATCGAGATTGAAGCTGTATATACCAAGATAGAGATGAACAATTAATGGAACGTTAATTTTTTTCAGAATACAATGTGTGTCATAAAAGTATCGAGATTGAAGCTTTATTTACCAAGATAGAAATGAACAATGAATGGAAGGTTATTTTTTTTTGGGGGAATACAAGGTGTGTCGAAAAGTACCGAGTTTAAAGCTGTATTTACCAAAATGAGGACGAACAATGAATGGAACGTTAATTTTTTCAGAATACAAGGTGTGTCATTAAAGTATCGAGATTGAAGCTGTATATACCAAGATAGAGATGAACAATTAATGGAACGTTAATTTTTTTCAGAATACAAGGTGTGTCATAAAAGTATCGAGATTGAAGCTTTATTTACCAAGATAGAAATCAACTATGAATGGAAGGTTATTTTTTTTGGGGGGGAATACAAGGTGTGTCGAAAAGTACCGAGTTTAAAGCTGTATTTACCAAAATGAGGACGAACAATGAATGGAACGTTAATTTTTCCAGAATACAAGGTGTGTCATTAAAATATCGAGATTGAAGCTGTATATACCAAGATAGAGATGAACAATGAATGAAATCTTAATTTTTTCTGAATACAAGGTGTGTCATAAAAATGCCGAGTTTGAAGTTGTATTTACCAAGATAGATATGAACAATGGATGGAATGTTAATTTTTTTGAGAATACAAGGTGTGTCATGAAAGAGCCGAATTTGAAGCTGTATTTATCACGATAGAGATGAACAATGAATGGACAATTCATTTTTTCAGAATACAAGGTGTGTCATAAAAATGCCGAGTTTAGAGTTGTATTTCTCAAGATAGAGATGAACAATGGATGGATCGTTAATTTTTTTCAGAATATAAGGTTTGTCATGAAAGTGCTGAGTTTGAAGTTGTATTTACCACTATAGAAATGAACAAAGAATAGAACGTTAATTCTTTTCAGAGTATAAGGTTTGCCATAAAAGTGCCGATTTCGTATTTACCAAGATAGGTAAAGATCAATTTCTTAAGCGGAGTTAAACAGATTTGAATTCAGAGTTGTCCTTCCTTGTTGCCTAACCAAGATTAAAGAGCCCAGTCTGCCCTACTACTTATCCATAGCTGGAGGGAGAGTAGGATTCATACCTTTCCCAAGGGTATTAGCGCTAAGTGAAATGCTATTACCACATCCAGGATTTGAACTCGGGGCGACGACTCCATTTCCCATGACTTTAACCATTACACCACACGCTTCCATAAACACCAATATATAAACGCGGTTCTTAAGCATTACCCCACACAGATCTATTTGACCTAGAGATGAGATCCTAACAGGTACTACCACTCTAGTTCAAAGTTGACATTGGAGTAATAGAAATTATGGATTACCTCACACATCCCTGAGTTCCAAAACTATAGCCTTACCACCAGAGACTTTTGCTGTAATATCGTGGGTGGCGACCCGTGTTGCTTAAGGATAGAGCCCAGGTGGATGAGCAGTTCATGACATGCAATACTCCACTTTGGCCCTATCTTGGGCTAGACGGGCGGTCGGAGACGCCCCCTCCGATCAATCGGCTGGTCACGTCAAGCCCTAGCACCTATATGATTTTCCCAACCCTATTGCCCTTATGGCAAGCCCCAACCCCTTTTATCATATGGGTGCTAGAAGGCGGTTGCTGCTAGTCTACATGTCCTTGGAATGACGTTAAACTCTATCTGATAGTGAGGTTCCAGTTTTGGAGGTTTGGGGAATGTGGAGCACCCCTTCATCACCATTGCTCCCTGGTCCACTCTGACCCGTAGTGGTAGTACCTGTTAGGGTCCCATCTATGGGTTAAATAGAAAAATGTATTTATAAAAAAAATGTATTATGCATTAAGAATTGATTTATTTCAAAACTTTATCGGCATTAAATGACCCACTGAGGTTGATATGCCGTAAAACAAAACAAACCAAACAAACCAAATCATCCACAGACACAATGTTTCAACGTTTCACGTCTCTCGAGTGTGGCTAGATGCAACAACTACTTCTGACAAGGAGCAAAATCCGACAGCCTTTTCGTCAGCCCGATTCGTTAACCACTCGGCCATTTGACAGCTGCCGTAAAGGGGTGGTGTCTAAACTATTAAATACATACATTTGTTTATATATTTTACAATCACCAGAGAGATCCAGTCTGTAAACAGACGATCATTGCTTTATGCTGACAGTAAAAGTTAATTTAAGTCACCCCTAGAGAGCTTTACCGAGTATGGCAGAAGGGTATATATATGACTATATAACAAGATGGCGATATGGCCAATTTGACTGGAAAGTCTAGATAACATTATAGCCCAATATGGTTTTCCCAACCCTATTGCCCTTATGGCAAGCCCCGCCCCTTTTTATCATATGGATGCTAGAAGGCGGTGGCTGCGGGTCTAAATGTCCTGGGAATGACGTTAAACTCTATCTGATGGTGAGGTTCCAGTTTTGGAGGTTTGGGGAATGTGGAGCACCCCTTCATGTTGTGAGAACACAACAATCTTCTTGATTATATATTTTTTTTAATAATAGAATCATTATTCTTATAAAAATCAATTGAACTGTCTTTCCTTTTTGTAATTACAAAATATTGTTGCCAACTTTTTAAATTAGTTGGATCAATAAGTTTGCAGCTTAACACATGGTTATAGGCTAAATTTTGATCTGCGATTATTTTTCAACATAATTCACTGGTGAATATTAAATATTTGTTAAAAATAAATGTTTTCTTCTTTTTTCATGGTTAGGCTATTGACTAATTTATAGTCATCAATAAAAACACCAAACATTTTTTTCATATAAAGTTAATGTTAGGGTCCCATCTATGGGCTTAATAGAAAAATGTATTTATAAAAAAAAAATGAGTATTCATTAAGAATTGATTTATTTCAAAACTTTATCGGCATTAAATGACCCACTGAAGTTGATATGCCGTAAAACAAAACAAAAAAAAAATCTAGTAAGTAAAGAAAACAATAACATTATACACGTTCAAGTTCAAACGATTGTTATTTTTTTCTTCAAATGTGGTAACCTGCAGCGATAAATAAGGTAAACATGTACTTTAGTGAAATCCTGACATTTGGATACGTTCAATCGATTTACAAACTCGGTAGAAGATTTACGCTCGTATTGACACGGTCGGCCAGTTTTATTCTAATCCGACATCGCACTTATCCCATTACATTTTCACGTTGTATTCTCAGCAGTCTCTAGTCTCTCTTAATGTCATGTGAACTTTTTACTAAAGTACAGTTTTCCAGTTTCCTACAAGATCGGATTAACATAAAGTCTTTTTTTTGTTTTGTTTTTACGTGGCACCACGCACAAATCGAAGCTCATGCAATGGCCTATGCAAAGCTAGCACCGTCCCGTCGGCATTCTAGCTGAGGGGCGCTTTATATGGAAACTTGCATTCATGCTACATACTGAAATCGAGAAAATCAATCTCTGTATGTACATTTCGGCCTATTAGGCCTCATCAGCAGAGATTGATTTTTCTCGATTGTTTAGCCTTACATTTAAATAGGTAAATCCCGCCTAATTAATTATTAATGAATTAACTTTCATAAAATTAGGTTCGACTTCAATTAAGCACATATTATCCAAAATATTGGAACTTAGTGTTACTACTACTACTACTATTATAATTACTTCCTTGTTATATTATATTGACCAAATGTTTAAACTTTTTGTTTTTTAAATACAAAAATTGTTAAGTGTAGCCTTATTATCAAACTATAAATTACAAAAGTTACATAAATAAAAATTACATAAATCTCTGCTCGCAAGTAAATAAGGAACAATGCTCACACCACTGCCATGAGGACTTCTTCAGTAGTACATTGAGCTATAGATTTGTCCCAATGAGTTAGGTCTTATCGAAAAATTGACACAAGAATCATGTCTATCGGTCGAAACGGAATTGCTGTTTTTGCAGTATTTTACGATTATTTTAATTACCAATTGTGCGCATAAATCTCAACTCGCAACTAAATAAGGAACAATGCTCACACCACTGCCATGAGGATGTCTTCAGTAGTACATTAAGCTATAGATTTATTCCAATGAGTTAAGACTTATCGGAAAATTGACACAAGAATCAAGTCTATCGCTCAAAACAGAATTGCTGTTTTAGCAGTATTTTACAATGATTTTAATTACCAATTGTGCGCATAAATCTCTACTGGCAACTAAATAAGGAACAATGCACACACCACTGCCCTGAGGACTTCTTCAGTAGTACATTGAGCTATAGATTTGTCCCAATGAGTTAGGTCTTATCGGAAAATTGACACAAGAATCAAGTCCATCGGTCGAAACGGAATTGCTGTTTTTGCAGTATTTTACAATAATTTTAATTACAAATTGTGCGCATAAATCTCCGCTCGCAACTAAATAAGTAACAATGCTCACACCACTGCCTTGAGGACTTTTAACCATGAAAAGCAGAATTTTGATCAGTGATCTGGAAATCTCAATGTCAGAGAATAAATTTACGAATATTGCCGGATTATTTCATTCAACTGGTTCCCTATGAAAAAACGATCAAGTATCAGTCAAAGGGAAATCTCATCTCACAGACAAGTTAAAGCGACAATTGTTACAGGATGTGGTGGTATCAGTGCTACTGTATGGCTGCACAACTTAGACCTTGACGAGGCCCCTAGAGAATAGGCTATGTGGGAGCCGCAAAAGAATGCCGCGTGAACAAATCGTGGAAACAGCACCCCACAAGGAAGCAGCTATACAACCACCTGCATCTTATTACACAAACCATCCGAATAAGATGAACAAGACATACCGGACACTGCTGGAGAAATAAAGATGAACTCATAATTAACATCCTCCTGTGGAAACCAGCACTTGGACATGTTTAGGGTGGGTGGTCTAGCAAGGACCTACATGGACCTACTCTGTGCAGACACTGGAAATAAAACCGACCCCCTTTTAGGCGAGGGGGGGAGGTGGTACCTAGGGAGACGGCCCGCTAGGACCACACGATTTATTTTACCTAATTTGCCTATCGTGTGTCAGGTAACGTTCCCTAAATTGCCATATTATACACTCATTCTGAAAAAATTGCTTTGCCTCCAATAAAGCCTTCATCACATGAAAACTTTTGGGTCAGGTATGGTTTCAGAACCAGAGCATCGGTACCACAAATCAACATTACCATATATATATATATATATATATATATTATATATATATATATATATATATAATATATAAATAAGATTTTTTAATGCAATTTATGTTGAAAAACATATTTATTTAATTTTTTTTTCCTTTTTTTTCTCTTAATATTTTCGGACAAATGTCCATCTTCAGAGTATTGAAAGGTTCCCATCCGTGTTTGTTAAAATCAACTGTTGGTATTATTCCGTTGAATCTTCTGATGGGAATTTAAAAGTTCGGCAAAGATCGTCAAATTCCGTTAAATCCCGTGTTGTTGTTGTGTCTTGCGGGAATTTTTGAAAATCATTTAAGATATATTTCATTTCTGTTCATTTTTTTTTAATACTATAAAAATAAGGCCCCGCTCGGGCATATTGAAATAAAGTTTTTTTTTTTATAGTGTGTTTGAAGCATTAATCATAAAATGTAATAAGATATTTTTTTGAAGGCAAAATAATGCAATTTATGTTGAAAAACATATTTATTTAATTTTTTTTTTCCTTTTTTTTCTCTTAATATTTTCGGACAAATGTCCATCTTCAGAGTATTGAAAAGTTCCCATCCGTGTTTGTTGTTGGTATTATTCCGTTGAATCTTCAAAAAAAAATATCTTATTACATTTTATGATTAATGCTTCAAACACACTATAAAAAAATCTATATATATATATATATATATATATATATATATATATATATATATATATATATATATCGCTCCTGGTCAGAAGTGGTTGTTGTGTCTAGCCATACTGAAGAGACGTGAAACGTTGAAACATGGTGTCTGTGGATGACTTATTATGAAGATGGTGATGATGATGATGATATCGTCATAAAATCATTGAATTAACGATACATTATTGAGATTTTTTTACACTGAATTCGCGCGTGAATTCCACGGTAAATTCAATTCATTCAGTTTTTCAGTTGTTTTGTTTAACGGTATATCAACCCTTTTTCCGATAATTTAATATCATTTTGTTGAATGATTCATGTGTCTATTTTGTTAACTAAATCCTTTTATAACCTAATTCTTTTTTTTTAACCAAATCTTTTTTCAACAAAATTATTTTTTTAATAAAATCCTTTATTAACAAATTCTTAATGGCAAGTTTGACCCTCGCTGGATTCCACATACTTTTGACCTTGTGTCACACTTTACCCAAGACCATCGAGTCTAGTGAATACTTACCTTCTTGATAGTCTGTAAAATGTATATTCCTGTATTGCAACTCTGTATTCTATTTATCATATATCTTATTAAGAGTTATAAGTAAAAAAAAAAAGAAAATGTCGTCGGGGTGGCCTAAAGTCGGTATCAGCCAATCAGCGAGGGAGTCTATCCCCTTTTAACTATGACTAGACCAAGGAGATTTTTTTGAATCTGAGAGGGAGCGCCACACCTACAATCAACTCCTTACTTTACCGCAGAGATCACCGTGCTACTCATATGCTGAGTTGGCGAGGGCCGGTATCGAACAAGAAACCTTGTGCTTTCTAGCCAAACGCTCTACCAAATCATAATTTCCTGATCGAAAATAAGATTTGATTCTTAAATCGAGTAATTTTGTCCATCTCTCTCTCTCTCTCTTCCTCTTCCTACGTCTCCTGCTGATAACCATCATCATTATCAATGTAAGTGCATCGGCATCAATTTTGACCTCTTCTTTATCTATCTCTTCCTTCTCCTCTTTCTTAGAATCATCATTATTATCAAGGTAAGACCATCGATATTATTTCGGCCTTCTATCTATCCTTCTTTTCCCCTTCTCCTTCTCCTTTCCTTATCATCATCATCATTATCAATATGTGCATCGATATCAGTTTTGGCCTTCTCTCTATCTTCCTCTTCCTCCTCCCTCTCCTCCTCCAGATCATCATCATCATCATCATCATGCCCATCATCAGTATCAAGGTAAGTCCATCGATATTGATTTTGACCTTCCCCTTATTCTCCTCCTACTCCTTCCTCTCTTCCTCTTTCTGGTCCTTATCATGACCATCATAAAAGTAAGTCTATCGATATTTATCTTAGTCTTATCTCTATCCTCCTCGTCCTCCTCCCCTTCCTTCCCCTTCTTCCCTCTATTTTCAGCATCATTTCTATCCATCATTTCTATCAAGGTAAGTCTATCAATATGCATTTTGCCCTTCTCTATATCCTCTCCCTCCTCATTTTCCTCCTCTTCCCTTCCCCCCTCCTCCTCCTCATCATCATCACCATCATCATCATCATCATCTTAAGTCCATCGATATTAAAGATGACGTTTCCATTTCCTTGGCTTTGGCATTAAGGAAATGAAGAATCCTGCACGAATGTAGAGATGAAAATGCTGGAGGAATTGCTCAGACCCTAATTATCATTATTCTACCATGTCCAGACGAATTCAGTGGCATGGAAATTCAGACCATTTGACCTTTAAGCACCTCTTTTGCGATATTTATATATATATATATATATATTATATATATATATATATATATATACCTACATACATATAGATATATAGATATATATAACTTTCAAAGAAAGAAAAACTTAACAAACCGTCATTAAACTATAATAATTTATTTCGACCAGAAACTCAAAATATAGTCTCTTCAGATACAATTTACCAACCCCTCCGCACGAGCAGGATGTGACACAAGGTCAATTTCTTAAGCGGAGTTAAACAGGTTTGAATTCAGAGTTTTCCTTTTCCTAGACCGGTTGCCTAACCAAGGATAAAGAGCCCGGTCTCCCCTACTATTTACCCATAGCTGGAGGGAGAACTGGATTCATACCTTTACCAAGGGTATTAGCGCTAAGTGAAAATGCAGTTACCGCGTCCAGGATTTGAACTTGGGGCGACAAGTCCATTTCCCATGACTTTAACCATTACACCACGCGCTTCAGATAGATTTTACAAAAAATGACCTTCTAGAAAAAAATTATTATAGTCTAATTACGGTTTGTTAAGTTTTTCTTTCTTTGAAAGTTAAATATTGCTCTGTATGTAATTAATTTATTAGTTAGTATACATTGAGTTATCTTAGGGATTTATAAAGAATCCTTGTATGAATCAATATGTATACACCTACAAGAGAATACAGTATGGTTGTACAGTGAGATTTCGATGATCCCAAATAGAATAATCCTTACTTACCAGTCATTTGGATTATATTACACACACACACACACACACACACACACACACACACATATATATATATATATATATATATATATATATATATTTAACAACCCCTCCGCACGAGCAGGATGCGTCACGAGGTAAATTTCTTAAGCGGGGTTTAACAGGTTTCACAGAGTTTTCCTTCTCCTACACTTGTTACATAGCCATGGTTAAAGAGTCTACCATGCTATTTTACCATAGCTTTCCCAAAGGTATTTGCGCTATGTGAAATGCAAAGAGCTTCAGTCCACGAATTGAACCCGGATTGACGAGTCCATTTCCTACGACTGTAACCACTAGACCCCGCATATATATATATATATATATATATATATATATATATATATATATATAATATATATATATATATATATATATATATGTGAGTATGGGACGCTGTAAGTATATATATATATATATATAATATATATATATATATATATATTATATTACACACACTTACAGCGTCCCATACTCACACCGTAAAAAAGAATATTTGACGTCATATTTCAAACCGTCTCCTTTTTTCAAATCTCAAAATTTTTTAAACAGACTGAATAAAAAGGACTACCACTCAGTTTTCTCCTTATTCTGTGATAAAAAAAATTCTTATTACCTTCCATATACTAAAAAATGCCCTAAAGATGATCTAATTAATAGATCGAAACACTGCAGCGTTGGCTAATAAACTCACCAGTTAACCCATTTAAACCTGTGTTTTTTTCATTTTTCTTAATATACTACATACCGTCGGATTCACTTCTTTTCTTCACACACACACACACACACCACACACACACACATATATATATATATATATTGTGTGTGTGTGTGTGTGTGTGTGTGTGTGTGTGTCTGTGTGTATGTGGAGGCGTATGGTTTAATGGTTATAGTCGTAGGAAATGGACTCGTTAACCCGGGCCCAATTCCTGTACTGAAGCTGTTATATATATATATATATATATATATATATATATATATATATATATATATATAAAACCTTGCTTCACAACAAATGGAGCACATATAATCATTCAAATTTCGCCTCAGAGATCTAATACCTTTGTTTAAAGACATGCGATCATTCTATCACGTTATATACTAAAATAGCACACCGTCCATATAATCGGAATTATGGGCTCAAAGGATAAAATTATTACGTTCAGCTGATACTAAAATCGAAAATCAAAGCCGTTATCTCGTATAGCTAGGATTTAATTATTTCCATATGAATTTATTGATATGGAATTGTAGCATATATCTTATTAAGAGTTATAAGTAAAAGAAAAGTTGTCGGAGTAGCCTAAAGTCGGTATCAGCCAATCAGCGAGGGAGTCTATCCCCTTTTCACTATGGCTAGACCAAGGAGGTTTTTTTGCATCTGAGATGGAGCGCCACATCTACAATCAACTCCTTACTTTACCGCAGAGATCAACGTGCTACTCATACGCTGAGTTGGCGAGGGCCGTTAATATAATAATACGTTGTTTTTTTTGCTTTACTGTCTCGATTAAATCTCATAGGCTTGATTCTTTTTGATTGACTTATTATTAGTATTATCTGCGTTATTCGGACTATTGTCCTCATCTTCATTGTTATATGTACAACGTTTCGGCCGATATGCCCTCTGGCCTTCTTTAGTTATTTCTTGTCGGACTCGGGAACCTTCTTTTCGGACTCGGGGACGTTCTTGTCGTAATCGGGAGCCATCACGGAAATTTGAACCTAACCCTTTATTCAGTCCACAGAGGGTATCCTGTTATCATTCCGTTAACTATAGCTGGGGTAGAGATGTTAAGCTGTGTTGATTATTATTCTAGGTTCCCGACAAGAAATAACCGATTGAAACACTGCAGCGTTGGCTAATAAACTTACCACTCATTTTATTTAAACCTGTGTTTTTTCAAATGTCTCACTATACTACATACCGTCGGATTCACTTCCATCTCTTCACACACACACACACACACACACACACACACACACACATATATATATATATATATATATATATATATATATATATATCTTCGTATAAACTGTTTACTCAAATAAGTTATATTCTTACATGAGAGAATAATAGGATTATTGAATGTCATACTCCAGTTTATAGTATTAGCTACATTAACTCATCTTCATTGTGCATTCTGCTGTTGTTAATTTGTTTTGACTGTCACGGATTTTCTCGGCATTAAAGAGTAAAACATGAGAGGCTTAGAGAAAAGAACTGGACGACTCCAATTAGAATTCAGGTAAAGGTTTAGTTACGTTTATTTGTTTATTGGTATATCAAATTTCGTGATGCAAAAGTCATACTTGTAGAATAACAGTAGTGAAACCATAGATGGTTGGATGAGGGGATTAGTTCGAAAGAGAACGTAATAGCACGACTGTATTTCGAACTCACTTTCAAAATATATCTCAATCCAGCACATTATCAACTAAGTCACGTGATCTCCCCTCATCCAGAAGAAATTTAACACATAGCTGGTGGAATGAGCGCGGTGGAGGGGGGGGGTCATGCATTTACCAAGGGAATTAGTCCGAAATTGACCGTTATATATATTTACCAACCCCTCCGCACGAGCAGGATGCGACACAAGGTCAATTTTTTAAGCAGGGTTCACCAGGTGTGAATTCAGAGTTTTCCTTCTCCTAGACCGGTTGCCTAACCAAGGTTAAAGAGCCCAGTCTACCCTACTATTTATTCATAGCTGGAGGGAGAGTAGGATTCATACCTTTCCCAAGGGTATTAGCGCTAAGTGAAATGCAATTACCACATCCAGGATTTGAACTCGGGGCGACGAGTCCATTTCCCATGACTTTAACCATTACACCACGCGCTTCCAATTGACTGTTATAGCATCACTCGAGTTTGTCAGTTCCCAAACTCTTTAGCCAATTTCCAAATCTCCTACTTTTCCGATGTGTCCAGGAATAGAAATTCCGAGTGAACTTAGCACCAGGAGAAAAAAGAAATACACAAATTATATTTCAATTACTTATTTGAGATAACACAAATCTAATTCTTTACTCTCATTTAACCATTTGAGTCCGTTACACTCTTATATATATATATATATATATATATATATATATATATATATATATATATATATATATATATATAAAATGTTGTTCTGGTTCCAACGGGAGAAAATTCAATATTTTATAAAAAAGAAAAGTTCCGCAAAATGTATTTTGTTCTCAGAAAAATTTTTTTAAATTCTTTTTGTTTTACATATGCAACACGTGTTTCAGATCTTCTGGTATCTTCTTCAGGCTTTGATCGATAAAGCCTGAATAAGATACCAGAAGATCTGAAACACCTGTTGTATATGTAAAACAAAAAGAATAAAAATTTTTTTTTCTGAGAACAAAATACATTTTGCGGACCTTCCTTTTTTATAATATATATATATATATATATATATATATATATTATATATATATATATATATATATTATAATATATATATAAGAAAGGAAATGAATCCGACAGTTGAGTATGAAAAGGCGGAATGAAAACATCACACAATGCTGTTAAAGAGAAATTTTAGTTTATATGTGCAGTTGCCATTATTCCCAGGCCCACTTTTAATTAGAGTGGTAATACTTATAGTTCAATCAAAGTCGCTAATAATGGCCTGTGAGCTTAGGTCACTAATCATTATCCCTGGTAAGAAACTTTGAACAATTAAATGATTAGAACATTTAGGTCTTTGCCTACTTTAAGCCGCTCACAGCTGCAATCCAACCGTAAACTGCTGGCAGTGGCTCTCACACTTTATTTGAATAGAATGAGTTCTTAGATCAATAGATAGCGAACTTTGAAATATCCCATCATACAGGGAATAAATACCAAGAAAATTTGGTACAGCTGTAGGGGTAATTTTGTAGGCAAAGGGTTAATAACATAATTATTGTCAAAATGACAACTTTCACATCTAGAGCCCGGGGGAGTGTAGAGTACCCTTCACTGCATTATATTATAAATTGTTTTCCTCTTTAACAGCATTGTGTGATGTTTTCATTCCACCTTTTCATATATATATATATTATATTATATAATATATATATATATATATATTACCAACCCCTTTTCACGAGCAGGATGTGACCAAGGTCAATTTATTAAGCGGAATTTAACAGGTTTGAATTGTAATAGCCTCACTCGAGTTTGAACCCGCTTACTACGATGTCGCACCACCGCACGTTATCAACTATTCCACGGAACCTCCTCCCCCACCAGGTAAAGGACTGATCAACATGTATTGTACTGAAAGTAACACCTGCTTGAAAGTTTCTCTAAAATGACTAATGGAAACGTAATGCTTTAAAAAAATTAAAATAAAAAATTAGTGAAATAGATCACTAATTAAAACTGAGCCAATTTCTAGAAGCGACCAACCAAAGAGTTTTCCTTCTCCTTGTCTGGTTATCTAACCACGATTAAAGAGACCAGTCTGCCTTTACTATTTACCAATAGCTGGAGAGAAACACACTATTAGCCGTATGTGAAATGAAATCAATTATTTCAACTCGGGTTGCTGGGGTTCATTTTCAATTACACAGCGCGCCTCTTTAGCTTTTATAGAAGTCATTGATTATATATATATTTACCAACCCCTCCGCACGAGCAGGATGTGACACAAGGTCAATTTCTTAGCGGAGTTTAACAGTTTGAATTCAGAGTTTTCCTTCACCTAAACTAGTTGCCTAACCAAGGTTAAAGAGCCGAATTTGCCCTACTATTTACCCATAGCTGGAGGGAGAGTAGTTTGATTCATACCTTTCTCAGAAAGGGTATATTCTTTACAGTATTTATGACATTATTTTCCTCGGCAGATATGAATCAAAATGTAATTTTGTATTGCCTGATAATTTTGGAGTTTATTGATATGTGTCTTATTGAAACCCAACAGAATGCCGCCAGATCACAGAAGTTAAGCAGTGGTGATCCAGTTCCATACTTAATTGGGTGACCACTCTAGCAACTGCCGGTACTATAAACAATCTGAGTCCTTAATTTATCAAAATGACCTGATTTAGTATTAAATTACTCGAAACGGGATGATATGCCGTAAAATAAAACAACCATCAACCCAACAGAATCGACCCGATTGATTGATTGATTGATTTTAACGGCATGTCAACCCATTCAGGGTTATTTTATGCAAAGCGGTAGGCTGTGAGGGGTGGTCAAATTTATTGTTATGTCTTTTTTCAAGGGTTTTTATTGATTTTGATAGTAGGTTGTTTGCAGTTTTTTGTTGCTAGGTGGATCGGGAATCAGTTTCAGGGATAAGTTTATAGGATAAAGTTCAAGTTTGTTATAAGCCATAGTTTGATAGAAATTTTTTAAAAACAATTTTTATAAACAATTTCTTTCTATTTAACCCATAGACGGGGCCCTAACAGGTACTGCCACTTAGAGTGGACCAGGGAGCAATGGTGATGAAGGAGGGCTCCACATTTCCCAAACCTCCGAGACTGGAACCTTACCATCAGATAGAGTTTAACATCATACCCAGAACATTTAAGACCCTCAGCCACAGCCTTCTAGCACATATATGATAAAAAGGATTGGGGATTGCCCTAAGGGCAATAGGGTTGGGGCAATCTTATAGGTTCTAGGGCTTGACGTAACCAGCCGATGTATACTCTAAATAACTTACTTATATTACTTGAGCAAGACGTGTGGTGTAATAGTTAAAGTTGTAGGAAATGGACTCATCAACCAGAGTTCAAATCCTAGACGAGGCTCTTTGCATTTCAGATTGGGCTAATACTCTTGGGTAAAAATATGAATCTAATTATTCTTTCTCCAGCTATGGGTAAAATAGTCGTGCAGACTTGGCTCTTTAACCTTGGTATGGCAACTGGTTTAGCTGAAGGAAAACCCTGAATTCATACCTGTTAAATTGCGCTTAAAGATTGATCTGGTGTCGCATCTAAATAAAAACACAATCCACCCACGAACAAGTCGCATGTTGAACGCCCACATTGTGTTATGAATTTGCCTATTCCATTTCAATTATTTGTAATTTGATCGGATTAATTACTCACCAGACTGAAGCTGTGTCTTCTACAGGAATATTTTGTTTGGTTTCTTTGTTTGGACCAAGTTACCTTTAAGCACCCCAGGGGCGACCTGGATTCAGAAGGACATGTTTCGCTTTGCACCGTCAACATCCGGTTGTTGGTTAGGGTTAGGGTTAGGAGTTAGGGTTAGGGTTGGGGGTTTTATAATTTAAAAAAAAATGCGTCTAAAAATCATCTGGTAACAAACAACCGGATGTTGACGGTGCAAAGCGAAAACATGTCCCTCTGAATCCAGGTCACCCCTGGGGTGGTTAAAGGTAACTTGGTCTCTTTGTTTAATGATATATTTAATGATATATCAACAACCATGGGTTATCTAATGCCAAATCCATCCTTGTAGAAGAACGGTAGTGGCATGAGGAGTTTATATCTTATTAATATTTGTCCGATAATCTATTAATAATGGAGATTCGCTTCCGGTTTTTGTCTGTAACAAAAATTACATCACTGCTTACGTCACATTACCCAAAATCGTCATAACATAGAATAAATACACTCAAAATTTGAACATGCAACATTAGACAGCCCTCCTTGTTTTTTAAAACAAGTTTTAATAAATACATGACTGGTATTATACATCTATATATAGGTTGTTTTATCTTAATACATATTTAAAGTTTACATTTCAAATTGTTTTATTTTTTAATCCTTTAATGAATTTGATGATTTTACTTACTTAGGGTACAAACTCACTGACATTGAATTTTTTATTCCCACCCCTTCGGCAACATGTTTAAAAAATCTATTTTTACATCACCCGGAGGGTGTTTTTATTTTGTACTAGTAAATGTAATAACACTACTGGAACTCGAAGTCACTTACTATGATGTCACAGCCTAATACATTAACCCTTAGCCAATGGAGATCCCATCCTTGACAAGAAGATTATATTTGTCAACAATATGCCATTGGTTATTGTTGTGATATCATTCACCCGGGGTGGGTTGAGTCGGCTCCATCAATTCAAAGGTGAAATGTTATGAAAATAGTTGGAAGTGCGTGCTGTAATGGTTTGAGTCGTAGGAAATGGACAAGTCGACCCGAGTTCAAATCCTGGACGAAGCTACAGTTCACATATCACTAATACTCTTGCGAAAGGTATGCATCCAACTACCCTCCCTCCAGCTATGGGTAAATAGTAGGGCAGACTGGGCAACCAATCTAGAAGAAGGAAAATTCTGAATTCAAACCTGTTAAATCCGGTTGAGCTCATTCCTAATTAGTGATTTATTTCACTAATTTTAAATAGGAATTAGGCAAGCGGTCCCCAAAATCCCGGATGCCGACATTCTTGTTTGCCGTGGATTATCTAGCAGACGCAGAGACGAAATGACCCAAAAGTAACCGCCAGTTTCCGGTGCAGACGCCTCTAAAAAAATTCACCAGAGCCCCATTGGCCGGGTTGTGGCCCTAATACGTCTGGGTGCCATACCTGTCTACCTTTGGTAGCACTACCAGGAAATTAAGTTTCCGACGGCATGTAAACGTGGTAGTGCCAGAGCCATCCATACTCTAATAATAATAACAGTATTACCTCTCTCGGCCAGACCCCACTAACTAAATCACTCCCAACTTTCTCGACCCACGGTCACTCACCAACTCAGTTAACTTTCTGCTCTAGCTTCCCACCCACTAAACTGACTTCCCAGAACTAAAAGTGAATCCAAACCGGTGGTTTTCCTCCCCATTACTCCCGACAGACACCAACCAAAAATTACAACTCATGACTCTTAGTTACGAGGTTTATCGTTTTCATGAATTTTAGTTGACCAAGCCCAGAACAACCTCCACCCATCACACAATAACGTATACACACATGTATTCACACACACAATCACACTCCTCTATGTTTGTTTGTTTATTGATTTGAACGGCATATCAACCCGTCTGGGGTTATGTCATGCCTAACGGTTAGGAAGTGATACATATCGTGTATTTATATTTATACTTTTTAGTTATTGGTTTTAACAATGTGTTAGCATTATTGGGGATTATGTTGTATGGAATTGATTTGTTTCATGTCTATATTCTATGGTATAATTGTATTTCCCTAAAAAGAGAGAATATCCTCCATGTTGACATTTTCAAACAGATCTTTCATATTGTTTGCTTTAAAATAACAGTTTCTGATGTGAGCAAAAAACCTGCATTCCATGAATAAGTGTTTAACTGTCAAAGGTGTTTGACATGTTCCACATTGTGGTTGTTCTTGTTTGAGTATATAGGAGTGCGTTAGTCTTGTATGACCAATGCGTAATCGGGACACGATGACTTGTTCCTTTCTAGACTTTCTTAAAGTTGGTCTCCAGCCTACCAAAGTGGGGTTGATTAGGAAGAGTTTATTGTGGATGTTGTTATTCCAGTGTTGTTGCCATTAGTGTTTCCTTATTAATGTTAAGTCTAAATATACTTACAATTTGTTATATTGCACTGTTACTCACTTTGTCAGCCATAAAACAAGATATTGTTTCATCCAATGTCTATCATTGAAGCAAGTACCATATCCAAGTCCTTGTAATAAACAGGGTTAGTAGCAAGCGAATGGTGGTAAGGAAGAACAAACACAGATTTTAAGTTTCAAATTTGTATTGGACAAAATAACATGAGAACGGTGAAAAGCAGAAATTGAATTTAAGAGAGAAAGTCTGATTTTGGTGATAGTAGTAAAATGACTAAAAGTCAGTAAAAATGTCAGGATTACCGTGGTAATGTGGTAATGGGCTGGTGATGTAGACAGAATTTCGTGTATGATAGTTTGCGTATTTTTCTTGGTATCGCTGAATGATGTGTAATTGTTCGTTTGTTGACTGCCGGTCTGTCTTGATTTTGGGTAGAGGTAGGTGAGGATGTAAACCGGCCGCTTGTGATATGGTCCGCGCGTGTCGCTGGTGATGTCTGAGTTGTCGGTTCTTCAAAGTCGATTTATATAGGCCTGTGTGATCCCAAATCGGATCACCGAAGCCTTTTTTGGGGGGTGGGGGGGGGAGAGCTTTCGATTGGATGAAAATGTGAGTTTATTTACAAAATTATTTTATTTTTATTTTTTGGGCATTCTTGTTTTCCAACCGGAACTTCAATCGGAGCCTATGCACAAAGACGTGTTAATTTGGTCACTTCTTTTTTGGCTACCGTATAGTTCACTTCCGTTTTGGCGTCAGCAACTTATGTTTTGTTTGTTGACGAGTGTGTGTATCTTTTTTATTGCGATGTGTGCGCGAATTGAATTGGTAATTAGTGAATCGGGAGATATCTATTATTGTTTATGTAACATCCTGAAGAAGGTCTAACAGACCGAAACGTTGCATCGTCGACACCACTACCCACAATAAACATCCATTTTCTATAACATCCCGTGTTTGTCTACCTTTCTCCACATATTGTTTCATGTAAACTTATGTTTAAAAATGAAACCTAAAGATTATTGCTTGACTAAATGACATAATTGAGCTTTCGGGCAACATGGCCGAACCTTGTAATTCCAATTAGTTCGTTCACCTCTGAGATAGATTAGCTGTATTTATTTATATTGTTTCTGATACTGTGCGGATATGGATGGAGGTCTAACGTATCATGCTGATCAACAAGCAGTCTCGCAGACCAATTCGCTGTTATCGCGTGTCAAATCCCACTGGGAATCCCCATATTATAGCCTGAGTCAGACTTAATTGGGTACGCTTAGCAAATGAATATATCTACATTATATGAATGAAAAAGAAACTTCAGTGCCTAGGAATAAACATGGCAGTGCTTTGGATGGAGCAAAATATAAATAATCAAACATTTTTCTTGGCTGGACAAGTGATGGTTGTGATCCAAGACGTCATGAGTAAACTGGTTGTCATTAGCAACTGATACCGACAAAAGAAATTAATAAAAGTGGATGCTTTTTTTTTCATAGTCCTTATATACCTAATTACTCTCAGAAAAAGAAAAACGGAGAGGGGGAAAAAGAAGGGAGATAACTATAGACTCTGTGTATGCATATTAAGTTCTTGTTAGCAACAGAAAGACAACATCCCTCTATCGCCCCCCCCTCTCTCTCTTTTTTTTTTTACTGTAACTAATATTCGGAACTTTGGAAATTTGAGCGGCCAATGTCGCACGCTTAAATGATTGTTTTTCTCCCTGCTTTTACGACTGACGTGACTATTAATTTCGTCTAAAAAAAGGATCATCATTTAGGAGCGGTGTAGCGCAATGGTTATCACTCTAAAAAAAAATCAGTGACTCATATTATGTAAGATGGCTTTTTAATAACTCACTACGTTTCTTTAACTCCTTATTTAATTGTTGACCCCAGTTCAAATCCTAGAAAAGGCTGTTTGCATTTCACATAGCGCTAATACCCTTGGGAAAGGTATGAATCCATATATTCTCCCTCCAACTATGGGTAAAATAGTAGGGCAGACTGGACTCTTTAACCTTGGGTAGTTAACCAGTCTAGGAGAGGGAAAACTCTGAATTCAAAATTCCTGACGTCAGTTGTTGATTGGGTTATGAGGCATTCCTTGTGCACCAATTCTTTCCTCTCGACTGTACCAAAAAGTGCAGAATGGTCCAACACAAGCCTTCACCACTATAAACAAATCACTGTGTTGGTTGTTCATTGAATGAACACTCATGCTTTCTAAAAATCGACGAGAGAGTCCATATATATATATATAATATATATTATATATATATATGGACTCTCTCGTCGATTTTTAGGAGCATGAGTGTTCATTCAATGAACAACCAACACATATGGACAATTTGTCCATATATATATATATATATATATATATATATATATATATATGGGAAAATATGAGGTAATTGATCTGACAGTATGTGGAGAAAGGTAGACAAACACGGGATGTTGCAGAAATAAACATCCATTTTCTACCACATTCCGTGTTTGTCTACCTTTCTCCATATATATATATATGTGTGTGTGTGTGTGTCTGTGTGTGTGTATTTATCTATATACACATGTATATCAGCACATACTCATGTATATAGCTATTTACCCAAACCCTTTGCCACGGGTAGGATGTAACACAATGTCACAAGTATATTGCATTCAGCGAGGATCGAACTCGCTTTTCAGTAACAATGGGTCTACCAGACAAGATTACTAAGTTTTACACGACAAGGGGATGCCGCATATACTTATGTATGTATATATACATGTGCATATATGTATCAATACATACTCCGGTATATATATTTACCAACCCCTCCACACGAGCAGGATATGACACAAGGTCAATTTCTTAAGCGGAGTTCAACATGTTTGAGTTTTCCTTCTCCTAGACCGGTTGCTTAACCAAGGCTAAAGAGCCCAGTCTGTCCTGCTATTTACCCATAACTGGAGGGAGAGTAGGATTCATACCTTTCCAAGGGTATTAACGCTAAGTGAAATGCAATGACCACGTCCAGGATTTGAACTCGGGGCGACGAGTCCATTTCCCATGACTTTAACCATTACACCACGCGCTTCCTACTCCGGTTCTTTTTTCATTGCTGGAATTTTCATATATATATATATATATATATATATATATATATATAGTAAGTAAGTAAAGTCGTCGGGGCGGCCTAAAGTCGGTATCAGCCAGTCAGCGAGGGAGTCTATCCCATTTCAATAGCGCTAGACCAAGGAGATTGTTTTTGGCGTCTGAGGTGGATCGCCACACCTACCATCAGCTCCTTACTTTACCGCACAGATCCCGGTGCTACTCATACGCTGAGTTGGCGAGGACCGGTATCGAACTAGGAACCTTGTGGTTTCTAGCCGAACGCTCTACCGACTGAGCTATCCCGGCTCCTATATATATATATATGTGTGTGTGTGTGTGTGTGTGTGTGTGTGTGTGTGTGTGTGCATAAATGGATATTTCTATACTATTACTAATATCCTTATCTTGGTTTTGAATTTTTCTCCTAACGTTTCGGCCGTTTCACTCTCTAGCATTTCGTCATTGTGATATTGTTTGTATTTCTCTTTGACTAAACCAGAGTACATAGAATTTTCATGCATAATTCGATTCAAGCATTGGGACGTTCCATCAACGTGTAATGGTTAGCAAGATAATCTCGCATGTCCATTACTTCTTAATAGTGAGTTTGATGCTGGCTGGAGGTCCTATACTTGCGACCTTGTGTCATACCTTGCCCGTGGCGAACGGGTTGGGTAAACACCAATTCGACCCGGGAATTGAATTCACTACCAACAACTAACGGTAATTATGAACTTTTGTTTAGTAAATTAGAATGTCCCAGAAAAAACAGAACCCACAAATTTTGTAATAAAACTGTTAATTTTAACTAGGGGTTTCAGGGTTAAGGTTAGGATTTAGGGTTAGGGTTAGGGTTGGGGTTAGGGTTTAGTGTTAGGGTTAGGGTTGTGGTTAGGGTTAGGGTCTGGGTTGGGGTTAGGGTTAGGGTTATGGTTAGGGTTAGGGTTTGGTTTCTGTTTTTTCTGGGTCACCCTGTACAGAGTGACCCAGAAAGAACAGAACCCAAATAATTTATTTATTTTCCCATTAAACTAATGCTAAACCCTAAACCCCAACCCTAACTCTAAACCTCAACCCTAATCCTAACCCTACCCCCTAGTTAAAATTAACAGTTTTATTACAAAATTTGTGGGTTCTGTTTTTTCTGGGACACCCTAATTTACTAAACAAAAGTCCATAATTACCCAAATAACTAGATGTCTAACAACCAACGCTTATATCTACTTGGCCATTGGGACATAAAATGAGCAGGTCCAATTAAACTTTAATTCAGTAAAATGACCTGATAAATGTCTTCAGCAAATACGTTACCAAAACATTGCACAACTTTTGATTCGCACTAGTAGCGTAACGGTTATCATCGTTGGAAATGGAATCAGTTAACATATTTCAAATCCTGTATAAGGCTGCTTGCCTTTCACTAATGCTCCTGGGAAAAACGTGAATCTAGCTTTCCCCCCACCAGCCATGGGAAAATAATAAGGAACCAGTCCAGAAGGAAAACTCTGAATTCAAACCTGAACTCCACTTAAAATTTGACCTTGTGTCATATCCTGTCCGCCGTAAAGGGGTTGGGTAAATATATAGTCTATTTTTTATATGCTCTTTCTCTTCTTTTTTCATTGCTGGAATTTTGATTCTTTTCATTTCGTTGTTGTTCCTTTCGTTTTTCCCTTGAATTATTTCTTCTTGTTCTTCTTTTTCCCTTCCTAGCGTTTACGCTATTTTGATTCCAAAATTAAGACATATTATATTATATCCTTTCGGGTTAACTCAGTCGGTAGAGCGTTCGGCTAGCAAACCTCAAGATTCCTAGTTCGATATACGGCCCTCGGTAACTCATCGTATGAGTAGCAATAAGTAAAGTAAAGTCGCGGGGCGGCCTAATGTCGGCATCAGCCATTCAGCGAGGGAGTCTATCCCCTTTTCACTAGCGCTAGACCAAGGAGATTATCTTAGCTTCTGAGGTGAAGCGCCACACCTACCATCAGCTCCTTACTTTACCGCACAGATCCCTTTGATACTCATACGCTGAGTCGGCGAGGACCGTATCGAACTAGGAATCTTGTGGTTTCTAGCCGAAACGCTCTACCGACTGAGCTAACCCGGCCCATATGAGTAGCAATATATGCACTTAATTCCGTGTACTGAAGCTCATTCAGTTTCCCCGCCTAGATGTTGATGATTTACATATTTCTTTGAGGCGACAAGGATGTTAACGAGTGAATGAAAAACTGTCATATCGCAATTAACAAATGTTTTAATTAGATCCTTTATATTTTACGGATACGAATTGGCTCCAGGCTGAGACTCCTACTCCATTTTACACTCAGATAATTCATTTCACATAAATCTTTTCTAGGAGTAAATTAAGTATTTCTTAAATGAATCCATATTTTTCTAAAATAGAATTATCTTTTTTTTTCAATTGACTTTTATGCACTTTTCTCAATAAAATTATCTTTTCTAAATGGATTTTTACTCTTTGTGTTAAATGGAATTTAGACTTTTTCTCAAATAAATTACATTTTTTCCTCAATGGATTTTACACTTTTCCAAAAAGAAACATTATATTTCTAAAAATGATTTTACTTTTTGCTCGAATAACATTACTCTTTTACCACATGAAATTAAGTTTTCCTTTAATTGATTTTACACTTTTCTCAATAAGAAATTATCTTTTTCTAATTGGGTATTACTCTTTTACTCGATAAAATCAAACTTTTTCCCAATTGAAAATTAAGTTTTCTTCAATGAATTTTTACATTTTACTCAAATAGAATGATCTTTTTTCTAAAATCATTTTACTCTTAATTCAAATGAAAATTACAGTTTGATAAAATGAAATTCCGTTTTGCTAAAATCATTTTTTCCAGATTTTCAAATAAAATCATTTTCTTTATACAATCTACACAAAACAAAAAAATTTTATTTGCCGATTTTTTTAAAACAAAATTTATCTCTCTATTGCTCACTTTCTCTCCCCCTCTCTCTTTCTTGCTCTACCTCTCAATATACATACCCATGTCTCTCCCTCTCTTTTGGTTTGATTTCCGTGGCCTCTTCCTCTGGATGATACGGATTTCTTTTGTTTGGTTCCGGTTACATTTTGCTCAATTTATCCGGCTGTCAGATCCTATGTGAGGTCTCGCCAGCTAAAATACTCTTCTGTTGCTTCAATGCTCGTAGATGACTGGGGAAAACAATTACCCTTCTGTAACGTGATTTTTCTTCCCTTTCAAAAAGCTAACTGTAAACACATTTTAATAGTTTCTTACAAATTACACAGGATATTTGTTACAAGGTATGAGTTAGACAGATTTAGTTGTTTTCCCCAGATCATAAATAAAAACCCTTCAATTTAAGAATCCTTTGAATGATATGATAGATTGTGTAACGTGATATTAAGGTCCACCGGAGTTGATAGTGGAAATAAAAACTGTGGCGGACTGCTATAGAAAGAGAGGAAGAAGGAATAAAGAAAGTAAAGGGTTAAAAAAAAGGAGTAGTGGACACACAACGGGTTGCGATAATTTGAGCGCAAGGTATGACCCCCGGACAAGAATTGGATCCAACCGAAGTCTCGGGATTGACCAGGACCGGAAGTTTCGGGGGTGACCGGAACCGAAAATCACGTGGTGCGAGGAACGGACGAAACAACAAGATCGCGTCTCTTTTTGCTTTCCTAAAGGCCGAGAGTTCGACGGGCCTCTGGTCCCTATGTGGGATCACAGCCAATTTAAAAAGATGTCCTCTCTCTCTTTCTCTCTGAAAGAGCCACGACACGAGCCCGAAAATAAATGCCAAGCCTTTATGACGAATATATCTCACGTGTTGTAACCGTTTTTATCGACAATGACGACCGCCGCCGTAACAAATTACCTTTTAGTGTCTGTGCAATTTATGAGGCACGTTGACAAGGACCCGTTAATACAAACATTATACCTGTTTTTGGGTACACGACACCGTGCACCATATTACTTACTCATTGAGATGTGAAAGCAATATGGTGATGAAGAATCCTATTTTTTTTTTATATGTTTAATCTTTCTACTTCCCTTTTTTAAAAATTTTGTATGGCATCTTTGTCTATCCCAGTCAAGCTTAGAAAGTTACACCTGGTTACTTATTTTTGTGCCCCTCTAATCTTTCAAATATTCCCTTTGTTCACTGAAACCAGGAAAAAAATTTTTAAAAATTCCTTA